>CAMRHE010000060.1:1800000-2302500 GCA_947044405.1 Leptodactylus fallax
ATTGTTGAGCTGCTCATATACTTGAATACTACATTTTATTCATGTAGTTTTATATACTGCAGTGCAATTGTGTTGTGCCATCAGCGAAAATCTGACTGCCTACTGACTGTTAACTGGTGGTGATATATTAATATATTAGCAAAGAACAAACCCATTCTTACACTTGGTTAACTTTTCCTTGGTTTGACATTTAAAAGTTGGGGTCATGCTATTCTCTTCCTCACAAACACTGTCTTTCCTGGTTACTTCCTTGGGATTCCCAGACAATCAAATAAAACAATGTGTGGGTAACCCACAAGTCAGGACTGTGAGACTGTACTGTAAATGAAATCTAAACAATGTGTAAGAAGTTTATAATTGCTTTTCTACACGAAGTAAAGTACCACCTAAAATAAATAGCACCAGCAGCTGTTGATAGAATAGAGATTTGGCCCATTAAGGACATTAGCCTCTCTGATGGTGATACTGATAGTGTATTTGGAGAGCCTTGATCTTTCAAGGTCTGGGAGAGAGCTGTGTCAGAGCACATCACTGTCACTGAGGTCTCCCCGGATCACTGCAGAAGGAAGTTTCATGTGTAGGATTAAACCCAATTAGGATTACAGCACAGATTATCCAAACAAACAAGAACTGTTTATGTTATGAAAGACAATTGTTTCATCAGTGATCAAGTAAAAATATTTTCTTTGAATTAAAGGGAAATTTTAGCTAAAATGCTTGCATACTCTGCACATGTACTAAGCGTGTGAAGATATGGCTCATGAACGAGTTGAATGTACTAAACCCAAGATATATTTTGTTTTTCAAATTTAGCTGCATGCATGACTAATAATATTCTGATACATGTTATGGTAATAGTTTGAGCACTGTTTCCATCATTGCTTCCCATTTGTTGATATGCATCATGTAAGATCTGTGTGGATAGCTACCACTGGTGAAGAAGCTGGCCATGGGAACATTTTCTTACTGCATTCTATTACAGCAGTACTTCCCTTGAATGCATAGACAAACCTAAATGTCATTTTGGTATGCATTAAAGTGGCTTTTCAAGCTTATCAATTTATGACCTATCCTTAGAATAGGTCATCCATTGGAGATCGACAGGGTCCGATACCTGAGCCCTCTACCAATTAGCTATTTGAAGAAACTGCAGCATATTGAAGAGCACTGCTACCTCTTCCCCCAAGCACAGTGCTGACTTTTACAGTGGCTTGGTATCACACTTAAACCATTCACTTGAATGAGACCAAGCTATGCACAAGCCATATGACTGATGGACATGATACCACTACCTATTATATAGAAACGAAGGAGCGCCACTGCCACTTCAAATAGCTGATCTATGGTGATCCCGAGTGTTGGATCCCTACTGATCTTCAATTCATGACTTATCCTAAAGGACAGGTCATCAATTGATAATCCCAGAAAACCACTTTGATGCTAAGGCCTCAATTTGCAGAAAAGTTACTTTGAGCCAAACATAGGAGTAACTTACAAAAAGAATGGGAAATATAAAGAAAGCATTTATGCTTCACCCTCCTGCGCAATTCACTCCTAGGTTTGACTAAAAAAAACGCAGCCAAATCTGCAACAAAAAAAGCTTTTCCGCAATGTGGGGTCTTAGCTTAGTACTATCTTAGTCTTTTATGTCCTCATGAAAATGCACTTTTATATACCGCTAGAAAGACGACAGTGCACTGAATTCTAGCACACTGTCGGCTTTCCCGTTATGTGCCCCCGGGGTTGGAGATATCAGTGCCGTTAGTTTCAGCACCGATCTCTGCCCACTGTCAGAAGGGCATTCCTGACAGTCTAGCTGGGCTATGAGGAACGCTGGGCGGTAAGGAATGCCCCCTCTGACAGTACAGGGCTATGGACGAGTACTGTCAGGGCGGCATTCCTCACAGCCCAGTTAGTGCGCTAGAATTCAGCACACTGTCAGCTTTCTAGTAGTATATAAAACAGCATGTGCATGAGGACATGAAAGGTCCTCTTTAAAGCAATAGTAGCTGACCTGAGATACCTGACAGTGCCCTCCCCTTTAATGAAGACCACCAAACCATTGATCCCTGGACCAGGTTTCAAGGGAATTTTCCGTGAACATTCCTAATCAAGTATCTCAGCATGAATAGAACGAGCAGGTAGTCAAGTATGTTCTTCAGGTCCATACCCCTTCCAGTGAACTAAGTATTGGAGAGTACCTCTAACTATACACGAGTCAATGATTCTATGAACCTCAAAATGAAGGTCCAGTTCCACTTCCACAGGGGGAGGGGGTTTATTGAGCAGGGTAACTTGCAGCAAATATTTCTTAAGGAGAGCTTCATGAAAAACATTAATGTATTTTGAAGGAGGGAGGAAGATGTAAACAAAAACATACAGGATTAACAAACTCAAGAATTTTGTAAGGACCAATATACCTAGGACCCAATTTATGAGGCTGAAGCTTCAGGCGCTGATTTTTAGATGAGAGCCACACTTTTTCCCTTACAACAAAAACAGGACATGCTGACCATCTTTTGTCTATTTGTTTTTTGAAAAGTGATTAGGAATTCTTTAGGTCCGACTGAACCTGAGCCCAAACTGTGCACAGTTTATCCGATTACAGATTGTAATTTTCAGTAATTGAAGACTTTGAACTAAAACAACGATGAAACCCACAATTACAGAAGGACAGAGTATTTAGAGCGACATGATGATGACTATTGATGCCAAATTCTGCTAAAGGTAAATAGGTTACCTAGTCTGATTAACAGTAACTTAACGCCTAAGAAAAGAAGAGGAAAAGGAGAATTGAACCCCCAATTTAATACAAAAGACTTTCCAAAATTTTGAGACAAATTAAACACCTCTGTCAGAAACTATTTTATCCAGAATACTATGTAAACAAACAATATTGTCAATAAGTAATCTGGAGAGATGACACATTTTACTGAAATTATCTACAACTAACTACCCATATTACAGATTTTCCCTCAGAAGATGAAAGATCAGTAATGAAATCCATCGAGAGATGGGTCCATGGTCTTTGAGGAACTGGTAATAGAAGAAGTTCACCCATCGGACATACAGGAGTAGTCTAGGCCCGGGCACAGGCAGAGACATAAGCTATAATATCTAGAGGCTCTTTTGGCCACCAGATATGACAAGAAACTTTTTTTTTTGTGCCAGAGAACTCTGGATTACCATATAAAACTGAATCATGTAAATCTTAAAACAATCTTAATTGGGGCGGTACAAACAATTTATCCACTGGGGTATTTTTTAGGGGATAATTGCTGATTCTCTCTGATATCAGAAGCAAGATCATAAGAAACGGCAGAAATGACAATGCCTTCTGAGAGGATTGGTTCATGCTCTGGATCAGGGGTTTGAGAGGATCAAAAGCTTTGAGACAAGGTAACAGCCTTAATAATTTTATATCCGGGTCTGTAGGTTATCACAAAGTCAAATCTGGTAAAGATTTAATGCCCACCTAGCCTTAGTTGAGACTTTCGGTTGTTTCTAAAAAGGTGAGATTTTTATGGTCTTTGAGAACTGTAATGTTATGTCTAGCCCCCTACAAAAAATAAGGCATTCATCAAAAGCTCATTTAATAGATAACAGTTCACGATTACCAATATCGTAATTCTCAGCAGGAGAGAATTTGTGAAAGAAGAAGGCACAAGGACAAAAGTTTTTCATGGAGCCAGTTCCTTTTGGACTTTTGGATAACACTGCCTCTACAACTACTTCAGAGGCATCAACTTCAACAATAAAGGGATATGAAAGGTCAGGTTGAACCTGGACTGGAGCTTCAATAAAGCTACGTTTAAGTGACTCAAAGGAAAAAACAGCATCTGCATTCCAATGAACTAAATCAGTCCCCTTTCTAGTGAAGTCATTTAGTTGTTTTGCTATGGAAAACAAAATTGCAAATGAATTTCCTATAGTAATTAGCAAAACTGAAAAATCTGAAAATGTGGAGTCCTCACAGTACTGACTTTTAGGCGATATGCACACGACTGCATGTCGCTGGGCTGTGATTGAACAGCACGGATGGTGCATGGATGATAGCTGTGCACCGCCTGTGCCTGTATGGCTCTATTCCTTGACACCAGCATGGGCTGCAAAACAGACAGGAATAGGATCTGTGCTGAGTTTTGCTCATGGCTCATGTTCCCATACACCGAACCGTGAAAATACACAGTCGTATGTACAGGGTCATAAAAATGAATGATTCAGTGTGCTAGTTGTGACAAACACGGCTAGCACACTGACTGTGCACACTATCGTGTTCATAAGGTATAAATGTTTGACTTGAGAGGCCCATTCAGGACAAAACACAAGTATGTTATCAGGATACACAATAACAAAACATCTAATAAAATTCAGAAAAATATAATTGACCAAAATTTGAAAAACAGCAGGAACATTACTCAATCCAAATGGCATGACCAGATATTCATAGTGACCCTCTGTGGTATTAAAGGCTGTCTTCCATTCATCCCCCTTACAAATACATATAAGTTCCCGTAGATCAAGCTTGGATACTTTGCTCTAGAGATAGGGGATGAGAGAAAGAGGGTACTGTTTTTTAACTGTAATTTTGTTTCAATTACGTTAATCAATATATTGCCTCAAACCTCCATTATTATTTTTTTATTTTTTAAAAAGAAAAACCCAGCACCCACAGGAGAAGTAAAAGGATGGGTATGACCTTGTGAAGACTATCTTAAATATAATCTTTCATGGCTTGTGTTTCCAGATCGGAAAGATTGTATAACTGTCCCATTAGGAAGTTTACAGTGAGGAAGAAGATCAGTAGCACAATCATAAGACTTGAGAGGGGAAAGCAAATCAGGCCCAGACTCAGAAAAGACATCAACATTATTTTGAATATAATTAGGCTATGACGGGAAAACAGAAGCAATGGTCGGAGAAATACAAGATTTCAGTATTCAGATTTAACCTTATCCCCCAGTCTCCAATCTATTATAGGATTATGCATCTGTAACCAAGGAAACCCCAAAACTAAATGTGTAGGTAATTTTTCAAGTACTAAGAAGAAAATGGACTCATAGTGTATAGTACCTACAACAATAGTCACCAGGGGTGTAGTAAACTTAACAGTATGCTGGGAAAGAGGTGTGTTGTCAGTTGCGTTCACACAGTGGATTCATGAGAGGGATAAAAAAATGGTTGAGCAACCCACGAGTCTAGAAAGTTAGCAGCTGAACCACAGTCGACAAAAGCATTACCAGAATTAAAATGATTTTTAAAAAATGGCTTTTAACTGGTAAGATCATTTTCTTTTTGGAGATGATGGGAAATACTGGACCTCCTAGGTGGCTTTCCCAAAGACCACCTAGGCACTGGAATTTTCCAGAATCAGACGCTTGAGTACAGTCTTAAAGCACATGACCTGCAGTAGGAACATTGACCCCACTGTCTTCGGAATAATCTTATGTCACAAACAGACGTGGTAGATCCCAACTGCATATGTCCCGGGTATGTCTCAGGAGTGGGCACAAGTGGAGACAAAGATACATTCTTTCTTCAATTCTCGAAAACACTGATCTAGCTAAGGGTATAGGTAGGGTCACAGACTCATCCAGAGAAGAGGGTTGCAGACAGTTCACCGATAAGTCCTTAATAGCTTCAGACAAACCTTGACGGAATTGGCAACAGAGGGCTGGATCATTGCACTGAGAGTGAACCGACCACATTCTAAATTCGAAGTAGTAATCCTCAGCGGGATGGCTGCCTTGCCGAACAGAAAGCAGATTGGTTTCCGCCATGGTTGTAAGACCAGGTTCATCATAAAGTAAATTCAAGGCTGCAAAAAATCTGTCTACAGAATAAAGTACTGAAGCATGTGGATTTAATGAAAAAGCCCAAACTTGAGGGTCTCCTTGCAGGAGAGAAATGATGATGCCAACCCATTGCCATTCAATTCCTGAAGAGTGTGGTCGCAGATGAAAAAATAACTTGCAGCTTTCTTAGAAGGTGTCAAAAGATCTTTTATCCCCAGAAAATCTGTGAGGTAGATTTATTTTGAGTGCCATGGAGACAGTGGAAGCTAATGGAACTTGAGATTGAGAATTCTCCTGCTGTTGAACCCTCTCAGTCAAATCCTGAACCAGCTGGGTAATTCCTTGCATCTGATTCACAAGTGTCTGAAAATGTCCCATAACGAAAATTAGTTATTATAGATTTGCATCTGTGTTATGGCCCTGGAGCAAATATCAGAAAATAGCAGGATCTGGATGATAACAGAGAACAGTAGAACTAGCTATTCAAATCCTATACAGAGCTGAGAGAGAGGTTCCAAACACCCAAATGCCTTCACCAGCACCAGCTGCAAGGCCAGATGGACTTTGTTGAACTCGGGGTCTCCGTTATCACCACAGAAACACTCCACTATCAGAAATCAAACCAGAACCCATAATTAAACTTACAAGGCCGATCAAGATCAAGAGGACAAATCAGGAGCGTGAACGTCCAGGCCAGTAGTCACTGATAGATGGAGTGTATGGGTTAGAGTCAGGAGACAAGGGGTTTTCTGGTATCAATCCAAGGGTCGGTTCCTAGAGATCACATCAGATTCAGAATCGAGAGACAAGTGTCCCGAAATTAACGGTACCAATATCTCCAGCCCCAGGGGAAACATACCGGGAAAGCCGACAGTGTGATGAATTCAGCGCACTGTCGGCTTTCTAGTGGTATATAAAACTGCATATGCATGAGGACATGAAAGGTCCTCTTTAATTGTGATGTCACCTCAGTGCAGTGAATACTAATGAGCCAGCATCCAGGTCATAGTTAAGACTGATCTGGTGACCAGGTGAGGGGGCCTGAAAACTGGGAGACTCCTGGCAAAGCTGGGTGAGTTGACATGTCTGCAAATAATAAGAAATTCAAATAGACAAATAGATCAAATAAATGGACAGACATTAACCATATACAGTAAAACCTCTCCAGAAGGGCTTTGCCTTCCAAGTCCCATAACTTTTCTATTGTACCATTCACAGAGCCATATGAGGGTTTAATGTTTGTGGGATAAATTGTTCTTCTTAATGGTATAATTTAATATTCCCTACAATGTATTCTGAATGGGGTGGAATTGGAGAAAAAGTCCATTTGTGTAACTTTATTTTGGGCTTCCTTTTTATGGCGTTCACTGTGCAGCCAAAATTATATGTCACCTGTATTCTATGGGTTGGTATGATTCCGGGGATACCAAATTTATATAGTTTTATTTACATTTTAACCCCTTTAAAAAAATCTAAAAGTTTAAAAAAAAAATTTTTTTTTAGAATCACCATATTCTGACACCCGCTTTTTTATATTTCTGTATACAGGGATGCATAGGGAGTTTTTTTTGTGGGGCCAGATGTACGTTTTAATTATACCATTTTCAGGAATGTATATTGCATTGATCACTTTTTATTAAAATTTTTCCAGAGGTGAAATCGCAAAAAAATTGCTCTTTTGATTTTTTTTTTTTTTTTTCACTACAGCGTTCACTGTATGGGAAAAATATTTTTATATGTTTGTATACATTGGAATTTCAGACACAGGGATACCTAATGTGTATGTGTTTCACAGTATTTTTTTAACTTTTATATGTGTTCTGGGTAAAGGGGGTGATTCAAATTTTTTATTATTTTTATTTTATTTTTTTAGATTTTTTACTTTTCTACTTTAATTTAAATTATTAGACCCCCAGAGGGTCTGATCACTAATACAATGCATTACAATGCGAACAGAACTTCTATTAGTGGCTGCATAAAGCAGTCTGTAATAGAAGTTAATTCCAAAGGGAGTCTTGAAAAGGCAACAGATCCTCCACAAAATGGCAGCACCCATGTGCAGCCAGGTAAATGGTGCATCGGTTAGCTCTGACCAAGGTGCCCGGGACCCTAATGCCCATGATCAGTGTGGGCACTAATCGCGGCATTAGCGCCGTGTCTCTGCTGTATAATACAGCAGAGACCTGACAGCAGAGACCAGGAGCTGAGCGACTGCCATATTTAAATAGCCAACCGTATTAGAACAGCTGAAGTCAGGAAGGAGTTACAGACCATTTTTTTGCAGTACCATTTTTCTTTCCATTATACTGTACAGAAGCTTATTCTCTATAAGCTGTCCACCCCTTTTCTGAACCAGAAACAACTGTTTTGAGCAAATTTTTCAGCAGGATCCCCCTTTAAGAAGACCACACATTGGACTTACATACACTGTGAGACCAATATTGAAGCAGGTCCGTTCTAATCTCATCATTGGACAGTAGCATGCAAGAGCAGGAGACTTGTAAGGGACATCAGGGAGAAAACTCACCAATGTAACACTTGGAGTAGAGAGTCCATGTCATAGTTAATGGGTGGAAATCTGTCACAGAGGTGCCAAGATAGACTTGCTGGGATCCAGGAAAGGGACCACACTAAGGACCAAGATTTAAAGGAATACCATTGTGGGGACAACTAATGAGAAAGGAACCATGCTGGGGGCTATGAATGAAAGTGGAACCATTCTGGGGAAAGGAATGAGGACCACAATTTAAAGGAATACCAAGCCAGAAATGAGAGGGGAAGCCATGCTGATGCCTAAGAACGAGAGGAAAGCCATACTGGGGATCAAGATTAGAAAGATACCATGGTAGGGCCAAGAATGATGGAGTCATCTTAATGTAGGAAATGTGAAGGTCACCAGAAAAGTAAGAAAGAGTTGTGACCCCGCCCCCTCCTATTTTTTTTATATATATATGTGTGTGTGTGTGTATGTGTGTGTGTGAAGTGACTGGGTTAGTCCCAGTCTAGGCCTGGATCTGTGTAATAAGCTGATGTGATACCTGGTTCTGTGTAATATAATGAAGCGTAATACCTGATTTTTGGATTTTTCATCATTATTTGTGGAACTGTACATACTTCCTGACTTCATTAGACAGTTTAACCAGTATTCCGTAGCAATATAAAAGACCATTTTTCTGTGCAAATTTGGGTGGTCGGCTCAAAGTAGTTACACATAGGCATAACCTTTTCTTCCCTTGTCTGTTAGCAGTTGCATGGAAACCAAATTTGTAAACCCAAAATCACTGAATTATATGTAGGAATTAGGAACATGTTATACATAGGCACATGAAGGGACCCCAGTCACATAGGAAAGAATGGGTACAGTGCAAGCAGCATCTTGCTAATCTAGCACTTTGGTTGGTTTAATGGGAATTTTGGAGCATTGGGTGCCCGATTAGTGAGTACTGCAGTTATGAATTTTTTTGGGGGAAGATATTTCCCTATATATGAACAGGAAAAAAGAATACTAAAATCACAATGATTTATTCCAATGCAAGGATTTTGTTCTGTGGAGCATATCAGTGATGCACACCCATAATGTTTCCTGAATACATATGCTGAAATAAATTTTTACTTGACTTGAACACTACTAGTACAGCTGGCAAGACTATCTTTTTTGTTTTCTATGCTTTATTAGATTTAAAAAGCTGGAGCATAACAAAGCAAGCTCAGAAATATTCATCAGTGGATTTGCTCAATGAAAAATGTAAGGCTTGGATGTGACTGTTCATTTAGTGATAAAAGCCTTCTGCTAAAGTTTCTGCTGAAGTATTTTTCCGCTTAATATCGATCACTTTAACAGTATGTAAAGCTTGTAGTGAGAATTATCTGCACACAGCAGGGGTAACTAGATGCACTATGCATGCAATCTGATTGGTCCCTGCTGTGTGCAGATGCAACCTGCGGATTAAAAGATGTGTGTCTTTAATCTTTCTTTAAGCTTCATTTCTTACCGTAATGATCAATTGGAGCGCAACAAATTGATACAAAAACTTCTAGGAAGAAAATCGTTGCAGCTGTGCTCGTTGTTACAGAGAACTAAAACATTTCCAATACCCTGATTTGTAAACCACCATTGTCCTTTAGTTTAGTTAATCTTTTAAAGTGACAGTTATCTTACAGGTGGAATTGGAAATTTAAGGCATTATATAAGAATATAATAATATTTTAGGAAAAGGAAATATTTGTTTCCTCCTAGTGAAGTATCTTGGAGAAGCTCTATTATTCATGTCTTTGTGTGCTAGAAATCACATAGTAGAATACAGATGGAAAAGTGTTTATACTCACACAACACACTCTCAGACTGACCAGTTAGGACAGGGGTGTCAAACTCATTTTCTCCGGGGGCCACTTCAGCCTCACAGGGTACCTTGAAGGGCCAAGATTATTTTACACATGTATAAAAGTAACTTCTCCTTAACAGTTAAGCGAGCTATTAAGGAGTAGTTACATTTGTACATTACTACTGTTACAATCAGCCCTTTGAGGTCAACCAGGAAGAACATAATGTATTGTTAAAACCTAAGACATTGGCATGTTACATACTATCCTCATCCTTTTCTGAATATATAAAAAATTAAGCACTATACAAATACGTTTACCCCTGCAAACGGTATTATGCTCTATAGTTGCCTCTGCACACGGTATTACGCCCCACAGCGGCCCCTGCACACGGTATTATGCTCCATAGTTGCCCCTGCACACGGTATTATGCTCCATAGTTGCCCCTGCACACGGTATTATGCTTCATAGTGGCACCTGCACACGGTATTATGCTCAATAGTTGCCCCTGCACACGGTATTATGCTCCATAGTGGCCACTGCACATGGTATTATGCTCAATAGTGGCCCCTGCACATGTTATTATGCTCCTTAGTGGCCCCTGCATTGGTATTATACTCCATAGTGGCCCCTGCAAACGGTATTATGGTCCATAGTGGCCCCTGCACACGGTATTATGCCCCATAGTGACCCCCCACCCATGAACTATTATTATACTCTGGGGTCTTTTCAGACCCCAGAGTATAATGATCGGAGACCCAGGTGGTGACAAACATAAAAATCAGTGTTACTTACCTGGGCCCCGCTGCGCTCCCTGCGTTCAGCCTTCTTCAATGTCGCACAGACCGGCGTCGCGACATAATGACGTCGGCCTGGCTCACGTGACGCCTGGGACGTCACCAAAGAAGGCCGAAGCCGGCTGGGAGCAACATCGGATCGCCGGAGAGGTGAGTAACTCTGGTTTTTATGTTTATCACCTCCCCTGGGTCTCCGATTATTATACTCCGGGGTCTGAAAAGACCCCGGAGTATAATAATAGTAGTATTTGATGGGGTTCGCTGGCCGCGGCCTCACTTACCATCCCCACTCCTACTCACAGCCGCTTCTGCGTCCCATAGCAGAAAGGGAAGCAGAGGCGGCCACGACCAGCAGTGGGGATCGATAAGTAAATAGGCCGTTACGTGCCGGGGGATGCTCCAGCAGGCAACCGCCTATTTATATATATAAAAAAAACTTATCTTCACCTACCTGCGATGTCTTGATGCAGCCGCCGCCTCCTCTTCTTCTTGTCCGCGACGTCTGCGTGTCAGCGTAGGAGGCGCGATGACGTCATTGTATCGCCACCTGCGCTGACATGCAGAATTCTGGTAAACCAGCCCAGGACAGGTATCGCGTAGCTTTTGTTTTTTGTTTTTTTTAAGCGGCCTGTCCTGGGCTGGTTTACATTACATAGACAATAAAAAATGCCGCAGCCCTGCGGGCCAGATAAGTGCCGGGCCGGATAACAGAAGGCAGCGGGCCGGATTCGGCCCGCGGGCCTTGTGTTTGACACCTGTGAGTTAGGGCCCACAGAAAGATCTTTCCCATGTCCTGCTGTTTAAGTAACCTACCAAACTCTCCCTATTGGACTCCAGCTTAAACTATCTATCGACTCCACTGCATTCTAAGTCGTCTACTGTCTACCTCTACTAGTGTACTCTTACTGATCTCAGCTTTCTTCCATTAGAATACTAAGTAACCTTCATTCTGCTACTGGACACAACTTAGGGCGGGTTCGCACTTGCGCCGGCACTCTGTCCGCCGCGAATCCGACTTAAATGTCGGAAAAAACGATAGGGAATGGATTGGCAAAGATTTGAGACGCATTACTTAAAAACCCATTCACTTCTGTGGCGCTTACACCCTCTGCGCCACAAAGCCGTTTTTTCATCCGAAATAAAGTCGGACATGCAGGACTTTGTGTCCGACGAAAAAAAAATCGGCCTCGCGGCGCAGAGGGTGTAAGCGCACACCCGCGCATTGCTTTAAAAACCCATAGAAGTGAATGGGTTTTTAAGCAATGTGTCTCAAACCTTTCCCAATCCATTCCCTATCCTTTTTTCCGACATTTAAGTCAGATTCGTGGCGGACAGAGTGCCGGCGCAAGTATGAACCCACCCTTACTGTACATATTGCCCTTGTTACCAATGTACAGCAGAGAAACTTTTCTTTCACCCTACAACCCCACCGCACTCACTGGACAGATAATATAATCTATTACATCCATTCAACACAAAGGATTTTAACCAACATTCATTATAACAGGAAGGCTACGGCTACACTTTCTCTTTGCTTGTGACTAAGGATTGCCAGGCCGCTTTGCAACTCTTGTCACATTATAATCTTGAGGATGCTGCGACACTTATTAGACACTTATCAGACACTTATCACCTAACCAGGGACATTAAACCCTAAAAACTAGGGGAAAAAAAAATGTCTCATTCAGTTCCTCACTAGTTTAGAGCAGTTTAGCAGAAATCTTGCAGACATACAGATGTCCAACAATGCTTCATGCTTTCCTGCAGCTCCATCTTCAACAAAAGAGCAGCATTGTATCACATGAAGTTTGGAGGGGGCAGGGCCGCAATTCTATTTCCTATAATCAGGGGCGTAAATACTGGGGTAGCAGTGGTAGCGGCTGCCACAGGGCCTGGAACATTCTACCGCGAACCCCACAAACACTACTATCATTATACTCCGGGGTCTTCTCAGACCCCGGAGTATAACGATTGGGGACCCAGGGGAGGTGAGGGAACATAAAAAACACTGTAACTCACCTCTCCTACGCTCCACAGGCTTCGCACTTAAAGGTAAATCAATGGCAATGTATGGTACAAATATGGAAAAGGAGTGGCATTTATTTAGATATAGTATTTCCTATTACAGCTCCACATGATATGCTGCCCAGATTTCCCAGAACCCTTAACAGCAAATCTAGTAAACTTTGGGAATTTGGGAAAAAGCAGGGGAATTTATTTAGGCATATTTTGTATTCCCTATTATATTTGTATTCCCCATATTTGTATTTGCAGTCCCTAGTACTGCATTACCTGGTATCTTACCAGTTTTATGGGACCATGAAAGAGAAATCTGACATGATATGGCAAAATTATACATCAAGAAGTGGGATTTATTTAGGAAATACTGTATAATATATTTATCTATCACAACTTCACATGCAGCGCTACCTAGCTTTTCCGAAAAACCTGGCAAACTTAGCAAGTATATGATTTGGGGGATTTATCTGGTATATTTTGTATTCAGAAGTTCATGTTACTGCATAATCTGGTATGTTCCTCAGCTTTCCCAGAACCCTGAAAGGCAAATCCTGGCAAGCTATAGCTTGATTATAGGAGGTAGATTTGTTTAGGTAAATACAAAATTCAGTATTCCCTATTATAGCTCCATATGCTATGTTACTCAGATTTTCCATGTCTGAAAGGCAAATCTGGTATTATATTTTATATTAATATATTTAGTTTTCAGCATTCCCAATTACAACATTACCTGGTATGCTACCCAGCTTTCCCAGGACCCTGGAAAATCAAATCTGGCATGTTATGCTATACTATTTAATACAATATCTATACATATAGTATCAGGGCAATAGTGAGGATACTACATTCCCAGTCTGGTATTCAGAATATGTGCCCATTGATTGTTACCCAGTAAAAATGCTTAATATTGCAGGGTTATAAGAGTGGAATTATCAATGCATTAATGCCAATATTTTCCATTCAATAATTTGGGAAAGTTTGGTCATTTAATCTGTGGAGCTTTACAGGGTTGTATTGTAGTCACTGTGAGTTATAAGAGGGATGGGGGAGAAAATATGGCTACTGCTGCTATAAATAAGAATACAGTGATTTTCTCATTTAATCATTATGTTCTGCAATTAAAACAAGAAAATAAGGAAATTATGTGAAATTATTTATTCTTTATTCTATGCATTCTTGGTTTAATACTTAGCGTAAAAACTTGTCCTCCGTTACAAATCATTATAACTGATTTGCCAGGCATGAGAAATATATGATAATTTGCTATTAAAGTGTACAATATTTGCCTTAACTACTAGTAACTAATATATATTCCAGCTATTAGTCAAAAGCAGTTCCCTTTTTTCCACAGGCATTATAGGTACTGCCTCATAGAATGCACTGGATACAAATACAACTAAACCTTTTAAACAACATCTGCATAATATAGTTTTGTTGAAATCTGGGTGTGAGGTTTTTTCTTCAGCGTTTTTCACAGAAAGTCCACAGAGTTTTCCTCTGCAGACTTTATACCTCTATTATACCTATAAGAAAAATACCAGCGTTTCCGCAGGTATAATTGACATGCAGCGATTTTCAAAAACGTCAGCGTTTTTGAAATCACAACTTTGCCGCTGCAGATTTTTTTCTGCAATATGTGTAAAGGATTAGCCAGAATCCCATACACTTTGCAGGTACTGTAAAATGCAACATTTTCACCTCGCCTAAGATAGGAGATTTATTAAACCATACTCACAAGAATAACACCATACTCACAATAATATATTTGTACATGAAAACAGCAGCACACCTTGTAACACTGCTTGGCCCTGGGTTTCATCTTCTTGGCTTCCAATGGGGCACACCTAATATGCTTCATTTTGAAGGTGAACAACTTACTTTAAGAGATCTGACTTCTGATGTTGGACAATCCAGGAATGAGATTAGGTTGAAGCACATTTGGAGTGTGGGTCACAGAGCAGGAAAAGAGAAACCTATAAAAAGGCTAAACCTTAACTTTTATTAGGACAAATAATAAATAGGCCAAAAATATCCAAAACACTTTGTCCTTCCCAGGGCTAGTTTGTATATTCATGGAGTGATTGTCAATTAGAAATAATAATGTGCCAACAATATAAATAAATACATAATAGGGAGTAGTTAAATTTTTTGAAAATACTATTTCCCCATTACAGTGGGGAAAAAAGTATTTAGTCAGCCACCAATTGTGCAAGTTCTCCCACTTAAAAAGATGATGCCGGCCTGTAATTGACATCATAGGTAGACCTCAACTATGAGAGACAAAATGAGAAAACAAATCCAGAAAATCACATTGTCTGATTTTTAAAGAATTTATTTGCAAATTATGGTGGAAAATAAGTATTTGGTCACCTACAAACAAGCAAGATTTCTGGCTCTCACAGACCTGCAACTTCTTCTTTAAGAGGCTCCTCTGTCCTCCACTCATTACCTGTAGTAATGGCACCTGTTTGAAATTGTTATCAGTATAAAAGACACCTGTCCACAACCTCAAACAGTCACACTCTAAACTTCACTATGGTGAAGACCAAAGAGCTGTGGAAGGCCACCAGAAACAAAATTGTAGACCTGCACCAGGCTGGGAAGACTGAATCTGCAATAGGCAAGCAGCTTGGTGTGAAGAAATCAACTGTGGGAGCAATAATTAGAAAATAGAAGACATACAAGACCACTGATAATCTTCCTCGATCAGGAGCTCCACGCAAGATCTCACCCAGTGGGGTCAAAATGATCACAAGAACGGTGAGTAAAAATCCCAGAACCACAAGGGGGGACCTAGTGAATGACCTGCAGAAAGCTGGGACTAACGTAACAAAGGCTACCTACCGTTAGTAACACACTACGCCGCCAGGGACTCAGATCCTGCAGTGCCAGACATGTCCCCCCGCTTAAGCCAGTACATATCCGGGCCCGTCTGAAGTTTGCTAGAGAGCATTTGGATGTTCCAGAAGAGTATTGGGAGAATGTCATATGGTCAGATGAAACCAAAGTAGAACTGTTTGGTAGAAACACAACTCATCGTGTTTGGTGGAGAGTGAATGCTGAGTTGCATCCAAAGAACACCATACCTACTGTGAAGCATGGGGGTGGCAACATCATGCTTTGGGGCTCTTTCTCTGCAAAGGGACCAGGACGACTGATCCGTGTACATGAAAGAATGAATGGGGCCATGTATTGTGAGATTTTGAATGCAAACCTCCTTCCATCAGCAAGGGCGTTGAAGATGAAACGTGGCTGGGTCTTTCAGCATGACAATGATCCCAAGCACACTGCCAGGGCAACGAAGGAGTGGTTTCGTAAGAAGCATTTCAAGGTCCGGGAATGGCCTAGCCAGTCTCCAGATCTCAACCCCATAGAAAACCTTTGGACGGGAGTTGAAAGTCCGTGTTGCCCAGCGATAGCCCCAAAACATCACTGCTCTAGAGGAGATCTGCATGGAGGAATGGGCCAACATACCAGCAACAGTGTGTGCCAATCTTGTGAACACTTACAGAAAACGTTTGACCTCTGTCATTGCCAACAAAGGATATATAACAAAGTATTGAGATGAACTTTTGCTATTGACCAAATACTTATTTTCCACCATAATTTGCAAATAAATTCTTTAAAAATCAGACAATGTGATTTTCTGGATTTGTTTTCTCATTTTGTCTCTCATAGTTGAGGTCTACCTATGATGTCAATTACAGGCCTCTCTCATCTTTTTAAGTGGGAGAACTTGCACAATTGGTGGCTGACTAAATACATTTTTTCCCCACTGTATATGTTGATTTTATCGGGTAAAGTCAAGGTAAGGACTCAACTGCCAATTATTGGTCCACAGTCAGAGTGATGCCTTTGATATGAGCAGGTAAATCAACTCTGTATAAAGGTAACTATACAGAAAAGGTCACTTGGATCCGTTGAACATGGTATACCCCAGGAACTGACAGATCTCCCTAGCCCAGACACTGCACTGTCTGGGACACTGTCTCAACGCGTTTTCTCTCGAGAGCAGGGGTGCACCTCTAATGAGGCGAAGTGAGACGGCACCGTCTGTCACTGTTTGGAGGGGCTGCATTTTTTACTGCAGGGGTCACTATGGAGCATAATATCGTGTGCAGGGACCACTATGGGACATAATACCATGTGCAGGGGCTACTATGGAGCATAATACCATGTGCAGGGGCTACTATGGGGCATAATACCGTGTGCAAGGGGCATAATACTGTGTGCAGGGGCCGTTGTGGGGCATAATACCGTGTAATACTGTATTAAAAAAAAAAAACACCTACTCACCTGTCCCTTGTACACCAATGTCTCCTACCACAATCTGGTTCTGCTGCTCCAGTGTTTTCCTCTGGCGGAAGTCCCCGCCGTACATGACCGCTGAGGTCGCTGACATGGGACGTCACAGTGCTGTGGGGAAGAAAGCACCAGAGCAGCAGGACCGGAACGCGATGGGAGACATCGGAGCACCTTCCCCAGCCTCATATTAAAAAAAGTGGTTATCCTTTAAGGTGGCACTTGGGCTTTATTAAACGGGCTTTCCAGCTCATTTTTATTGATGATCTATCATTAGGACAGATTATCAATAAGAGATTAGTGGACCCCTCCTCTGATCAGCTGTATGAAGGGGCTATGGTGCCTGTTTATATCATACGCTGTCTGTTTATAGTGACCATGTGATGTAATTACAGCCTTGTCACAAAGATGTGTATAGGAAGAGGCTGTAGTTACATTATATGGCCACTATGAGATGAATGACACTATGTAAACAGAGAAGCGGTCACGGTGCTTACACAGATACCACAGTTTATTCAAACAGCTGATCAGTGGGAGTCTTGGGTTTTTGAGCCCCACTGATTATTTTATTAATGACCTGAAAAACCTTTTAATTAGGAAAACTATGGGGCATTGATAAGGGGCACTATTTATGCAGGGTACACACGGACATTATTAATATAAAGATGCACTTGGGGGTATTATTCATTATGGTGGGTATATCATATGTTGTTGATTTCTGATACTGAAGTAATACAGGAAGAAGAATTCTTAAAAACTGTTTCATAAGTTTGTGTATGTTTATTGTGCGATAACAATAACAGCGTGTGATGCTAACAGCATGTAAACTCAATTTTATATTTTTTTTTTTTTTTTTTGGGGGGGGGGGAGGCGTCTTTCTATAGTTCGCCTCAGGCAGCAAAGAGGCTAGGTTCACCACTGTTCACCGGGCCCGGCAGGGTATGGGACTTGGGGCCAGCTGGAGATGGCCGGGACCCTGACCACTATACACACTGTTATTGGAAAGAGGCCCTGGCATATTCATCCCCTCCCCCTAATGTTTACACAGCAGTCTATTGCTGCGCATGCCCAGTAGCCTTGGAGGGACGCTTGTATATCTCACACGTGCATCTCAGTGGGCTGTGCTGAGATTTTTTACCTGGGAAATTCCTTAGATAAGACACTCCAGCCACTGTTTATAAGGAAGATAGCAGCTACCTGAATTTCTGTTTACACACTGTGGATTCAGAAGCGCCTATACTGATTTAATTATTACACTTGAAAAAGGGATACTTTTTTCCCGAAACACGTTGTGCTTTTAATGAATAAAGTGAGAACTACAGTTCAACCATACGTGACTATAAGCCCTGATTGTCCAAGCTCGTGTGTTGTCCTGCCAATTCCTTGGTTCCTATCCAAGTCTACTGTATTTCTTTCCAATAGATGTCAGGGCAGGGCACCCAGGGGAGGTGACTGAAAACAATAAATACATATTCTCACCTCTCCTGGGCACAGCGTTTTCTCCGGCGCTCTTCCATCATGTGACTGAGGCCTGTGATTAGGCCCCAGCGGTCACATGGGGCGCGTTCGTGCCAAGGAAAGGTAAGGCAAGGTGAGTATTATTATTATTCCAAATCATATCCAAAAAATGAAGAGTCTGAGGGGCTAAGATCTACACATTTGAGGTATATGGGGTAATGTCATATACTGAAGAGCTATAATTACTAACTAAAAGATCATAATAAACACAAAGTATTTATATGAAAAAGATTAAGGAATGAGCCATTATATTAGGTCTTCCTAAACATACCTCTCCTCTAAGTATCTATCAGATAAGGAGGTTTATGAAATACTGTGATTCAGACCTAGGAGCTTTATGCGCTTCTTCCTATATATCCATCGTGCTTCTTTCCCAGTTGCCTCTGCACCCACATGGACGGACGACTTCATTATGATCAAGGATTCGTCGCCTAAATTCCCTGTTCGTCTTACTGATGTAATTTAGTGGGCAGGGACATGTGGCAATATACAGTGCCTTGCGAAAGTATTTGGCCCCCTTGAACTTTTCAAACTTTTGCCACATTTCATGCTTCAAACATAAAGATATAAAATTTAAATTTTTTGGTGAAGAATCACAACAAGTGGGACACAATTGTGAAGTGGAACGAAATTTATTGGTTATTTTAAACTTTTGTAAAAAATAAAAAACTGAAAAGTGGGGCGTGCAATATTATTCGGCCACCTTAAGTTAATACTTTGTAGCACCACCTTTTGCTGCGATTATAGCTGCAAGTCGCTTGGGGTATGTCTCTATCAGTTTTGCACATCGAGAGACTGAAATTCTTGCCCATTCTTCCTTGGAAAACAGCTCGAGCTCAGTGAGGTTGGATGAAGAGCGTTTGTGAACAGCAGTTTTCAGCTCTTTCCACAGATTCTTGATTGGATTCAGGTCTGGACTTTGACTTGGCCATTCTAACACCTGGATACGTTTATTTGTGAACCATTCCATTGCAGATTTTGCTTTATGTTTGGGATCATTGTCTTGTTGGAAGATAAATCTCCGTCCCAGTCTCAGGTCTTTTGCAGACTCCAACAGGTTTTCTTCCAGAATGGTCCTGTATTTGGCTCCATCCATCTTCCCATCAATTTTAACCATCTTCCCTGTCCCTGCTGAAGAAAAGCAGGCCCAAACCATGATGCTGCCACCACCATGTTTGACAGTGGGGATGGTGTGTTCAGGGTGATGAGCTGTGTTGCTTTTACGCCAAACATATCGTTTTGCATTGTGGCCAATAAGTTCGATTTTGGTTTCATCTGACCAGAGCACCTTCTTCCACATGTTTGGTGTGTATCCCAGGTGGCTTGTGGCAAACTTTAAACGAGACTTTTTATGGATATCTTTGAGAAATGGCTTTCTTCTTGCCACTCTTCCATAAAGGCCAGATTTGTGCAGTGTACGACAGTGATTGTTGTCCTATGGACAGACTCTCCCACCTCAGCTGTAGATCTCTGCAGTTCATCCAGAGTGATCATGGGCCTCTTGGCTGCATCTCTGATCAGTCTTCTCCTTGTTTGAGATGAAAGTTTAGAGGGACGGCCGGGTCTTGGTAGATTTGCAGTGGTCTGATACTCCTTCCATTTCAATATGATCGCTTGCACAGTGCTCCTTGGGATGTTTAAAGTTTGGGAAATCTTTTTGTATCCAAATCCGGCTTTAAACTTCTCCACAACAGTATCACGGGCCTGCCTGGTGTGTTCCTTGGTCTTCATGATGCTCTCTGCGCTTTAAACAGAACCCTGAGACTATCACAGAGCAGGTGCATTTATACGGAGACTTGATTACACACAGGTGGATTATATTTATCATCATCAGTCATTTAGGACAACATTGGATCATTCAGAGATCCTCACTGAACTTCTGGATTGAGTTTGCTGCACTGAAAGTAAAGGGGCCGAATAATATTGCACGCCCCACTTTTCAGTTTTTTATTTTTTACAAAAGTTTAAAATAACCAATAAATTTCGTTCCACTTCACAATTGTGTTCCACTTGTTGTTGATTCTTCACCAAAAAATTAAAATTTTATATCTTTATGTTTGAAGCCTGAAATGTGGCAAAAGGTTGAAAAGTTCAAGGGGGCCGAATACTTTCGCAAGGCACTGTATATAATGCCATGTGTGCCACAATTGATGAACTTACGATTTGCAAACACCTAGCCAATTGTCATGCTCCTAAAATTTGAGCTCTTCAATAGATATTCACATGCCCTGCACTCACCACATCGGTAAGTCCCAGGGTATCTGTTCCTATCCAGCCAGGTTGTCTCAGGTGTTCTGGGGAAGGGATGGCTGTGAACCAGCTGATCTCTTAAATTCCTCCCACTTCGAAAAGTTACTGCTGGTGTAGTGGAAATGAGATCCTGTAAGTCTAGGTCAATATTAAGAATGTCACAATGTGACCGAAGGATACCCTTGATGCGAAGATGCTGAGTGTCCCAGACAGTGCAGTGTCTGGGCTAGGGAGATCTGTCAGTTCCTGGGGTATACCGTGTTCAATGGATCCCAGTGACCTGTTCTTTATAGTTACCCTTGTACATAGTTGATTTGCCTGCTCATATCAAAGGGATCACTCTGACTGTGGTCCAATAATTGACATTTGAGTCCTTGCTTTGCCTTTACCCGATAGGATCAACATATAATGGGGAACTAGTATTTTCAAAATATTTAACTACTCCCTATTATGTATTTATTTATAGTGTTGCCACATTATTATTTCTAATTGACAATCACTCCATGCATATACAAACTAGCCCTGGGGAGGACAAAGTGTTTTGGATACTTTTGTCCTATGATTAGGTAAAAACTGTCACTCTGGGATTTGACATTTGGAGTGTGGTTTTAAGTGCACTTTCATCAAACTGAACAATAACTTCGAATCCTGTAGTTTTTAGGGGCATGGCCAGAAAAATCAGTGAAGATGTGATTTTGTATTGGTTTTGCTTTTCTCTGGATCATCTTGAATTTATAAGTATGAAACGATTGACCTTGATAGGTCTAGGTCTTTTTTACAGCCCTCTCTGTTAATAAAGCCACAAACAGAAGAGGAGGCTGCAGTAACAAGTTTTACAGTCATCTCTACAGCTTGCATGTGATATGAGATTTATCACAACTCTAAAGCCGGAAATGCTGCTGGATCGACTTCTAGGAAGAACTGTAACCATCACTATGTCTTAAGTCCTGTATGATGTTTGAATATTTACCTTTGCTAAAGTACTAAGAGTTGCAGATCAGTCTGGGGGTCAGTTTGAGTCCAACAGGTTGGGTTAGCTTCACCCTTAGAACATGCACAGCGTGTATTGCAGACTACCTACCTGACTCAAATTTCACAAGATATCTGGGCATAGGATATTGAGCTGTGATGATGAAACCTTAAAAATAGAATACCTCCAAGGGGACAACCTTATCCACACTTAAGCGATTTTCAAAAGGTACGTTTTTCACTACACCCTACTACAAGTGTATGTGTATAGGGTGATTGGAAGCGATAACTTGGTTGGTATCTTACTTATGGCCAACCTTACTGAATTCTTTTTTGTACTTCAATATACCTATGCAACATAACAGGTGATCAGCTTCCACTATTCTTATATGACTAGCTGACAGCATAAGGACCCATTTACACATGGCCATTTGTTTTACACATGTTACAAATGATAATTTCTAAAACTGTGACCACTGTATGATGGCCATTAACACCTTAGTTAAAATTACTTCCTTCACATATAAAATAATAAGCTTTAACATTACAGTAAAGTAGTAGCAAGTCATAGGACAACCATTTACATGTTACAACTGACCACACAAATGACACCAATTACTATTATGTGCATATGGGATTTCAGTCAATACATGCGTTTAATGTATTTGTGTTTATCCTAGGATAGTCTTGATTTTATCTTACAATTGTTCGCCTTCTGTCACTGAGATCTGTTGTCTCCTCATCCATCTTGCCTGTTTGATAAGCACAAGTTAGATAAAAGGTAAATAAAAGACGTGATTGACAAGCACTTCCAAGATTACATGATTTTACAAGTTGTAACTACTTCTTATTTTAGTACAGTGTACCGATAACATAGGTTGAAAGATCTGTGAAAACACTGTCATTTGGCTATAGCCTGCTGTGTTAACATGGACTGAATTTAACATAAGATAATGAAAATGTTAGCCACCTAAAAACTGATAATTCATATACAAACTTCTTTCTGCTGACAGTCATATATGCTACAGCAAAGGTGCTGGGAAAGATCATGTTAACACAATAGAGGTTTTACTCTGATGGCACCAATATGACGTTTAACTGTATAGAAATGGTTCTGAATTTCAAATTGTGACCTCATTTTTATTTTGCAGGAATAAGGAATCCCCAGCTTTTGGCATGACCCATGAGAGGATTGACACAATGTGATGATCTTTCATTCCTCATTGAAAACACTGGAATGAAAAGGAAGATTAACTGTTTATAGGCCATCAGGGCAAGGATTGTCAACACTAATTATGTTGCTGAGAATCCTTGCCTTTCAGGCATCAGATAGATGTGTTTCCTCACAATAGTAAAAAGCCTAACTGACTTCCCTGTCTTTGGGAATAACTATCAACACTCTGGCCTTGTAACCTCTACAGGAACTTGCAGCACATTGCAATTGACACTATATATTTAGCTATAACTTCATTATTTTCTATATCAGGTAATCCTAGAGTAAAAGAAAATAAATATTTTACCTTGTTCACATTGAAGTGCAGGTATTATTAATAGTTTGTGCATACTTTAAGTTACATATAAAAGTGCCAATCTAATATAATATTCTAATGGGTTATTTCCTATATACGTGAATATTTATTTTACTGCATACCTTAAACTAAATAAAAATATTGGTGGAGGTTTCTTAATGTTCTACGCCAGTTTTCTGGTGTAAAATAGATGCAAACCTTGGGTTTACACCTTTTTAAACTCCAATTATGACAAAAAAATTGTTGCAACTGCCATTTTACACTCGACATGTTATGAAAAGGTGGCATAGTGAGAGCATGCTGGGGCAGAGCTATTGTCCCTGCCATATTTGTCATCATCTATGCCAGAAAACTGGCATAAATGATGCTTTAATAAGCTATAAGCTTGCATAGATTTTAGTACAGTGAATTAAATAAATAGTTATTAAATATACCCTAAGCAGTGTATCAATAAAATAAATAATTGACTTAAATAACTCAGAAGTTTTAGAACAGAAGATCTACTGGTGATTTGGTAAAAGTAAACATATTTTAGGAAACCATTGTCTAGCCTCTAATAACACATGCCGTCCGTGACCCATTCCATCTGTACACCTCGAACCATGGCTAACTGTTCAAATAACAGGGCCCCCCTACCAAATAATTTTACCAAAAAAATAAAAAAAAACAGATCCTAAGGACACAGATGATGCTGCATGAAGGCATATGGTCATCTTCCCAACCAGAGTGTCAAAGACATCCCTGTTGTTTCCAAAACACCACTGTTGGGAATTGCTGCTCTAAAACAAGTTTTCCTTTTTCCTTCAATATCCTGCATATTCCTTTCCCACCATCCCATGAATATTCCAATTGCATAGATATCCATACCCATAGATGTACCACGTCACTGGACAAAAAATGTATACAAAATTACTATGAGTTAAAATGAAATTGATACTTTCAAGTATAAAGCATTTCTATCCATAAGGCAATAATGGATCATGATCAATAAAATATGATACGGATAGATGTGTTTTATAGTATAGAGCAGGGGTTGGCAACCCCTGGCACGGCAGCCCGAGTCCTCTTCAGACCCCACAGTATAATAAGCGGAACCCCAGGAAAGGTGATGAAACATAAAAAACAATGGTACTCACCTCTCCTGCGTTCTGGAGCACCTCACTGCTATCTTTGGAGCTTCTGCCCGACGTATAATACCGCTGATACTGCTGATAGGCCTCAGGGGTCACATTGGCATGATGACGCATAATGACGCCAATGTGACCCCTGAGACACAATCACCAGTCGCTGACATCAGGCAGAAGCGCCGAAGAGAACAGAGCCACTCCAGAGCGCAAGCGAAGTGAGTAACATTGTTTTTTATGTTTGTCACCTCTCTTGGCCCTCCACTTATTATACTCTGGGGTCTAAAGCGACCCCACAGTATAATAATAGCTAGTGAGTGGCGAAAATTCTTTGGAATATTATACTGTGTGCAGGGGCCACTATGGGACATAATACCGTGTGCAGGGGCCACTATGGGACATAATACCGTGTGCAGGGGCCATGATCGGACATAATACCATGTAGAGGGGCCACTATGAGACATAATACCGTGTGCAGTGGCCGCTATGGGGCATAATATAGTGTGCAGGGGACGCTATGGGACATAATACCATGTGCAGGGGTCGCTGTGGGACATTGTACCGTGTGGAGGGGCCGCTATGGAACATTATACCGTGTGGAGGGGCCACTATGAGACATTATTCTGTATAATGGTGTGTTTTTGCACAAAAAAAACGCAGGCAGTATTTTTTTGTGCAAAAAACGCACCATGTGAATGCAGCTTTACATCGAAGTAAAAGTACCAGTGGCCTATGAATATAGCTGCGTCCAGATACATAGTGTGTCACTACCATAAGGGTACTGCCATACGGTGCTCCTGGACATTCTTTTACCACTAATTGGGGTCTGCACATGTACTTTCATTGCTTCTAAAGGGAAAGTACAGGTGCATCCCAATAAATAGCGTTAAACACATGTGTCCTGAAGCATCTCATGGCAGCACTTCTGTGTTATGGTTTGTGGTGTACAGTGGGGAAAAAAAGTATTTAGTCAGCCACCAATTGTGCAAGTTCTCCCACTTAAAAAGATGAGAGAGGCCTGTAATTGTCATCATAGATAGACCTCAACTATGAGAGACAAAATGAGAAAGCAAATCCAGAAAATCACATTGTCTGATTTTTTTTAAGAATTTATTTGCAAATTATGGTGGAAAATAAGTATTTGGTCACCTACAAACAAGCAAGATTTCTGGCTCTCACAGACCTGTAACTTCTTCTTTAAGAGGCTCCTCTGTCCTCCACTCATTACCTGTAGTAATGGCACCTGTTTGACATTATCAGTATAAAAGACACCTGTCCACAACCTCAAACAGTCACACTCCAAACTCCACTATGGTGAAGACCAAAGAGCTGTGGAAGGACACCAGAAACAAAATTGTAGACCTGCACCAGGCTGGGAAGACTGAATCTGCAATAGGCAAGCAGCTTGGTGTGAAGAAATCAACTGTGGGAGCAATAATTAGAAAATGGAAGACATATAAGACCACTGATAATCTCCCTCGATCAGGGGCTCCACGCAAGATCTCGCCCCGTGGGGTCAAAATGATCACAAGAACGGTGAGCAAAAATCCCAGAAACACACGGGGAGACCTAGTGAATGACCTGCAGAAAGCTGGGACTAACGTAACAAGGGCTACCGTCAGTAACACACTACGCCGCCAGGGACTCAGATCCTGCAGTGCCAGACGTGTCCCCCTGCTTAAGCCAATACATATCCGAGCCCGTCTGAAGTTTGCTAGAGAGCATTTGGATGTTCCAGAAGAGTATTGGGATAATGTCATATTGTCAGATGAAACCAAAGTAGAACTGTTTGGTAGAAACACAACTCGTCGTGTTTGGAGGAGAGTGAATGCTGAGTCGCATCCAAAGAACACCATACCTACTGTGAAGCATGGGGGTGGCAACATCATGCTTTGGGGCTGTTTCTCTGCAAAGGGACCAGGACGAATGAATGGGGCCATGTATCGTGAGATTTTGAGTGCAAACCTCCTTCCATCAGCAAGAACATTGAAGATGACACGTGGCTGGGTCTTTCAGCATGACAATAATCCCAAGCACACTGCCAGGGCAACGAAGGAGTGGCTTCGTAAGAAGCATTTCAAGGTCCTGGAGTAGCCTAGCCAGTCTCCAAATCCCAACCCCATAGAAAACCTTTGGAGGGAGTTGAAAGTCCGTGTTGCCCAGCGACATCCCCAAAACATCACTGCTCTAGAGGAGATCTGCATGGAGGAATGGGCCAACATACCAGCAACAGTGTGTGCCAACCTTGTGAAGACTTACAGAAAACGTTTGACCTCTGTCATTGCCAACAAAGGATATATAACAAAGTATTGAGATGAACTTTTGTTATTGACCAAATACTTATTTTCCACCATAATTTGCAAATAAATTCTTTAAAAATCAGACAATGTGAATTTCTGGATTTGTTTTCTCATTTTGTCTCTCATCGTTGAGGTCTACCTATGATGTCAATTACAGGCCTCTCACATCTTTTTAAGTGGGAGAACTTGCACAATTGGTGGCTGACTAAATACTTTTTTTTCCCCACTGTACATCTGTATCAGGGGTGTAACTACCGGAGTAACCCCAGCAGGTAACTGGCCCTATTTACTTAACAATCCCTGCTCCTGCCCATGGCTGCCTGCGCTTCCCATTCTGCGGAGGCGGCTGTGAGCAGGAGCAGGAATCGGTAAGTGAGGCCGCAAACCCCACAAACACTGCTATCATTATACTCAGGGGTCTTTTCAGACCTCCGAGTATAATGATCGGAGGGCCAGGGTAGGTGAGGGAACATAAAAAATACTGTAACTTACCTCTCCTACGGTCCGCAGGCTTCAGGCCTGTTTGGTGACATCACGTGGGCGGGCCTGCATCATTATGTGTCGCAACGCCAGCCCGGTTCACACGAGATCTGGTCCAACATTGAAGATAGCCGAAGTAGCAGGGAGTGCGACGGAGCCAGGGAGAGGTAGATAACATTGTTTTTTTTTGTTTGAATCCTCCCCTGGGTCTCCTATCATTATGCTCTGGGGTTTGAAAAGACCCCAGAGTATAATAATTGTTCATGGGTGGTCCACAATGAGGCATAATATTGTGTGCAGGGGCCACTATGGGGCATAATACTGTGTGCAGGGGCCACTATGGGGCATAATACTGTGTGGAGGGGCCACTATGGGGCATAATACTGTGTGCAGGGGTCACTATGGGGCATAATACTGTGTGCAGGGGCCACTATGGGGCATTATACTGTGTGCAGGGGCCACTATGGGACATAATACTGTGTGCAGGGGCCACTATGGGGCATAATAGTGTGTGTAGGGGCCACTATGGCACATAATAGTGTGCGCAGGAATGCGGTTTGTGCGGAGGGGTTGGAGGGGGCGGTCCGGGGGGGTTTGGGGTAGGCGGTTCGGGGAGGGGGCCATGTCAAATGTTCACCTTGGGGTCCAGCTATTCCTAGTTACGCCACTGATCTGTATATCATTATTACATTCACATATGTGAATTCGATTCTTACAACTGTTTTTCTTGGTGCAATTTAAATTTTTTGTCATTGAGTATTGCTGTTGAATATTTATGCCACATGGTGCTTGGTTTTTTTTGCCTTTTCACTTTTCAAATAATTTGAATAAAAAGTGATCTAAATATCACTCATTCGGACGTTCTCAATCTTATTGACATTTCAGAGACTTTTCTGGCTTTTTATCACAATTTAAACAACATGGTCCATACAGAACAAACTGCAGAACTATATCTTCAAAACGGCCCTCCCTTCTCCAGCTTCCCTGGACAAGCCCTTCTCTGAGTAGGAGTTATCCGCAGCTATTCAGACATCAGCTTCGGGTAAATCATTATAAATGCTTTCGGTACCTCCTACACCCTACTCTCATGTAGGTTTTCAATAGTCTTGACAGCAACACCCCGTTCGGCTCGCCAATCCCTTCCCGCTCTAGTCACGGTCATCCTGAAACCCGGTAAAGATGCAATTAACTGTGCCAGCTATTGACTGATATCCCTTTTTAATGTGGATGTTAAACTGTATTCTATGGGACAATATTTGGAAAACTCTCCTGGCGACCGCAGTGCGAACACAGTTCTCCTCTATGTCTCTTGTCTGTCAATGCTGAAAAAGCCTTTGACTGTGTGCACTGGAGCTTCCTGCGGGCTACACTTGACCAGGTGGGGATAGGCCTCAGATTTCTGGGGAAGATTCTGTCCATGTATGACCACACCTCCACTAGGGTGCGCACTAATGAGATCCTCTCAGAACCATTCCTGGTGCGAAATGGGATCTGGAAGGAGTGCCCCTTGCCCCCCCTTCTGTATGCCTTTGTGATTGAACACTTGGCAGTGGCCCTGCGGGCGTGCCTTATTGCACACAGTCTTTTGATGGGAAGCAGACAGGTCAAGATGGCATTGTATGCTGGCAACCTGTTTCTCTATGTTACCCAGACTTGCGTTTCATTTCCGTCAATCTTGAACATTTCGGTTACATGAGTAATTTTAAGCAACCTCTCTAAAAGTGAAGCTTTTAACATAACTCTGCCCCCGATGGAAGCTGCTCACCTGGCAGCCCAATTTCCCTTCAAATAGCAACCCCAATTGATTAAGTATTTAGGGATACAAATCCCATCCGACCTGTCTAGCTTCTTTCATCATAATTATCTCCCCTTGCACATGACTGTGGACCTGAGGAAATACGACACTTTGGGTTTGTCCTGGTTTAGCCGTATCAATGCCTTAAAAATGAACATTGTTCCTCACCTCCTCTATATGTTTCAGGCCCTACCCATTTGTCTTCTGCACTATTTTTTCTTCCTTTTACAGTCGGCTTTCGGTTGGTTCGTCTGGGACTCGCTTACTATGTGTCAGGATTCTCTATCCGGCTGCTGCACCTTTAACGTTACCTGGACAACCTGGGAAGCTTTTGCAGTTCTAGAGGCTTACTGGCTTGGTCCAGTTATCAGCAGAGGAGGCCGATATAAGGCCACACCCTCCTGACTCATGTGCGAACTATTAGCTCTGGTTGCTATCTGCTAGTTTGCTTCTGACTTTGTATTGATACTCCTATACTGACCTCTGGCTACATTTTTGGATTCCTCTCTGTCTGTCGATTTTGGTTTTGGCGTTCCCGATTGGATTCGACTTTTGGCTTGTTTACTGGACCTGACTTCGTCTCACGATTTGGTTCCTCGTTGCCCTCTTCAGCTGCTGACTTGTGATTTGATGACCATTCTGTGTTCTCTCTCCCTGTGAGTAAGTGTGTGGATTTGGTGTTTCATTTCTGCTGCAGTGCATCTATTTGTAGTACACTTTTCTGTTTTGGTGACAATTCCGGTCTCCAGATTCAGCCAAAGTCCATCTCTTATTGCGAGGAGCTTTGGTGAAGGCGTCTGGGGCTGGTCTTGGCTTGCAGAAGTGTGTTGCGCTTAGGTAGTATATTCTACTGCTCGCAGTTGTCAGCCCATTTCTGCTGCTGCTCTCCAAAAGCCTGTTATTAACCAACCTTGTTATTGTGGCCTTGCATCTGAACCCTAACACTAGGGTCCTGGGACCCTTAAGCCTTCTATTTCATAACCCCATGTTTCCGCCAAAAGTTAGACTGGGTTGAGTTGCTGGGACATTGCACTTTCCCTCCCTTGATCAGTTGCATGCTTCCAACCCAGGCCTTCCCTTATCCTGGCTGGAATACAACCAACTCCTCGGTTTCCTTCCTTGTTTCTTTGGGCCCATTGGCCTATGACTCTTGTGTTGTTCTTTGTTATATTTAAACATTTCTCTAATAAACATTGATTAAACATAAATATCACTCATTACCCAAAATGGTATCAATAAAAGCTACATCCTGCCCCACATAAAAAAGGCACCTTACACAGCTACAGTTGAAACCAGAAGTTTACATACACTATATAAAAAGACACATTTGCATGTTTTTCTCACTATCTGACATGAAATCAGGACAAACCTTTCCTGTTTTAGTTCAATTAGGATTACCAAAATTATTTATATTTTCCAAATGCCAGAATATTGAGAGAGAGAGAATTTTTAAGGCATTTTTATTACTTTTTGAAAAGTCAAAAGTTTATATACGTTTCATTAGTATTTGGTACCACTGCCCTTAAACTGTATGACACAGGTGAAACATTTTGGATAGCCTTCCACAAGCTTCTCACAATAGTTGGTAGGAATTTGGGCCCATTCCTCCTGACAGAACTGGTGTAACTGAACCATGTTTGTAGGCCGCCTTGCTCGCATCTGCCTTTTCAGCTTTGCCCATAAATTTTCAATAGGATTGAGATCAGGGCTTTGTGATGGCCACTCCAAAACATTGACTATGTTATCCTTAAGCCACTTTGTAACCAGTTTGGCAGTATGCTTCAGGTCATTGTCCATTTGGAAGACCTATTTGCGCCCAAGCTTTAACTTCCTGACTGATGTCTTGAGATGTTGTGAAGTGCACCAGTCCCTCCTGCAGCAAAACAACCCCACTACATGATGCTGCCACCCCCATGTTTCACAGTTGGGATTGTGTTCTCAGGCTTGGCCATAATGACCATCATTAAGTTTGGATGAAAAAAGGAGAAGCTTGCATATAGTGTATGTAAACTTCTGGTTTTAACTGTATGTACACAGAAATATAAAAAAGTTACACAATATAGCAACACAAAGAAACTTTTTGTTTCTTTTTTTCAAATGAATTAAAACATAAAAAATGAGATAAATTTGGTATTGTCTTGATCATACTAATCCAAAGAATATAGAGATTGATCAGTATATAGGGATATGTGGAGTGTGCAGTCACCTATGCTGACATTTAAAGGGGTTATCCAGGATTAGAAAATGTGACGTGATATCACTTCCTGAGAAGAAGAAAGCAGCCAAGGGATTAAAGATATAACCCCCTTTAAAACCCTGCTGGAATCTGCCATAAGGGTGCTGCCATGTTTTTCTGGATCGCTGACCCCGGTGTTAAATCTGGTAGAGGCAATCTGTCTCCATGATAACAGGGCACTGCCATAGGCTACTGTATTTGAATTTTAGTATATTGTAATGGTGATCAGATCTTTTAGGATTCGAATCCCCTAGGGGTCTAAAAATAAAAACTTAAACAAAAGTTAAATAAAATAAAAAATATTAAATTTCAAATCACCCCATACATCAGAAAAAATAAAGTCAAACATTAACACATTAGCTATATGGCTTTTGGTAGGTGGGGAGTTAAATGACAAAAATGATAATGGATGCAGTGGGAAGGGGTTACGGGAGAAGGAGTGAAATTTATGGATTAAAAAACTGTTGCTCGATACATCCATGCTTTTTTGTCCTATTTGTATTCTTTTTATAAAATTCATTAAATCATTACATATATATGTCAGCCTTAGAGAAATTCCTACATTAGTGTGCATGGTATATGAAATAGATGATACATGCTTTGTTGTGTTTTTCTATTTCAGTTAACACTTATTCAGACAACGTATACCTATAAGTCATATGGTCAGTCTTTGTGTAGCTGGAAGGTTAGTGGTGGACACTAAAACTCGACACCAGTCACTGTTATGCCCCACAAAGCAGTTTCATTTGTCGTTCTTTGTGCACGTCTTCTATAATGAGTGTCCTGGTGAGTTTGCCCCAGTCATTGTACAAGATGAGACACAAGGTTCTGCTGCTTTTTTGTGATGCTGAAAGTTGTAAATTGTTGGTTAAGGTAGAAGTAAAAAGAAGTAAAAGAAAAGGAAGTAAAGAAAGAAGGGGGAGAGAAAGAAGTAAACTTGAACAGTGAAGTGTTAGTAATCAGTTCTTGAGACGCTCACTAATACCTCCCATTCACTTTTTCTTGCTAATCTTCCCTATGTAAGCTGGAACAATGAAGCACCAGAAGAGAAGGAAATGTCAGGTTATGTTTCTGGTCCAGCCCACTGCCCACCCTCCATCTGTGCTGATGTCAGTGCTTATTGAAACATATGCTGCCTGTTGCTCACTGGCCATCTGTTAGCCGAGTTGATGAAGTGGTTGTGTAACCAGGACAACATGAACATGGGTGACTAGTGCCACTGTAAACATTTTCTGCTCAAGTTACTCTGGTGTCCATGTTAAGGAATGGTGAAATGCTTGGTGTGTATCTGTTCCATAGGAGCTGATCTGATGTGCACACATAAATATTGGCAGCAAATATAACCATTAGGGTAAATCGGGGACTGTGTGCTGGAAAGGATACCCAAGCAGTTGACAAGAAAGCCAACGTGTCCATAGTGTTTTTTTCCATAACTTCTACAGAAAACATTATTAAATGCTTATGCTCAGATTTATAACATTGCCGATGATTTCATATATAATACCAACATACATTTATATATGAAAAAGGGAGAAGCTTGCATATAGTGTATGTAAACTTCTGGTTTTAACTGTATGTACACAGAAATATAAAAAAGTTACAAAAGTTACTCTGGCTTCATGCCCAACACATGGAGGATGGGACCAAAACACGAAGTGAGGAGAAGATAGTGAGTTAGTGAGTTCTCTGGACCACCTGGCAATTCACCATTCCACATGTAAGAGAAGAATTTTGCTGCTGGTTTCTTTGTAGATATTATTTATTTCTGCAGTAGAATATTACAGCTCTGTGTGAACAAAGTCTTACAGGGGTTGGCTCTTGAAAACAAGTTGACATCAGAGGCAGATTGGGAACTTAAAGTGGAAATAGATCTAAGAATCAGACCATTTTGTAGGCAAGGTCAGCATAAGTAGATGGGATCAACAAACCATTTGATGTAGCCACAATGGTGGGAGCTGGGACAATGCAGCACTACGTAAGTTACTTACAGGACTGCTGCCACCCTCCATGTCAAGCAGTCCTGTGTTAAGTCTCATACTTTACACAGTACTGTCTGCTTTATCTGGAGGGAGAGACAGAAGTCCTATGTAAGGAAAGAAAGCACCATGTAAGAGCTCAAATCTGGGTGCAAATCCATAGGGTCCGGCAGTTGATCCCTCCAGTTATAATAAAAAAAAAGGCAGCACTCCAAAGTAGTGAAAAAGAATTGATGTGAACCTTGTTCTTGGAATAAATTCACATCAGTTCTAGATAGATAGAAAACAAAAATTAGACCGCACCGGTACAAAAAAGCATGCTTACCCCTGGGAATAGGCTCTGTTCCAATGTAGAAATCCAAATAGAAAAAACAGGCAGCACTCCAATATAATGTGCTAATAGTGAGGGAAGTTTATTGCCCCATGCGACGTTTCGGTCCCAATACAAGTAGACTTTTCTCAAGCAAACAAACAGTGGCAGTATGCAGGTATATATAGTGTATAGTGTAATCATCAACATTTCAATTGATTAATAATTATACAATGAATCAAAAATTGTTAGGACACAAAACAGTGCAAAAAATATGTGCAATAGTATATTGATAAAAATACCGTGATAAAAAAACACAAGATTGAGAAAAAAAAAGTGAGTGATGCACTCTGCATGATGCATAATACAATAAAAAGTGTAAATGAGCATTAATTGACACATGTGAACATTATTAGTTAGTAGTACCTTTCAGGATCCAGATTTACTATTACAAAACATTATGCATACCATTAGGCGTCTGTATCTGCTGACTGCATGGTGTGTATAGTGTTTTCTAATAGTGAATCTGCAGAAAAAAATGCATTGTTTTACAGTCACAGCAAAGTGGTTGGGATTCTAGCGAATCCCATCCTCACTTTGCAGATAAATACGCGCAGCCGGCAGTTTCTCCATAGGTATAATTGATGCGTTGCCACCACGGTTTTTCCTGCAGCACTTTTTTGCTGCGGAACACTACTTGGAGCTGTTATATTCCACTACAGAAATAGCCTGTACAGAAAGGAACAGCACATGCTGTTACCCAGCATACTTCCCATTTTATTTTATTGTACATTTTCTTGTAATTAGTCAACTCTGCAGCAAAATTCCACAGCATTCAGGGTATATAGAACATTCATTACCATTTTTTTTCCTTTTTAGGCTAAGGCCCCACATTGCAGAAATACAGTGTTTTTTGTTGCAGATTTTGCTGTTGCTGCATTTTTTTTTAGGCAAAGTCAGTAGTGTCTTGAAAAAGAATGGAAATAAAGGAAACACATAGATGTTCTAGCGATTCCCATCCACACATTGCAGAAAAATATGCGCAGCGGAAATGCTGTGATTTCCAAAACCGTTGCGTTTTTGGAAATTGCAGCATGTCATTTATACCTATGGAAATGACGACGGTTTCTCTATAGGTATAATTGAAGCAGAAAGTCCGCAGAGGCCATAAATATCTAATCCCATTAAAGTCAGTGGTAGGTGAGCTGAAGTGACGTTGCCTAGATGCTATACACGGGATAAAGCTTTCTGCCTCCAGCACTCTATACTGTAAAGGATGGGTGTCCGAAGAGGCACCATATAGCTGAATGGGTCAGCTGTAGGCCCTTCACCTATCAGGTATTTATGACCTATCCTGAGGATAGGCTATAAAAAGCTTAAGTAAGAACAACCCCTGTAAGTGGATGTGGGTTTGCACATCCACTTACAGCATATTCTACTTCAATGTGGATTCTGCACTGTAATTCCACAACAAATTTGCATTATGTAAACTAAGCCAAAGAAATACATACTTAATTTCTGTTACAAAAGAATTATATTAATGCTACTTACATCTCAATATTTTTCAACCTTGTCAGCTGACTACTATAATATATTCTGTGTACCACATACAAATCTGCCCTTTGTTTCAGTATAGAGTTATACAACTTTGGAAGATAAAATACACTGCAGAAAAATTTTACCAAGCCTTGCTGTTTGCAAAAATCCCACTAGATGTCCCTGTGCTCGTTCATTGCCTCTGGGTAAATGAATTTCATACACATAGAAAGGAATTAAAATATTAAACCTTAAATGGTAGTAGTTTGTTTATCACAAAAAACATCAAATCTACTGCAATTAACAGAACTACAAAGTTATGACAATATTTCTGTAAGAAAATATTAATATATGTAAATTATAATGATAAGATGTGATCAACCCCTTGGCACATAACTGCATTTAAAAAAAAAAAAAACAATGGACTTTACATGCAGCAGGCCAATTGTGACACTGAATATACAGGAAACATTTTCATTTTTGCCTTGCTGTGCTTAAGACAGCCTTCATTTTTTCTTATTTTCCATTTACACAGTATATATATATATATATATATATATATATATACAGTACAGACCAAAAGTTTGGACACACCTTCTCATTCCAAGAGTTTTCTGTATTTTCATGACTATAAAAATTGTAGATTCACACTGAAGGCATCAAAACTATGAATTAACACATGGAATTATATACTTAACAAAAAAGTGTGAAACAACTGAAAATATGTCTTCTATTCTAGGTTCTTCAAAGTAGCCACCTTTTGCTTTGATTACTGCTTTGCACACTCTTGGTATTCTCTTGATGAGCTTCAAGAGGTAGTCACCTGTAATGGTTTTCACTTCACAGGTGTGCCCTGTCAGGTTTAATAAGTGGGATTTCTTGCCTTATAAATGGGGCTGGGACCATCAGTTGTGTTGTTCAGAAGTCAGGTGGATACACAGCTGATAGTCCTCCTGAATGGAGTGTTAGAATTTGTATTATGGCAAGAAAAAAGCAGCTGAGTAAAGAAAAACGAGTGGCCATCATTACTTTAAGAAATTAAGGTCAGTCAGTCTGAAAAATTGAGAAAACTTTGAAAGTGTCCCCAAGTGCAGTGGCCAACACCATCAAGCGCTACAAAGAAACTGGCTCACATGAGGACCGCCCCAGGAAAGGAAGACCAAGAGTCACCTCTGCTGCAGAGGATAAGTTCATCCGAGTCACCAGCCCCAGAAATCGCAGGTTAACAGCAGCTCAGATTAGAGACCAGGTCAATGCCACTCAGAGTTCTAGCAGCAGACACATCTCTACAACAACTGTTAAGAGGAGACTGTGTGCAGCAGGCCTTCATGGTAAAATAGCTGCTAGGAAACCACTGCTAAGGACAGGCAACAAGCAGAAGAGACTTGTTTGGGCTAAAGAACACAAGGAATGGACATTAGACCTGTGGAAATCTGTGCTTTGGTGTGATGAGTCCAAATTTGAGATCTTTGGTTCCAACCACCGTGTTTTTGTGCGACACAGAAAAGGTGAACGAATGGACTCTACATGTCTGGTTCCCACCGTGAAGCATGGAGGAGGAGGTGTGATGGTGTGGGGGTGCTTTGCTAGTGACACTGTTGGAGATTTATTCAAAATTGAAGGAATACTGAACCAGCATGGTTACCTCAGCATCTTGCAGCGGCATGCTATTCCATCCGGTTTGCATTTAGTTGGACCATCATTTATTTTTCAACAGGACAATGACCCCAAACACACCTCCAGACTGTGTAAGGGCTATTTGACCAAGAAGGAGAGTGATGGGGTGCTACGCCAGATGACCTGGCCTCCACAGTCACCAGACCTGAACCCAATCGACATGGTTTGGGGTGAGCTGGACCGCAGAGTGAAGGCAAAAGGGCCAACAAGTGCTAAGCATCTCTGGGAACTCCTTCAAGACTGTTGGAATACCATTTCAGGTGACTACCTCTTGAAGCTCATCAAGAGAATGCCAAGAGTGTGCAAAGCAGTAATCAAAGCAAAAGGTGGCTACTTTGAAGAACCTAGAATATAAGACATATTTTCAGTTGTTTCACACTTTTTTGTTAAGTATATAATTCCACATGTGTTAATTCATAGTTTTGATGCCTTCAGTGTGAATCTACAATTTTTATAGTCATGAAAATACAGAAAACTCTTGGAATGAGAAGGTGTGTCCAAACTTTTGGTCTGTACTGTATGTTTGTGGAACATATTATTCAATAACACCATTTTTGGAAGATATATTTTAGCGTTTGGCTCATTTTTACATTTTTGACATTTTTTTTCATTGCCATTCTATTTGTCACTGCATTAACAATGTGATGCAAATAATATTATACTTTATTATATGGAATGTTGCATTTTTGGGGATACCATATATGTATAGTTTCATCACTGCCATTTCATAAAAGTTATTTGAATAGAAAAAAATTGGGTTTACTTTTGGCAAACATTGGCCCTGCAGAAATATTTGGGAAAATTGCAGTATCCTCTTATTTTTTGCATGCAAATATTTTTAGATATTCTTCTGTGAACAATATGTGTAATAGGTGTATCCTAGGATAAAAAGGTTATGTTTTGTAAAGGATTAATTTTGGATACCCCAGATCTGTTTTAACAGCTCCAAACCGCAGCTAGTAGATCCTAATAACATAATTTATGTGTACACTATGTGGACAAATGTATTGTACACTTTATATATACAGGAGTTATAATGACATCCCATTCTAAAACAATAAGCATCAATATGGAGTTTGTCCACAGCTGCAGCTAAAACATCCAGTTCAAGTTCTTCTGTACCAAACTTACCTAACCAATGCTTTTATGGGCCTTCCACTGTGCACTGGGGAACAGTCAGGCTGGAACAGAAAACGGTCTTCCCCGTTGTCCAATAGTTGTCCAAAATGTCCTGCTATGCTGAACCATTAAGACTACCCTGAACTAAGAAGCTTAAACCAACACATGAAAACACATCTGCTGGAGTAATCCAGTAGGTGCCAGTTTATTAAAAAAATAAAAAATCAGTACGGTGATAATTCCTTAACTGGTGACAGGTAATGTTTAACAGCACCTGCCCAACATTGTGTAGGTTCCCATAATGCTTGCCAAAACAGATTTGAGTCTTTGAGACATGTTACATGTACTTCACAAGACCTATGAAAATGTCAGGTGGTGTCTGGCTAGAGTTAACTTAAATAACTTTTCAAAATTTGTTTCAGATTCAGACCCAAAATTCTTTTTAATCTCAAAGTTTTCTGAATTGAAATGATGATTTTTACAGGCCATTATACATTGAATTGCAGTGTAAATAACAGTTTCAAAACTAAATAGTCACTTAACTTGGATCCAGATTAAATATGAGAATTGTTATAGCCAAACTGACAGGCTGTAATTGATACTGTCCTCTTATCTCTCTCCCGAAGAGCTATCTTTAATAATATAATAATTTGGGGACACAAATGTTTGGGAATATTGAAGGGGTCAATTGATCATCTAACAAGTTGTCATTCTGAACTTCTGTTGTCAACCCATTGACTAAGAGTACTCAAACAGTACTGACAACACAACTATAAAGGTATTTTTCACATTATGTAAAATGCAAATGTTTTCTGTTCTTAAACAATGGTCCCTCAAGTTAGAATATTAATTGTTTCCAGACAACCATTATAAGATGAGACCATAAATATATGGAAAATTAGTAATTGACTTAGAGGACCCACATATGTCACCAAAATATGAAAAACTGAGAATTGAAGAAAAGTCATCAGATAACTAATATAGATCAGATATAGAAAATCCTTAGGCTACCTTCACATTTGTGTCAGAGTCTCCATAAAAGCAGGAAAAACTGTATATATATTCTGTATATATATATATATATATATATATATATATATATATATCTGTACAATGCACATACTCAAAAAATAACATGTAGCTGCTCTCAACTGGTGTCCAAATGAGTAGCTCATCCTGGCACAGAAGAGAACATGTAGAGCATGTAGTACTGCACTGTACTGTGGAGAGGCGCTACTAGTCAGCCAATCAGTGTATGCACTTCACTAATGCAAGGGTTTTATCAGTGATTTGACCATGTGGATTACTTGGACACTCCAGCCAAGTATTGGCTGGTTTCAAGATACCGTGGTGCATTGTATGTAAAACATATTGTACCCTCAGGCTACTGAATGTTGAGGGACCACTATACTTAATCCTTTAGAAAAAATGTCTTCAAATATCTATGGCTACTCTCTTTAATGTTGATACTTTTGCTGCTATGAGTTCACTATTGTATTTGTCACCATCCATATCAGGAAACCTTTGACTTTAAGTATACAAGTTTATGACATTACAAGCAGTTTAGGAGCTTAATTTGAAGATACGTGTTCATTAAAAATAGTCTATAAGTCAAACATATTTTGGCTCAGATTGACAATGGTGTTAGACTTCTGCTTTATGTGGAAATTGGATTACAAGAAAGCTTGACAGATGACTTAACATCAAATATTCATCACACGGTGCCATATTACAGCAAAAACACCATAAAAGCAAATTGCTCCAGAAGAACTACACTAATTTTATTTGTCAAAAATTAGTCTTCATAGTAGCCAGAGTACAGCTATGTGCATAGTCTTATAGCAAAAGAAGGTGGGCCAATATACTTACATTAATGGCATATTTACTATCAGACTTGGCATCAGAGCTGATATATAAATAGCATTATTTTTCTGATTAACATTTTAATACATATCACGGATTTCTAATTTCCAGTGGAGCTGATTTACTTATTCCACCCTTTATTGAAAAAGCTAACATCTTAATGGCTGCTTGCTGTTCTTTGTACAGCTATCACAACAATCGTCCAAGTCAAGTTAAGGCTTAGAAGTAAATAACATATGTCTAGGAATAAAACAATACTTCCAACAGATTGTTGTTAAAATTATTAAATAAACTGAACATCTGCTGATTATTGAAATGGCGGCTTGGCCACGTGGCAGGAGAGATGCAAAAGTGTGAGATCAATCTTATCTTTTATGCCTCTTGCTCAGAAGAAATTAATTAGATGGGCACTTTTTCCCATTGCCATTGAATAGAGACTTGCAGGTGTTAGGCTGATAGAGCTCTCGATTAGCTAATTAAATTCTAATAATTTGGGTACTCATTACACTGTTGCCACTGACAACTGATGCTTTCAGCTTGTGGTCCAGCAGATGGGATGCCTTTCACACAGCATGGTAGAATCAGGCGTTCTAATTATTAATATTTGCCTTGCTGACTTGTGATTCTCATCGTCTATTCAAGTAAAAGGTAAAAGAGGAAGAAAAGGCAGAGTTCATGTTTGTTTTGCTGCTGTGTTAATGAGCTTCACCGCCCTGTAATCCTATGAATGCACATTTTAATACCATGTCAACCCATTTTTTACAACTATTATTTTATGAAGGCATTGCTATATTAGAAGGGCTTTATATGTATTTTTTCATGCTGCAACTCTCTAAAGGCCATGCATGCACCTGTTCTGTCACTATGTAGAATAAACAGTAATGTTGCTTAGTCGGCTTTTCTCTCTTTTTGGATATTTTACTGGAGTTTGAGTGGAGTTGCAAATTTAATCCAAGGCTACTCAAGCAGGTTTGTAGTGAACAGGCTGTACTCTCTTGATGGAGATAGAATGGGTACATGTTCCAGATGGGACTGACCACACTCCCTTGTTGCTATCCATTAAAGGCATCTCCTGAGTGATCCCCCCTAAAAATAAAGACCATAGGGTTTGTAGTAAAGCAAGAACCCTGTGTGTGGTTTTAGCACTGCACACAAGTGCTCTGCTTCTCTACAACCCCTATGGTGTTTATTTTCAAGGGATCTCTCAGGAGATGCTTTATCTACTCTGGCCATATAATGAAAACTTGATGCTCAATATTGGATCTTTACCCGAAATGTTGAACTGTAATATACAAGCAGTGAATTATAGATTATCAGAAGTGTTTATTGGTTACAGGCACAGCTGAGTAGCAATATTCACCACTTTGCCAGACTTCCCAATTCTTCTCTGCTGCTGGCACTAGTGTTGCTTTGACCTAGTTAGCGTGCGCTGGTGCCAGAGAAGAGAAGTAAGGAGCATCCTAAGAATAGTACGTATTAAGCATACTGTGGGCAATGTACTATATAGAGGCTGGGGGCAATATATTGTGTGGGGGCTAGGCTAAAGCATTATACTGTGTGGGGACCACAAGGGGGCATTTTAGTATGCCTATGGATAAATGGACTTTAGACTATTATACCTACCCCACCTTGCTCCACACCCAACAGTACCCTACCATCCCCTGCATCAACTGACCCTTCTGGAAAATCCTGCATTGCATTATTTTGTTGTTAAAATCATGAGAGGAGCTTAAAGAGAGATCTATACAATCACCCATACTATTAGGGTGTGCTTACACAAGTTTTCAGATGCAGTTCTTGAAGCCAAAACAAGGAGCAATAGCACCGATACTCTATACTTTAGTTCCATTTATGATCCATCTGATTTTGGCTTCAAAAATTGCATCTGAAAACCTGAGCCGTAAACCCACCCTGCAACCCATCAATGGATGATGTGAATGATATTGATTATCTTGTGACAATAACACTTGTCAAAGGGTGGGATATATTAGGTAGCAAGTGTTCTTGATGTTGATGTGTTGGAAGCAGGAAAAAGGGGCATCTTTCACATGCACCATATTAGCTTAAAGATTGGGTCAGCCCACCTTTGAAATGGCAGGTTTTGTAGGTGGTTCCCTGTATAAAAGTGCTTCAAGAAAATACTTGCAAACTGGTGACAGGGTCAAGGGAACACAAGGGTTTTTAATTTTTGTATTTTATCTGCATCTATTACATGTTCTGTTCCAGATTTTTTTCCTAGAAGCTTTGCATTTAATCTAATACAATGGCATAGGGATTCCTTGTGCCATTGTACAACATTTGTGCTTTTTGTTGTTAGGACTATTTTTGGCAGTTGTATGTTGTTGTTGTTTTTTTAGTTTTTACAATGCATTTCAATGGTTTTTTAATTATTATTTTTAAGGCATTATTCACAATGGGAGGGGGGTTTGGTTTCAGTATTTTTAACCTTCCTAGATTATGGGGAGTAGAATCAAAGACTTGTGCCTTTTATTGAATCACTTACATTAAAACTGTGCAGTGAGAAGAATGCACTATATGAAGTTACGTGTATTTATTATGTAACATTTGATCTTGTGATTCTTGTATTATAGTTACTCACTTGTTATTCACAGAAGCATTGTATATGTTATCTGCCATGTATACTTAGATATGTATATAACATATCACTGTTGCCACTTTAACCAAATGCTTGAACAAGCAGATTAGTAAACCAAATGGCTTCTGGAGCTGTTTCTCTTTTATATGAGTGTGGCTTGCTTCAGCAGTGCTTAAAAGGTGAAAAGGTTTAGAAGACACAAAGGGGAGCAGGCATTGCCTTTGAATTTGGGGTTGGGGGACATTGTTAGAGATAATTTTCCAGCTGTCACTGAGTAATATCGATCTAGCATAAAGCTGGTTCTTCCCTGCATGGCCACCTATAGTGTCATGGAAATCCCTTTAGCATACATATTGCTGTGAAGCAGGAAGGGCATTGCACTGCAATAGACTTGAAAGCTATAAAAAAGTATTGGGAGCAGAAGGCACTCCTCCCAGTGGCTAAACATTTTTCATGGTGAAAAACTAATATTCTTAAATTTTCTTTTATTAAGCTGTGTATCCAAAACCTCATTCTGATAATAGATTCTTGTGTTTCTTGAAATATTTTGGCAAAGTCTGCAATAAATGCTACAGAACCTACTGAAGAACTCTTCTTGTGTAGTGTATGTCTGTATTATCAAACTCATTGGCAGTATACACAATTCTCTAAGATAGGAGAAGTTTATATGGGTAAGAAAGTAAAACAAAATACATGTTGTTCATAGACTGAACGTCTCTGATTAATGCTGTATATAGCTAGAATAAAGGCATGTGCACATAAGCAACATCCAGATTTATGACATAATGGATTCCACTGAGAATTAACACCATTAAAGAATACCTGAGTTTTCAAGAAAAGTTAAAATCTCTGCAGGGTCTTGCTGAGCAGTCTGTTCTATGACTGTATAAGAATCCATACATGGTGTCCTATCAGTTTTTCTGCTGCTAATGTCCCTATATTGACTGAAGCACATTTTGCTTTGTGCGTTGAGGCTGGGGGTGTGTACAATAAGGAGCTGTCTCCCCCCTCCCCTATCCATTATAACTAGTTTGGTTTGTTTACATGTAATTTTGCCAGTAGTAACTGTACAAGAGCAAACAAATATCTGAGAAAAGCCCAATTGACCATCACTGAACACTGAACTGCAAATATAGGGCAAATACAATCAGGTATCCACTCCATTCTCGCATCTACCATGCAGGCAAAACACAAGAAAAGTGTAATGTATGAGCACAGTTTGGAGAGCCGCTTGCTGTCTGTAAATAATATTCCACCTGGAAACACACAAGCAGCCAGAAGTAGATCTAAGTACATAGAAGACTTTTTTATTACATAATACATTGCAGAATGTTCAGTTCTTGCAGTTTGCAGAGGTATGTGAGGTTGTGAAGAGAATCAACCCCTCCCATCTGCATTCACTGTGTGCGGAAAGAAAAACCTCTCACCTCACTGTCTTTCTGTCTTGCTTTTACGGACGTACTTCCCCAGTAACAAAGGAGTGAACTGTAAATTAGCTAGAAGGGAGACACCTAGTGGCAGGAACTTTAGAGAGGTTTTTAAGGCAGAAAGCAGACACATTTTTAATTAAAGTGCATTATGAAATGAGACTAAATTGTCTGAAAAGTTAGTGACCACTTCAGGCAGCATGAAGGAAGGCTGTGTACAGATGGTTGTGTAAGTGCACCGTTGGTTTGATGAGACACAATACCTACATCTGGCCTGAATAACCTTGTAACATGTTGGGAGAGTGTGTAGGTGCTCAAACTGTTATCTAAATGTTCTTTCTCTATAATAAAATGTAGTTTAACATCATTTTGGTTTTAGAACTGGGAGATGAGCACATAAAAGAAGCTGTTTCCCTTCTTAATACTATGTAGCGCTGTCGTAAATTGCATGAATGGGTCATTCTGCATGCATAACTGCCGATATGGCACTGGTGCCACATCTCCTCTTCATTTGTCAATCTGGATTTTCTTCTCTCAAAACCTTGGTACCATTTGTAGCAAGAATGGTATCCCCTGCACACTGCTTAAGACCATTCCTCTAAATCAGGGGTAGGCAACCTTCGGCACGCCAACTGTTGTAAAACTACAACTCCCAGCAAGCATACTTGCTCTGCTGTTCTTGGAACTCCTATGGAAGTGAATGGAGCATGTTGGGAGTTGTAATTTCACAGCAGCTAGAGTGCCAAAGGTTGCTAATGTTTGTACCTGCTATATGATGGAATAAACAGGGTTTTATACGAATGGTGAGTGCCGCGGTTTAATTGACTTTGGTTGTTTGGTATGCAGATACTATAGTCCAAATATATGCATGAACACAGCCCAACTCACGTGCAGGTACACCTTGATCTCCTCCGGATTCTGCCTCTGTTGCACGGTAACCCGTCTCCACGGCTCAAGACTTGTAAGAAAAATAAATGTATAAAATCCATTGGATTTTATACATTTATTATGCAGATACTATGCTGCTGAGCACCACCAAGGATGTGATCCGTGTCTCCTGCCTTGTACCAGTTTGGTAGATAGATGCTGATCGGGACAAGGACAGTGCCAGCTATTTATATCTTTTTATTAGCTCTAAATAATGCTAGGACTAAACCTTTTTAATCAACTGATGCTCTAGCCCAGTAAATCATTGCAATATTTCTTGTAGATAGTAATTCTGCTGTGATATATAATAATACAGGTTCAGACTACTAGGTTGGGCACTGGTCATTTATAGTGTCGGAATCAGGGGTGGAGCTTGAAGCTCCCTGGCCCCGATGCAAAATCTGTGCAGAATAGATAATAGGCTATAGCTATGAAATACATCAAATGACATAAATATATAGTATCTCTTATCTTTTTTTTTTTTTTATCTAAGTGTATTGTGGCTCTGTACAAACTTTGCTTTCTGCATGAGGCCTAACATTGGGGATGCAATAACATTATGAACACTCACACTTCTACATAAGAAATGTGTTTATCGGCAGCAGCACAGTGTTTTGAGAAAGCAACATGTGTCAGTATAAATGCACATGCAGTTCAGAGGTTAAAATCTAGTCTACACAACAAATCCCCCCACCCCTGAAAAAATAGATGGTATATTTCAAGTAATCCTGCCATCTGATCTGCCTACCCTCCACAGAGGCTTGCGCTGGCTTTGATGTGTCAGTTCTGAACACGCTTCATAGATGCACAATAGCAGTGCCTCTGACCAGAGAGCATTGAAATGCATTGTGAGTCACAACAGCAGTGATAGCAGCACAACAGCAGCAGCGGCAGCAGCGGCACAGGCATAGGCCGGTAATAACCCAGCTGTTATGTGATTTAACACTCCAGCAGCTGCATTCCCTGGCTTCACAAGAGAAGAGCGCTCTGTACTATGCCTCTGCCAATATTACCTTTCAGCCAGCTAGACATATGTCACCTTTATACTTTCATGTTTCACATTAGGATACGATAGAACTTTGTGGGGAAGTTATAAATACACATAAGGAAAGAGCCACAGAAAGTCTTGCCTGAAACAATTTTCATCACATGGCATTAAAATATTTTTTATTATAATAATATTTTCTGGTTAAAGTTTTATTGTTCTGTTTAAAGTCAGCTGTTGCCATATTAAAATTTCTTTTTGCTGAGATTTGTTTTGACTCCTGCTAGATACTCCTTAGCAATAGACTACAAACTGCCACACTGTCAACATGTACTGTTACTATGAAGCAGCCATTTGTATTCTGTTGCAAAGGAGCGACTCTGAGAACATTAAACACTGCAAGTCTTCTGGCTGCAGTTATTGGTGCATATTGGAATGCCGTCACTACGGAGACATGTAAAGTAGGAAAGAGACCAGTGGGGTGGCAGTGAGGTGAGGGGAGGCGACTAAGACTTTTTCCCACACCATTCTTGCTATTTTAAAAAAGTTTTGTAACTTAAAGGGGCAGTATGCACACAAAAGTTAGCAGGCATCTAGTGCACATAATGGTCTGGGTTTTTTGTTTGTTTTTTTAAAGAAACAGTCCTTCCCCATTTACTTAAATAGGGCTGGACACAGCTATTGAATGAGAGTAGTGATGTTTTTTACATCAGGCAGTCCCTTCCAGCCAGTGTTTACTGTACCTCAATTAAAAACACATTTTATGATAATTTTGTAATATAATAGGGGTATTTATTAAGATCAGCAAGGTGTGGGCCTCCGGTTTCTTAATTATTCTGGTGCAGTCAGGAACTGGTATAGATTGCAGTTGTAACGAACACTAGTTTTCTGCTGTTAGTTATTCTCAATCAGACGTGCTGAAGCTTCCTTACCTTGGCTTGCCTGGATCCCTTTTCACAAAAGTGGCATGAAGTTGAAACAATGACAAAGTGACACATTTTTTGGCACAAACCAGCCTTGCTCCAAAAAATGTGGCAATTTTACACCAGAAAACTGGCCTGGCATACTTGTATAACTTTGCTCCAATATGTCTGTCAGAATGTCATAGAAGAACTTTTTATACTTTTTGTTCTTCATCCATAGGAGCCCCAGCCACAGGGGAAAAAAACATTTCAGGCAGGGCTGGCAGTGTCAGGGCTGCTCTTGGTCTACTTAGACCTAGCAGTTCAGTCTTGCCAATTGGCATCCAGTGATCACACGATCGCTGGGTTGAGTCGAGACAGTGGATTTTCAGGAACTGCTCCATTCACCTGCATGGGGAATGCAGAACTCTAGAGCATCATGCAGAAATAACCTTATTCAAAAAGAAACCATTTACCCATTACTCATAGGATAATTGCAGAATGATGTAATTATGTTATACAGACCCATCTCAGTTTTATTTTTATATTATTATAGCACTCCTGTCTCAGAATATTTATGGTCTTTTTCATAAGTTTTTTAAACAAGTCAATATATCATATTTTGGCATCTATATTTAGTCATTTGTATATGGCACACTGGAAAGTTGTCCATGAAATTCAGATATAGCATGGCATAACCAGCAATAATATGAATGAACATGAGTAAATTGTGGCTAGTGAATTTCCACTGATCTGCTTGCAAGGTACTCCTGAAGCAGTTATCCACAGCTGTTAGGGGCAAGTGAATTTAAGAGGTGCCTAACCAAACCTATACAATGGAGCGAAAGACTACTGAAAAGCCTATTAAGATTAATGTGCTTCCTTGTCAATAAGCTGACAGGCCTCAGTTGTGGGTACATACATCTTGAACTTTCCCATAACAAATAGAAAGGCCCCTGGCTTCAGGCAAGGCTCATTACATGTTCTTCATTTTTCTATTGTCCATGAGTTGTGTGAATGGATAATTCCTTAAAGTCACATTTTACCTTTAACTTTTCTTGAGCAATGGTAATGTGCTTTTAGTAGTCAGATAACATTTATTCACTAAATCTTCAAAGGGAGACCATGTTCTGAAGACATGTATGAGCAAAATAAAGCAAGCTTAGTGAGAATTTGGTAAGATTGGAAAAATAGATAATTGTACAGTGAATATCTAAAAATTAACACTTGCCTATGTCATGCAGATCAGGTTTTGCATTTTAATATCTACATCGAGTTGAAAAACCATGCAAAATAACAAAGAAAAACATAGTAACTCTGAACACCATGACATGTTGTAGGCATCATAACACCAGACAGTATAATTCTAATGAAAATCTGCGGCACTGACTCAAAAATATTACTCTGTGGACAGCTAAATACATCTTGATCCTTTTCACAATAAAAATAGACTGACAGCACTCAATGTAGTGATCCTTGTTTATTCCCATATTGCAACGTTTTAGCTACTTGAGCCTTTCTCATTGCATAAGAAAGACTCAGACAGAGCTAAAATGTTTGTGTGGGAATAAACAAGGATCACTACATTGAGTGCTGTCAGTCGAGGACAGTGTAATTCAATGTATTATTAACTAAGACTTATTCATTAAGAATAGGGGAGATGTGGACTTCTGTAGCCTATAGACCTTGCCTCGCTGGCTATATGGTGTTATGGCACTGTATGTATGTTTATTTCATATATGGTAAATACAGAGTACTTACAACATCTAAGTGCATATTTCTATTGCTTTGAATGAACAATGTAAAGTTCTTACAAACACCATTTTGTATAAAGGTTTTTTTTTAACTGTACAAACACAAGCACGTAATGTGGTTTACCATTTCAAACAGGAAAAAAAAATACTACTACTAAAAAGAAGGAGAAACAAAGTAAATAGTAAGCCCATTCTTTCAAATGCATTCAGTATTGTGAGGTCCTTTTCAGAAGAGTGACAGCAGTCTACCTAACCCGAGGCTGTGGCTCAGATTGCAGTGAGCCAATCATTTAATAAAGGACCTGACTCTGAGAAACCCTGGGCCGCTGCACAGGACCCGCTTTTCAAGGCAGCATCTGTGCACAGCATATGGCAACTATTTATTATAGCTTCTGCATAGAGAAACAGGAGTTCCCAGGATAACTGCTTCTCATATATCAAGATGTCTTGTTCACTGCTTCTCATAACAGTCCACCTAGTGCGTTCAAGAGTGTATGTGTGTAGCACATTACTATTATTACTTAGCTTTGACTGTGAAATCATTAATGGTCCATTTTTACTATACTCTACCACTTTAAGAGATAGCAAAGCCTACTTCTATCAATTTTTAAGTGATGGCAGATTACTAATGGTTGCTTCTTTAATAATGATGAAGCTTCATCCATACATTTACTAATCTATGGATAAAGCTGCATATAGTGTATACTTTGTGTCATATACTTGTAGCTGTATAATATGAATAGATAACCTCATACTCATTTTATATGTAAAAACTGTTTATTTTATAATAAAGAAAGAAAAAACACTTTTTCCTTAAGATAAAAAAAACTCTAGCATGCATTTTAATGCTTTGTGTAACAATAACCAGAAACATATGTTTTGAATGAACTGGATCTTTTTAAAGGGACAGGTCACAGATTATGTGTAGTGTGAAACTCAGGACCTGCTACTACAAGGTGGGGGAGGAAGTGAGGCACGCTGAATTTGATGTGGAGGGAGGTAAACTAAGATGAAAGGCGACTGGGGAGGGCTGTGCTGATTATTGAGTCTTCTCTCAGCACTGAATTGTAAAGTGTGTATCAAACTGTTTGAGGGCCCCTTTCACAAAACAATAGCTCTTCCCCTCAACCTGCTACTCGTTTACACATCTGTCAAGCGCGTGTCCTTGTTTCAGGGCTTGTGCAACCTGCATGAGCCTAGTATTTAAATTGTAATTGGGAGCCCTGAGGTGATATTCCCCATCATATATTTCATGTGCTAGCAACAGAAGGGCATGTTACCCCCAGACTATGAGAATACTGATTATTACAGCCATTTAGATTTTACTGTGTGTACTATGGACAGCCAATGGTTAATGGGCTTGTATTGTATATCTGCGCCATGCACTGCTAGTGATCCCTCTGCCATGAAGCTGTATTACAGGGTTAGGCCAACAGTTTTACCATATATGATAAATAACTTGGGTACAGACATTGAAATTTGGAGATGTTGTGAACTATAAGAGGGAGACAGTTTTTTGGTTTTTATTTTGGTGTTTTTTTTTTTGTTTTGTTTTTTAAACGTCAGCTACCTATTGACATGAAATCTTTGTTGTATCTGTGGTGGACAGCAAATTTTCACTAAAACACAGATTGGACACATTGAATACATTCACAAAGGATATGGGGGCTAAAGCCTTAAACATCCCCCATCACTTCTTAGTCATTGCAGAATACTTTTACAACATTTCTGTTGACAGCCAATACTAGGGGAATCTGTCTAAAAGCATAAATCCATATGCAGTAAGCTCCATCTTGTGGCAGCTATATGCAGTCGGAATTTCATCATTTAAATATAGCTGTGTGATGGGGAAAGGGAAAATTGTGCTCCTATTTTTGCGTGTGAGGGTGCCTTATACACCTACCCAAAGTTGGACTAGCCCACCAGAGTACCAAAGGACCCTCCGATGGGTCCATACCAGACATAAAGGTGAGCCCCAAAATGCCAATGGCAGTGTGAGACAGGATGGCAAGGATGCAATATAATCAATGTGAGCAAGTTCACATCAACTGAGCTGACTTTCGGGTGAGGCTGACTTTTTGTGGAACAAATTTGAAGTGGAAAAACAGCAATTTTCTTACAGGAATTGTTTTTACGGTGTTCACAATGTGATAAAATGACATGTTCCTTATGACTATAGGTCATTATGATCACAGTGACACCAAATTTATATAATTTTTAGTTGGATATAGATATGTTTTTATATCTTTACAAAAAAATCTAAAACTTTGAAAAAAACATGGTTTTAGTCACTATACTAAAATATAAATACATGTTTTCATGTAAAAAGGGTGTTTCAGCTATTTTTGAGCATGTGGTTAGCACGATTGCCTTGCAGTGCTGGGGTCCTGGGTTTGATTCTGACCAAGGGCAACATCTGCATAGCGTTTGCATTCTAGGTAAAGGGGGAGATTTGAATTTTTACTGATTTTGAACTTAAAAAAAAATTTAACTTTTTTTTAGCACCTAACTTTTTTAGGCTTGAACCTGCGATCATTAAATTGCTTCTACCATAGACTGCAATAATGCTGTATTGCAATCTATGGGAAAGTCCCATAGAAACTATCGAAACCTACCAGAGGCAATCTTTAATAGTTATATTACTATGGCAGGTCTGGAAGCATTCAGAAGTCTCCTGGCTATCATAGTAACCAGAAGGCTATACCAGTACCAAGGATAGAAGGGGGGATGGCATTGAGTGAAAAGAAGGGAGGTAGAAACAGTTTATTCCTGTGATCAGAAAGGATTCTGATCGCAGGTATTCCTGCTGGAGCTACTAAACAATCTAGACATGGCGATTATCGCTCCTGCCCTGCTTCTGAGCAGGGCGTCATATTTAAAGACCTAACATCTGCTTTACTATAATGACAGATGATAGAAAGGGGTTTCCCCATTTTACCAAGTTATCCCATATCCATAGGATAAGATGAGGTCTAACTGTTCAAATCCCCACTGATCAAGAGAAAGCTGGAGTTTTGGCCTCCATTCTGAATACAGCAATGGCCAGGCCAGCCCATGCGTTACTCCATTAATTACAGTGGGAGTGCCCGACATAGGTGAGCACTGTACTTTGGCTATCTCTGGCATTGTGTGTACACACAACACACATTGTTTCTTTTGTAACTATGCCAACCTTAAAATTAAAAAGGAACAGTAAAATAATAAACTGGCGGCCACATCAAGCTGTTATCTGGTTATGCATATCATGCACAGCAACCAGAGCGTCTACATTTGTTTAGGATCAACTCCACTTTTAAATCTGCTTTCCTTATCTGGGACCAATTTTGAATTGAATTCAGGATATATAACTGTATAGTATAACATACACACTTATACAGTATTACATAGGATGACAGTAATTGAACCTCTCTGAGACAACATCAGGGTTATATCAAGAGTACATAGATATCCAATATAGAATGTCATGAATAAAATGAATAATTTAAAATGTTAAACTTTATTAAATGTAACTCCACCCATTGGAAATATTTTCAATTTTTCTTATACAACCAGTAGAGATTTTAATCTAGCATTAAAAGGATTTATTATGTTCACTTCCTTCCAAGGAAGCAGACCATTTGACTGTTACGGAGTAAGTGGTGGAAGGGGGACCTCTATTGAGTTCTATGGCAGCTGTATAAATTCCTGTGTACTGATCTCCCTCTAGTGGTAGCTACAGACAGAAATGATACAAAGAGTTTGTATTAAAGGGAGTTTCCAGGCTTTGTTAGGTTTTTCATACTGAATATCTATCCTGACGATAGATCATCCATACCGGATTGGCGGGGGTCCGACATCTGGCACCCTTACCGATCAGCTGTTCTTGATGCCACCAACACTTGAAATATACAGAGTATGGAGCCAGAAACAGAAGGCTCTGTACACTGTGTGGTGGCTGTGCTAGAGTGCTTCAGCACTGCTCCCATTCAAGTAAACACCATATTTATGAAGCTTCTGAGCCACTTTTTGTTTAAAGTGCAATTGTGTTCCAAACAATGCTTGGTCCAAATTAAGTAATTGAAATTAATTGTGAGGTCATGATGGGCCCGTTCAAAATTTTTCTGTAGGGCCCATGAGTTCTGTGTATGCCCTTGCAAATACATATTTGTTTGAGGGTACCTTCACACTGCCCCCTTTACACAGTTTTTGAAAGGTAATGTCAGGACTGGATCCTAAAGGGAGGGGGAAATACATAGGAAAAGTTCTACTTTCCTTTTTTAGAATCTATTGAATTAAAACAGTACATGTGAAAGCAAAAGACCGTTCACAAAATGAATGCTATCCATGCCAAGCTTTGCTACATTGAGGCAGATAAATTAATATTTAGGCCTTATTCACACATACACATACTGTACCTCCCAACTTTCAAAGGACAGAAAGAATAACCATACGTGCGAGCTATATTAAACCATGGGGGCAACTAGAGGCAGACATCTCCCCCTCCAGCTACCCCTACGGTTTAATGTCCCCCTCCAGCTACCCCAACGATTTAATGTCCCCCTCCAGCTACCCCAACGGTTTAATGTCCCCCTCCTGCTACCTCCACAGTTTAATGTCCCCCTCCTCCAGTTGCCCCCACTTTAATGTCCCCTTCCAACTTTCCCCTCAGTTTAATGTCATGCTCTATCTGCCCCCCCTCCATCTGCCCCCAGTATAATGTTCCTTTTTCATCTGCCCCCAGTTTAATGTTCCTCCTCCATTTGCCCCCAAAGTTTAACGTAACAAAAACACTGATACTTACCTGTCCTCACTCTCCTGCTGCTCTGTCTAAGGTCTCCCTCTCTGGAGTGTTCAGGGAGCTGCAGGCGTGATGTGAGTGATATCATTAGAGATGAGCGAATCGATTCTGCAGAAATGGAATTCAATCCGAATTTCAGGAAATCTTTGATTCACCACGATTCCGGATTTCCTGATGCTTCGCGGTAACGAATATCTAGTAAGGACCTTTGTGACATCAGACGGTCACATGATGTTCTCTAGTGATGTGATTGGGTAGGCATGTCTGGCATGTCTTTGCTTGTTAGCAGATCCTTCCACATGAATAAAACTTCTCCGTGCTGGAGAGAGAGAGAGACATGACCATGGCATCCAAGGGCTTCCACTATTTTGCCGCCCACCCCGGCTCTCTGAAGACCGGAAATAGCTGTTTATTCGTCGCGAGGTAATTCGGATCGAAGCAATTTTTTTTTGGAACTTCAAATCGAACTGCCGAATCGAACTTCTGAGAAATTCGCTCATCTCTAGATATCATCACATTGCTTCTACAGCTCCCGGGACCAAGATGTGCTTCACAGAGAGTGGTGAAGCAGGAGCTGTTCTCGGCTCCTACTTCATCATTGTATTTAACTCATTGGACACAGATGAGTTGATACCGAGACATACCTCTCACCGACTGGGACGGCAGGACAGGACCTGGAATCCGGGACTGTCCATCTGAATCCGGGACAGTTGGGAGGTATGTATACACATTTCACATATGTATGCCATCTGCATTTTTCACGGACAGCATACTTATCCATTCATTTTAATTCTAGATTCAAATGTCTGTTTTTTGATCACAGACTATAGGTCTAAAAAAAATATAAACGAAGCAGGACTATTTATTCACTGAGCATCGCCAATGTATCACATCAGTGCAAATCTAGGTGTTCATGAAAATATTGGATGGCATCCATGTCTTCCATGTTTCATGGACCCAGAAACATACAACATAGAAACAGAAATTATATGAAATTGAAAAAAAAGTTGATACAGGCCTGAGTTTTCACAGACCTGAAAAACGGATTAACCGTCTGTGAATATCATAGACAAAAGACAAAATGCAAACCTGTGAATGCAGCGTTTGTTTTAGACAGTGCAAACTAGACAGTATTAAACTGCGTTAGAGTGTCTAAAACTGTCTAGTCTATCTTTAGACAACTTTATTAGATGATTTTGTTTCCTAAAAAATGTGCCAATTTTTTGCCATATGGTATTAAGCTCTGCAACCTTTTTTTTTATATATATAAACCCCTCCCCTTTCCTGATAAACCCCACCCACTTCTCAGGCAAGGCGCAGAAACTGTCTAAAACACTTGCAAAATAAGGTATAAAGATGGTACTCCAGGTCTCCAGAATTCTAGTGCACTTTCATTAGTTTATCTACCCCAGTATTAGTTTATGTTCCCCAGTAATTTATAAAACCTATGATTAATTTAACTAAATATAGACCCAGTTGGCACTTTATTAGATGTGCCTTTACTCTTTCCCGCTGGCGTTTTCCGTATAGGTTTAATAGGGGCAGAAAGTCTGCAGAGGACTTTCTGTGAAATACGCTGTGGAAAAAACCGCAAAGCATTTCCGACCCGGTCTTTTCTGCAGCGGTTTTTGGCTGCAACTCACTACGTGGGGCCTTAAAGTAGTTGTCCAGGTCACCGATGTCTTCCAGCACAGTCTGGTCCTGAAACCGTTGAAACCACTGAGCGACTTTGGATGGCACAGTCGGCGAGGACTTCCAGAAAATTAAGTATTTCTCTCAGAAAATTATTGCAATTACACATGTTTTGCTATACACACGTTAATTTCCTTTGTGCGCATTGAACACACAAAAAAAAAAAACTGAAAAAAAAAAGCAAATTTCACACAAAAATCCAAAAATGTGCCGGACAAAATTGTTGGGATCTTTTAAAAATTGTGTGTAAATAACTTTGTATCAAGCATATGATGCTCATTGAAAGTCACCTGTGGCAAGTAACAAGTTTGGGCAATATAAAAATCCTGAAAACAGATTAAAAGGAGAGAGGTTGGCTCAATCTTTGTATTGTGTGTCTGTGTGTGCCACACTAAGCATGGAAAACAGAAAGAGGAGAAGAGAACTGTCTGAGGACATGAGAACCAAAATTGTAGAAATATATCAACAATCTCAAGGTTACAAGTCCATCTCCAGAGATCTTGTCCACAGTGCGCAACATAATCAAGAATTTTACAACCCATGGCACTATAGCTAATCTCCCTGGACGTGGCTGGAAGAGAAAAATTGATGAAAGGTTGCATCGCAGGCCTGGATGGTGGAAACGCAACCCCAGCCAAGTTCCAAAGAAATAAAAACTGTCCTGCAGGCTCAGGGTGCATCAGTGTAAGCGGGAACTGTCGACTTTTGTATGAATTGAAATGCTATGGCAGGACACCCAGGATGTCCCCACTGCTGACACAGAAAAAAGCTAGACTGCAGTTTGCCAAAATAAACGTGAGTTAGCCAAAATCCTTCTGGGAAAACGTCTTGTGGTCAGATGAGACCAAGATAGAGCTTTTTGATAAAGCACATGATTCTACAGTTTACTAAAAACAGAATGAGGCCTACAAAGAAAAGAACATATTACTAATAGTCAAATATGGTGGAGGTTCAAAGATGTTTTGGGATTGTTTTGCTGCCTCTGGCGCTAGGTGCCTTGACTGTGTGCAAGGCATCATGAAACTGAAGACTACTAAAGGATTTTGGGTCACAATGTAGGGCCCAGTGTCAGAAAGCTGGATTTGCATCCTAGGTCATGGGTCCAGGAAAACAATGACCCCAAGCTTACTTCAAAAAGCACCCAGAAATGGATGGAAACAAAGTGCTGGAGAGTTCTGAAGTGGCCAGCAATGAGTCCGGATTTACATCCCATTGAACACCTGTGAAGAGATCTTAAAATTGCTGTTGGGAGAAGGCACCCTTCAAATATGAGAGACCTGCAGCAGTTTGCAAAAGAATAGTGGTCCAAAATTCCAGTTGAGAGGAGTAAGAAGCTTGTTGATGGTTATAGGAAGTGATTGATTTCAGTTATTTTTTTCCAAACGGTGTGCAACCAAATATTAAGTTGAGGGTGTCAGTAATTTTTTCCAGACCATTTTTGGAGTTTTGCGTAAAGTTATATAATTTTTAGCTTTTTTTTTCTCAGTTTTTTTATTTGTGTTGTTCCAATACACACAACGGAAATAAAAGCGTGCATAACAAAATGTGTAATTGCTGTACTTTTCTGGGAGAAACACTTCATTTTTTGTCAAACATGGGTGTCAACACTTGACTGTAGGTGCCATGACTGTAGGTGCCTATAGCCACAATAAACAATCTAAATTCATGCCTCTCCCTTATTCGTATTGCAATGAAAGGCTGCGATTTTTGTAGCCAATCTACTTCACCTACTATAGATGCTGGTTGCGCTGCTTTCATGCTTTGCTCTCACACCTCAAGGGAACTAAATGAAAATCAGTATCATCTGAATAAAACAATGGTTTTTAATTAAGTGTTCAGTCAGGCACTAATCTACATATATAAATTTTAAAGGGACACACACCATATATATATAATTTTCTTTTCAGAGTCTTTCCAGCTCTTCGGTGTGATGAGCAGAACAGAGACGCCCTTGTTGCACCAAACAACTCATTACTATATCAGTTAATAAGCTAATATCTCAGTGAGGCACCAATTGGGAAGCAAAAAGAAGTGTTTTATTTGAGTGAACTCTTGCTGTCCTTATATTTCAATAGGAACTTTTCTGGTGATAGAACTCCCTTTTAAGTCTAGGAAAAATGCTTTAGGCTAAGGACCCACATAGCGATCCACAGCGAAAAAACGCTGCAGAAAAAAACACAACAGAAACGCATTGCTTTTTTTTTCCGCCGTATTTTTCATTGCATTTTCGCAGTTTTTCTCTGCGGACTTTCTGCCCTTATTATGCCTATACGGAAAACGCCAGAATTTCCGCAGGTATAATCGACATGCTATGATTTTCAAAAACTAGCCAGAATCCCATCCACTTTGCAGGTACCGTAAAGCGCAGCATTTCTTGCTGCACCATTTTCGATGTGACCAAAATGATGCATTTTCACAACGTGGGGCCCCAGCCTTAAGACCGGGGCCCCACATAGCATAAATATAGTGATTTGGCACGTATTTACGCTGGGGGGAGATTTTTTTTTAATCCTCCACATCTTATTGTGTTATTGCAATAGGTAGTGAATGATCATTTTTACTCACTTGTCCAAGCTCCTCTCCAAGATGTCCTCCGCTGCCTCCTCTAGGTGGCGCTACACTTACACACAGCATCCTGGCGTTCTTCAGCATTGGCTGCAGCGCATCCTTGAGGTGGCAGAGAGGGGCAACCTGGACAGGAGGAGTGGTGAATAAAAATTTTCAGCCACTACTCTGTGTGGGGATGGGGGGGAAAGGGGGTCCTGAATCGGATGGGTGGAGTGTAAAAAAGGGGGTCATATACTACGTGTGGGCTTTAAAAAGGGGTCATAAACTGTGTGGGGGTCATAAATAAAGGGATCATATACTGTGTTGGGGAGGTAAAAAAATGGGGGTCATATACTGTGTTGGGGCCATAAAAATAATTAATCATATACTGTGTGGGGAGCAAAAAAGGGGGTCATATATTGTGGGGGGCCATAAGAAAGGGGTCATATGCTATGGGGTTGGCATAAGAAGTGGAGTTATATACTGTGGGGGGCAAAAAAAGAGGTCATATACTGTGTGATGGCCTAAAAAAGTGGGTCATATACTGTGTGGTGGGCCAGAAAACAGGGGTCATATACTGTGTGGGGGGCCAGATAAAGGGGGTCATGTATCATGTGGGCTAAAAAAATAAGAGGTCAGGTATCATGTGGTTGGCCAAAAAATGGGGTTGTATATTGTTTGGAGGCCAAAAAAAGGGGGTTATATACTATGTGGGGGCCAAATTAGGGGATTTTTTGATCTACAAATGGGGGTGTCCTAATTAGGGGGCCCCATTACACAACCAAAGATAGCTGGGTTGGATATCTTTTTTTTTTTGGGGGGGTCGCCTTTCTATGGTTCTGGGCAGCAGAGAGACTAGGTTTACCCCTGGCTCTGGGGAGCATATTATATTGTGTGTGGCCACTGTAGATTATACTAGGGAGCATATTATACTGTGTAGAGGCTGCTGTGGAGCAAATTATACTGTATGGGACCACTGTGGAACATTATACTGGGAGGGGAACTGTGGGGAGTCTTTTACACTGTATGGGACTATTGTGGTGCATTATACTGGGGGCACTGTGGGGATCATATTATACTGTGTGAGGCAATTGTGGAGCATTATACTGTGTGGAGACTCTCTGGAGCATATATTGTGTGGGGCTCCTATGCAGCATTATAACAGGGGTGCTCTGAGAAGCATATTATACTGTGTGGAGCCACTATGGAGCATCATACTGTGGGGAAGGGGGTCTGGGGAGTATATTGTACTGTGTGGGGCCACTGTGGAGCATTATATTGGGGTGGCCTCTGGGGAGCATATTATACTGTGTGGAGGCACTATGGAGCATCATATTGTGTGTGGGGGGGGTCTGGGGAGTATACTGTACTGTGTGGGGCCATAGTGGTACATTATACTGTGGGGGCTCTGTGAAGCATATTATATTGTGTGGGGCTACTATGGAGCATTATAACAGGGGGATTCTGAGGAGCATATTATACTGTTTGGATTCACAATGGAGCATCATACTGTGGGGGTGTCTGGGGAGTATATTGTGCTGTGAGGGGCCATTGTGAAACATTATATTGGGGTGGCCTCTGGGAAGCATATTATACTGTATGGAGCATCATACTATGGGGGGCCACTGTGGAACATTATACTGTGGGGTATCTGGGAAGTATATTCTACTATATGGGGTCACTGTGGAACATGATACTGTGGGGGGGGGTCGTGGTGGAGCATTATTGAAGGGAAGGGGAGCACACAAATTTTGCCAGTATTGGGCCGCAAAATTCCTGATGGCAGCCCTGTGTGCTATGCCTACATCTGTGGGGTGTTCCATGGCTGTGTCATTCCTCATACAGTACTGTGCATGAACTGGCCATGGGGCCACTGGGGCATGTACAGTACTATAGGGGATGATGATACAGGGAAAATAGCAAGAACAAGTACCTCTGGTGGGTTCTTGGCCCTTCTGTCCAACACTGGTGCAAAGTGACTTGTGCTATGGGTTTTAGCTGCAGCATGTGATTGCCATTTGTAGATATTTATCTACTATGTTGCTACTGTGTATTGCACTGGTTTACCAAACTTACAAACAAGTTTACAGGGGGAAGCTCCCTTCAATTACTGCTCTTGTCCCCCCAAACTAAGAGTTTTCAATAGAGTTATAATACAGCCATGTTCATGAAACCTAAAAAGCGTGCTATGTATTGCCAAGTAATAATCAGTTAAAGCTTCTCTCTGATGAAAATATTGTGCCACCCTGTATATAAGAACAGTATATTTGTGACTCCACTAAAGTGTAAATACTAACACCTTTAGCAGCACCATATGTGGATCACATCAAAATAAAGAGGTGGCTGAGGAGTTTACCAAAATACAAGGAGGAAACTACTACTAAAAGCTCATTAACAGATAATCGCCTGCTTGTAAGGGACCATGTCCCAAAGCAATAAAATGGCAGGGGATGTGACCACCCCCATACAATATGTGTTATTTAGGAATGTGATGAAGTTATGTTTTCTGAACAAGAATATACGGATTTATTCTAAAATATAATTTTAGCATGGAAGATAGTAATGTTCTATAGTCTATAGTTGCACATTATAATGGCAATTTAACAAATTTGGTCTGTTGAATACACTTACGGTAATTAACTAGTAAGGCAGCAAATCCTGAATTTATTCAATTTCTAGAACTGGCAAGAAGTGTGCCGTGTAACCTATATTGCCTTATTACAACCTAAGGAAGTGGAATTTGAATTCAAAGACATTTGTGCACATAAACTTTTTAACATATATTATATGGGTAAAGTGTTCTTTGCGACAAACAAAGTAATAAACAAAACACTGAAAGATATATCAAAGTCAAACCCCTAATACTGTGCATCCTATACACATGAAATGTTTCATGTGTATAGGATGCACAGTATTAAGGGTTAAATTAACTCTGGTGAAATTCCAATACTTTATAACATTATATTTACCACTGTATATTGAATATGTATTATATGCACACAGGGTTTTATACAGCTATAACAGGTCGTTCTCTATAATTCTATCTGTGCCTTGTATACAGGCTTAAGCTTTGTGCCGCTTGGTTCATGTTTTTTTTATGTCTTCCAGAGACCGTTAGTTAGTGGAGTTGAGTCTTTACTGTGGTGCAGGTTACACCTTGCTGAGAGACTGTGCAGCCCCTGAGGAGAAGTGTTGAGCTCTTTTCAGAGCCAGTGCCCGTATACCATTGATACAGCCCTAAGACAGGGAAAAATTGCTGTCCAAGCCCCCTGAAGGGGTAGAAGTGCCATCTGGAGGGGAAGTTGAGATTTTCAGAACCTCCCAGCCAGAACCCTGCAACATACAGGTTGACAGGGATTCTTGAGACTTTATCATATCATCCCCTGTGGACATACACTGATGAGCAAAAGGGTAACAATGTTTTGAACTTTTGACTTTCAGGTTCCATATCTCACCATCCACTACAGCTGCGAATGTGAGACTACCATCATTTTATAGACAGTCATATTGCAACGCACGTTACACAAGTCTGGAATGGTGGCCCGAAAAAGGTGAAGAAGCCTCGACTTCAATATCGTCATAAGAAGCTCAAGTTTGCAGCAAGGTACAAAAAGTGGACAGTAGAAGATTGGAAACGGGTGATTGGGAGTCAATAGATTGGGCTTTGATGGGTGCAAATGGTTGTGGAAGAAACAAGTGAAAAGGGGGCTAACAGCTTGAGAAATTGAAGGAACTATCAAGTTTGGTGGATGAAGCCTGATGATATGGGGTTGTTTTACAGCCAAAGGCTTAGGATACTTGACCAGGATCGATGGTTGTCTCAATGCTGAGCTTTGTGTGAGTATCCTACAAGACAAGTTACTTTGTACGCTCAAGTACTATGAGTATGAAAAAGGATGACATAGTGTTCCAGCAGGACAAAGACCCAAAGCATATGTCAAGATTAGCGACAAAATAGTTCAATGACAATGAAGTAGAGGTGCTGGATTGGCCCCCACAGTCCCAAGCCCTCCACCCAATCGAACATTTGTGGGTAGAGTTGAAGAAAAAGCTGTATTTGTGCCCAAGTGAGTCAACCAGTGTGCACCAACGTTGGGAAGGTGTAGAAGAGACCTGGGATCAGATTTAGGTCAATTGTGAATCTGATCAAGAGCATGCCCAGAAGGATTCAGTCAGTGTTGAAAGCCAAAGGTGCATATACAAAATAATAATTTAAATATTGATTTTTAGAATCAAAACAGTAACAATGCAGTTACATGTTAAGAATCTGCAAAACTAATCATATGGTAAATAGTTGCAAGTCAAATTTATGTATAAGATAGCCAAGATGATTGCCTATAAAATGATGTTAGTCTCCCACGTTTGAAGCTGTAGTGGATGGTGAGATATGGAGCTTGAATGTCAAAAACTCAAAACATTTTGCTCATCATTGTAGCGGAAAGGCAGAGTATAAGATTTAGTGAAGAGGAGATAAATGGCACTAAGTACCATCTATTCCTAGGCATTCTTCATAGTAAATCCAATATCAGCCACTCACAGTGAAACCCCAAACTACTGCTCCCATTCTGGAATCTGCATTGGTTCATTGGTTACATCATTGGCTCAACTGCACTGTTGCCTCTTGCAATGTTCCTGTGCTTACCATCAGGGCCCTTCTGAATACCATGACATGGCTTTGGAAAGGAGAGGACTCCTCTCCAAATGGAAGAGTCTCGGGGGAACTACCACCACCATCAGATACATCGCAGGCCCCCTCAACACTGCTGTAACGATGTCCTTGGTTTACCATAGACATCATAGCTGCTACTACTCCCATCCTCCAGTTTCTTCCATTTGATTGTGGCACAATGACCACTTATTGTATGTCCTTGCAGAGTTAAGAGTGGACCGCCCAGACATATATAGTCAATGGCATGTCCATAATTGATTAAAGGAGTTGCTTGGCAGGTAAGATTTTTTTAAAATGTGCCTTTATGGCATTGAAATACAAAATCAAGACATTATCGCCTTAATGATTCCCAGCCTGTCCTGTTCCAAAACTTTCTGAGACCTTTCTGGTCTCTAACTCCTGGTCCCTTAACAATCAGGAAATTATGGCAACCCATTTTAACCAGTGATTGGCTGCATGATTATTTCTTACATGTCAAGAGGGAGCAGAAAATAAAGACCAGCATGGACACACAAAGGTTCAAATTGGAATTGGCAGGGGATTGGTGAGGTTGGTATAAGGTTTTTTGTTTTTTTTTCTAAATTCTATTTTGACACTTAAACATTTGCAGGGCAACCCCATTAAAGAGGATCTTTCATGTCCTCTGACATTGGCAGTATTATATACCACTAGAAAGCTGAACTGAAATCAATGCACTGTCAGCTTTGCCAGTATGTGACCCAGTGCCTGAGATATCGGTGTCACAAGTTTCAGCACCGATAACCCTTCATTGTCAAAAGAGCACGGCCTTACAGGTCAGCGTCATCGCTGGCCTGTGAGGAGCAGGGCTGACAGTACTCTTCCATAGCCTATTACTGAAGTCAGCTTTCTAGCGGTATATAATACCGCTGATGTCAGGGGACATAAAAGGTCCTCTTTAAGAGCGTCTCAGTATTAGGGATCATGCACATAGCTCTGATATGGCTCTGATTTGTATGAAGCCAGTATCCTTATACTTTCAATTTCATACACACAGAAATCACAAAGTTTTCTTTCATGTCAGATGCCAAATAAATTATGCAGATGGTATTGGATTCATTCATATGGTATAAGGGTACACTGCTTCTAGGGAAGAGCATCTTCATATATATTGCACATGATGGAACCTATGTGGCAGCACAGAGGCCTCCTTTAATATACAGGCAATTTAGAGGCGTAGCTAGCGAGGGGGCAGAGGGGGCGGCTGCCCCGGGCCCACTGACTTTTTGGGGCCCACCCTGGGGCCTTCATTAATACATCCTTTATTTCTAACTGGATCGGTGTCTAGTTAAAACGTATCCTGCAACTTCACAGTATTGTAAACCGCAACTACATGAGGCTTGCGGTTTACAAGTCCCTGAGACCGATGTCTTCTTCTCACACAGGCGGCGCGATGACGTCACAACATTGCGCCGCCTGAGCTCAGACATAGACGTCCTGTGCGTGGACAGCGAGAAAGCGGCGGCTTTGTTCATCAGCATTGCAGGTAGGTGAGTATGACTTTTTTTTTTCTATTTTTTAGCGCAGTTGTGGGTATATTAATAGTATAAGGGGTGGTTAGGAGGGGAATATAACTATAAAGGGAGGATTCATTAGGAGGCATTATGATGATTGGGGGGTCATATATATAAGGGTTATTACGGGGTATTATGAATACAAGGGGGGAGGTTATTTATAAGAAGGGGCCATTAGGGGGCATCATTTATATTAGGAGGCATTATGAACATAAGGGGGTGGTCATTGATATAAGGGGTCATTAGAGGTGCAGTATTTATGTCAGGGGGAATCGGGGGCATAATATGACGGTCAATTGATTTAATGAAAGTGGCACTTGGGCTTTATTAAGACTAAGGCCCCACGTAGCGGGCTGCAGCAAAAAAAGCGCTGCAGGAAAAACCATGGCGGTAACATTGTGGTTTTTCCAGCAGCACTTTTCACAGAAGGTCTGCAGAGGTTTCCTCTGTGGGCTTTCTGTTTTCAATACACCTATATGGAAACTGCCGGTGTTTCCATAGGTATAATTGACATGCAGCAATTTCCAAAACCGCAACGGTTTTGGAAATCGCAGTGCGTCTGCTGCACGTATTTTTCCGCAATGTTTGGATGGTATTTGCTAGAATGCCACAGTTTTTTTCTGTGGGTTTTTGCCACATGGGGCCCCATCCCCACTTTGCAGTAAAATACACGCAGCGGATACACTGTGATTTCCAAAACAGTCACAGTTTTGGAAATCGCAGCATGTCAATTATACCTATGGAAACGCCAGCGGTTTCCTTATAGATATAAATGAAGCAGAAAGTCAACAGAGGAAACCTCTGCAAACATTCTGTGCAAAGTGCTGCAGGAAGAACCGCGATGCGTCGCCGCCGCGGTTTTTCCCACAGCTGTTTTTTTTTTATGGGATGCCACGTGGGGCCTTAAGGCATTTTCCAGCTCATTTTTATTGATGGTCTATCCTCAGAATAAATCATCAATAAGAGATACTGTAAGTGATTCTCCACTGATCAGCTGTATGAAGGGGCTATGGTGCCTGTTTATATCACACGCTGTCGGTTTATAGTGACCGTGTGATGTCATTCCAGTCTTGTCACATAGATGTGTATAGGACAAGGCTGTAGTTACATCACATGGCCGCTATGAAAAGAATGACACTATGTAAACAGAGAAGCGGTCACGGCACTTACACAGGTACCACGGTTCATTCAAACAGCTGATCCTCGAGGTCCCGGGTATTGGAACCCCAATAATTTTTTTTTCTTGTTTTTTTTTTTTCTTTTATTATTAATAAGGGGAACTATTTAAAGGAGTGCACAGGGAAGTTATTAATTTAAAGATGCACTTGGGGGTATTATTCATTATGGGGGGGTATATTATATATTTTATAATTGGGATAGCAGCAGGATGGGGGCTTTGTGTAGGTGAGGACAATATGGGTCAGGTGCCTGGAAAAGTAAGGAGCCAAAGATGTCTGTGTTGCAAACTTTACAGAGACTGGAAGAAGTGGTCATGGCCGTCCAAATAAAAGAGATGGGGAATGTGAACTATTACTCAGAGACGTCACCTGTATGTCACTAAATGTTAATGCCCTTTATTCACCGCTATATACCACTATACGCTCACCGTATACTCATAGTATCGGTATACGAACATGTCTAAGTTGGGGGCCCACTTGGACATGTTCGCCCCCCCCTGTGCTGAACCCCTAGCTACGCCTCTGACAGGCATACATAAAAAGATAACAGTAGATTTGTAGGATTACAAGAAAGAGGGTTTAATGGCTGATCAGTCAGTCAGTTTCTAATCCTTTGTAAGAGGGAAGGGCAGTGTGACCATTATGCATTCATTTGTGAAGATATTGGTACCTGGTGCAGAAGGAAATCATGGTAATAGGAAAATCCAGAGATCTCTTTCTCCTTGGACTGTGGTTTACACTGACAGATAAAACAATGGAGAAGGCTCCTGAGTTGGTTGAGGGTGCACTTCATCTATGACAAGGTGCATGGCCTGGTGAAGAGTGCACTTGGAGGAAAATGTAACCCAACTCATAGTTGATTTCAGGCATAAATTATAATAAATCTGTTGGGGATCCCTGCACGACCTTGTCACACCTTCTTTTTTGGGAAAGTGGTGAAGGCAGCATAGAAATTGCGTTTGTATGACAGAAAACTGGTGTACAAGGCATAATAAATCTGCCCCAGCATATGTAAAGAGATTACACCCAGAACACCATATAGTAGTATGTTCAATCACAAGTGAGATACCCTGGACCAGCCAAGCCAAGATAATGTTGTGGATGTTGTATTTTTTCTCATCTCCAGATACAATGACAGGAGCTTTTAGCTTCTCTCGAGCCCAGCAGTTTCCTGTCCATGGGCCTTGTCTTCAAGTTCTCCATCTGTATGATTTACAGACATTTTTCTGTGAGGAAATTTCGGTTCTGGCTGCTACAACTTTAGTCCCAACTGTGGCACAGTAACTTTGCTTGCTGTCAGTGAACTCTAGCTGCTATAGCTTGACATGGGATTGCCGCTAACTAAAGACTTGAAGGTCTTTTTCTACAATCTTCTATGGTTAAGTAAGCTCTGAGCTGAACAGGAAATAACTCACTAGCTAAAGCAGTGATTCTCAACCTGGGTGCCGCATCATCCAGAGGTGCTGTAAAATTTTGAAAGACGCAGCTTGTCAATTATACCTAAGGAAACAGTGGCATTTTCCGTATAGGTATAATAGAGGCAGAAAGTCTGTAGAAGAAAACTCTCGTTTTTTTTGCAGTGATTTGCTGCGTGGGGCCTTAACCTAAAGGGGTATTTCCATCTCAAGGATCCTATCTATTGTGCTAGCTTATATCAATTCAAGACTTTTCCTAAATAAATTGCTTTAGAAATTCTACTTCATTTTCTTGATACAGTGCTTTGCGAAAGTATTCAGCCCCCTTGAACTTTTCAACCTTTTGCCACATTTCAGGCTTCAAACATAAGGATATAAAATTTAAATTTTTTGGTGAAGAATCAACAACAAGTGGGACACAATCGTGAAGTGTAACGAAATTTATTGAATATTTTAATCTTTTGTAAAAAATAAAAAACTGAAAAGTGGGGTGTGCCAAATTATTCAGCCCCTTTAAGTTAATACTTTGTAGCGCCACCTTTTGCTGCGATTACAGCTGCAAGTCACTTGGGGTATGTCTCTATCAGTTTTGCACATCGAGAGACTGAAATTCTTGCCTATTCTTCCTTGGAAAACAGCTCGAGCTCAGTGAGGTTGGATGGAGAGCGTTTGTGAACAGCAGTTTTCAGCTCTTTCCACAGATTCTCGATTGGATTCAGGTCTGGACTTTGACTTGGCCATTCTAACACCTGGATACGTTTATTTGTGAACCATTCCATTGTAGATTTTGCTTTATGTTTGGGATCATTGTCTTCTTGGAAGATAAATCTCCGTCCCAGTCTCAGGTCTTTTGCAGACTCCAACAGGTTTTCTTCCAGAATGGTCCTGTATTTGGCTCCATTCATCTTCCCATCAATTTTAACCATCTTCCCTGTCCCTGCTGAAGAAAAGCAGGCCCAAACCATGATGCTGCCACCATCATGTTTGACAGTGGGGATGGTGTGTTCAGGGGGATGAGCTGTGTTGCTTTTACGCCAAACATATCGTTTTGCATTATGGCCAAAAAGTTCAATTTTGGTTTCATCTGACCAGAGCACCTTCTTCCACATGTTTGGTGTGTCTCCCAGGTGGCTTGTGGCAAACTTTAAACGAAACTTTTTATGGATATCTTTGAGAAATGGCTTTCTTCTTGCCACTCTTCCATAAAAGTTTAGAGGGACGGCCGGGTCTTGGTAGATTTGCAGTGGTCTGATACTCCTTCCATTTCAATATGATCGCTTGCACAGTGCTCCTTGGGATGTTTAAAGTTTGGGAAATCTTTTTGTATCCAAATCCGGCTTTAAACTTCTCCACAACAGTATCACGGACCTGCCTGGTGTGTTCCTTGGTCTTCATGATGCTCTCTGCGTTTTAAACAGAACCCTGAGAATATCACAGAGCAGGTGCATTTATACGGAGACTTGATTACACACAGGTGGATTATATTTATCATCATCAGTCATTTAGGACAATATTGGATCAGAGATCCTCACTGAACTTCTGGAGTGAGTTTGCTGCACTGAAAGTAAAGGGGCCGAATAATATTGTACGCCCCACTTTTCAGTTTTTTATTTTTTTACAAAAGTTTAAAATAACCAATAAATTTTGTTCCACTTCACAATTGTGTCCCACTTGTTGTTGATTCTTCACCAAAAAATAAAAATTATATCTTTAGGTTTGAAGCCTGAAATGTGGCAAAAGGTTGAAAAGTTCAAGGGGGCCGAATACTTTCGCAAGGCACTGTATGTGAGATTATTGCTCTCATTGTTTACACATCGTTGTCAAGACACCCATCCTATAGCTGATAGCACAGGTGAGGAGGATGAGTCAGTGCTCTGAGGGGACTGAGTTCTCTCACTGTTATGTACTGCACTGTCATCAGGACAATCAGTTCAGCTAATTGCAGCTTGCTGATAAAGGTTCCCTGTCTGATAACATTGAGTTTACTGCATGTCATGCGTTTACTGGCATATTATTTGCATTCACATTAGATGGCTAATAATGTTAATAAATAATCTCTCATGGTAAAGGCAATGTCTATATCTCCTGAGGTACTTCATAGTGTCCTATTCATCAAAGAGTGAAAGCCTGCCCACCAGCTTGTTGAAGAATATAGGAAGTTAGAAGGAGAGAGTGGGTAATCTGCCAAGACAGGGAGATGGGAAAACCCCTTTAAGCTAAGGTCCTATGTTGTGGAAATGCTCAATTGTTGCTGAATTTAAGTAATTCTGCAAAGAAGAATGAGCCAAAATTACTCCACATAGATTTGAAAGACTCATTGCCCGCTATCGCAAACATTTGATTGGACTTGTTGATGCCAAGGGTGGCACAACCAGTTTTTAGGTTTAGGGGGCAATTGCTTTTTCACATAGCTTTTTTTTCCCTTAATAAATGAAATTGTCATTGAAAAACTGCATTTTGTATTCACTCAGGTTATATTTCTCTGATATTGAAATTTGTTTGATAATCTGAAAAATGTAAGTATGACAAAAAAGTAAAAAAAAAAAGAAATCTGTAAGGGGGCAAATACTTTTTCACATTGGTGTATATTTTAACATCTGATGTGCATTAATTTCTTGAAAACTATTTGACTTAATACTCTAGAGTCGAAATGCTCCATATGCCTTTTGATAAAATACTTGAGGGGTATAGTTTCCAAAATGAGATCATTTTCCAGAGGATTTCACTTTACTGCCAGGTCAAGACTCTGCAAATGTGTCATAGCATCCAAAAACCAAAGCATCTAACTGCACCCTAAAAGCCAAATTGCACTCCTTCCGTTGTCTGCCCTGCTGTGTACCCAACAGCAATTTATGCCCACATACAGTACAGACCAAAAGTTTGGACACACCTTCTCATTCCAAGAGTTTTCTATATTTTCATGACTATAAAAATTGTAGATTCACACTGAAGGCATCAAAACTATGAATTAACACATGTGAAATTATATACTTAACAAAAAAGTGTGAAACAACTGAAAATATGTCTTATATTCTAGGTTCTTCAAAGTAGCCACCTTTTGCTTTGATTACTGCTTTGCACACTCTTGGCATTCTCTTGATGAGCTTCAAGCACCTGAAATGGTTTTCACTTCACAGGTGTGCGCTGTCAGGTTTAATAAGTGGGATTTCTTGCCTTATAAATGGTGTTGGGACCATCAGTTGTGTTGTTCAGAAGTCAGGTGGATACACAGCTGATAGTCCTACTGAATGGAGTGTTAGAATTTGTATTATGGCAAGAAAAATGCAGCTAAGTAAAGAAAAACGAGCGGCCATCATTACTTTAAGAAATTAAGGTCAATCAGTCCGAAAAATTGGGAAAACTTTGAAAGTGTCCTCAAGTGCAGTGGCCAAAACCATCAAGCGCTACAAAGAAACTGGCTCACATGAGGACCGCCCCAGGAAAGGAAGACCAAGAGTCACCTCTGCTGCGGAGGATAAGTTCATCTGAGTCACCAGCCTCAGAAATCGCAGGTTAACAGCAGCTCAGATTAGAGACCAGGTCAATGCCACACAGAGTTCTAGCAGCAGACACATCTCTACAACAACTTTTAAGAGGAGACTGTGTGCAGCAGGCCTTCATGGTAAAATAGCTGCTAGGAAACCACTGCTAAGGACAGGCAACAAGCGGAAGAGACTTGTTTGGGCTAAAGAACACAAGGAATGAACATTAGACCTGTGGAAATCTGTGCTTTGGTCTGATGAGTCCAAATTTGAGATCTTTGGTTCCAACCACCATGTCTTTGTGCGACGCAGAAAAGGTGAACGAATGGACTCTACATGTCTGGTTCCCACCGTGAAGCATGGAGGAGGAGATGTGATGGTGTGGGGGTGCTTTGCTGGTGACACTGTTGGGGATTTATTCAAAATTGAAGGAATACTGAACCAGCATGGTTACCACAGCATCTTGCAGCGGCATGCTATTCCATCCGGTTTGCGTTTAGTTGGACCATCATTTATTTTTCAACAGGACTATGACCCCAAACACACCTCTCACCTCCAGACTGTGTATGGGCTATTTGACCAAGAAGGAGAGTGATGGGGTGCTACGCCAGATGACCTGGCCTCCACAGTCACCAGACCTGAACCCAATCGAGATGGTTTGGGGTGAGCTGGACCGCAGAGTGAAGGCAAAAGGGCCAACAAGTGCTAAGCATCTCTGGGAACTCCTTCAAGACTGTTGGAAGACCATTTCAGGTGACTACCTCTTGAAGCTCACCAAGAGAATGCCAAGAGTGTGCAAAGCAGTAATCAAAGCAAAAGGTGGCTACTTTGAAGAACCTAGAATATAAAACATATTTTCAGTTGTTTCACACTTTTTGTTAAGTATATAATTCCACATGTGTTAATTCATAATTTTGATGCCTTCAGTGTGAATCTACAATTTTTATAGTCATGAAAATACAAAAAATCCTTGGAATGAGAAGGTGTGTCCAAACTTTTGGTCTGTACTGTATATTACATAGTTGTACCCAGCATACCCCACTTAACAAGGTCATGTATGTGGGCAATAACAGACATTTGGACACATAGCAAGGCACAGAATTGATGGAGCGCTATTTGGCTTTTGGAGCACAGATTTAAAATGGTTTTTAAATGGCATGCAGAGCCCCTGAAATGTCAGTTATAAAGGACCTTTCATGTCCTCAGGTACATGCGGTTTTATATACCGCTAGAAAGCCGACAGTGCGCTGAATTTCCTGTTATGTGCCCCAGGGCTGGAGATATCATTAGTGCCATTAGTTTCGGCACCGATCTCTTCCCAGTGTCAGAAGGGCATTCCTGACAGTCTAGCTGGGCAGTAAGGAACACCCCTCTGAAAGTACAGGGCTATGGACCAGTACAGTCAGGGGGGGCATTCCTCACATCCCCGTACCGACATAGTCATCAGAGGCTTGTGTCTCAGAGTATAGAGCTAGGATACGTATGTTATAGAATCGTTTAACAGGATTAGCACCTTTCCCAGCACACCTCCCCACTCCCCCATCGGCACTAGTGTATGGCCTCTCACACAGACTGTACCCTGTTCTGCACCGATGAGAGGCACCAACCTTGAAACAGCTGTCTTCAGATGGGACCCTCTTCATTTTGGAGGATTTACTCTAGTTGAGCTATTATTCCCAGATTATGCCCTTCAGTTTTTTTTTGAAAACCATGCATTAATCTATAGGGAGCTACCTTCCAAAAAGTGGTGCTTATTTGCATATTCCTTAGCCTTGCATGTATTGTAATTTCATTGTGTACTCACATTTTGTTTTTTTCTCTACAATTTGTATGTTCTCAAGCCAAAAGTATGTTCTTATGGCCTCCAAACGCAATGCACCCTCATATTTTTTTTATTCCATATAGAAAATTGTAGGAATACAAATGGTTGCTGCAGTTATACATTGGGACTATAACATTTATAAATATAAAAACTGCATGGAAACATCAGCTATTTTAGTGCTTTAGGCTAAGGCCCCATGTAGTGTCTCACAAGAAAAAAAAGTGCTGCGGGAAAAACAGCAGCAACGCATCGTGTTTTTTCCTGCAGCGCTTTTCATAATAAGTCTGCAGAGGTTTTAAACAAGCTAAAATAAAAAATACATTTTATAGTGAATTTGCATAACTAATTTTGGCAAATATCAGTGCCTACCTCACTTGTGCTAATTTGCTAAAACTGACATGTTCTTACAAATTTGCTATAAATTTGACTGTCTCAATGCAGGTAAAGGCTTGAGATTAAGGCAAATATTCTCTTAAAGTACATTAACAAATTGTGAAACTGTTTTATTGCGGCAGTGAAGCCTTCCTTTAGACACATTAAATAAATGCCATTTGTGTGTTAAATCTTTGGTGCGTGTTGCTTCCCCTGTAAATTGGTGAGATCCCTGCTGACGAAAATTTTACTAGCAAGTATGTTAGGATACTCAGCCTGAGAACTACAGATTCATTGTCTCATTTTCAGGGCAGCCTTTGAAAGCATGAGAAGAAAAATTAAGGAGAGCAGACTGTGAATGAACAGGATATCGGAACCATTTGTTTCCCCACCTTGTTTAATTTCTTTTTATAACACATTAAATATGTGTATATTATATATAATTTTCACAGTGCATACAAAAATAAAAATACATTTAAAATATGGTAAAAAATTTATGAACAAAAGAGAATTCTAAATCAAATCAATATTTAGTGTGATCAACCTTTGATTTCAAAACAGCATAAATTCTTCTAGGTATGCTTGCACACACTTTTTAAAGGAACTCAACAGGAAGGTTGCGCCAAACATCTTGAACTTGAGATCTAACCACTTATCTTCTGTGGATATATGCTTGCTCAATTCCTTCTGTCTCTTCATGTAAACCAAGACAGACTCAATGATGTTGAGATCAGGGCTTTGTGGCGGCCATATCATCACTTCCAGGACTCCTCCAAAGACTGGTTACACCAAATATTGATATGATGTAGATTTCTCTTTTGTTAATTCACTTAATTTTTATTGCGATAAATAAACAATTAACATTATGCACAGATATAACAGTTATCTGGTGATGCATATTTGTCATCACCAGATTCAGACCAACAAAGTTAAAATGTTTATTGTATCGCACAGTAAACAGCGAGGAAAAAAGTGCATAAAAAGTGGTTTAATTGGTGTTTTTTTTATTTTTTTGCATCACCTCCCTCAAAAAAAAAAAAAAAAAAAAAAAAAGCTAATCTATTAGTTATGAATTACTGGCCACAACAAGGCAATGAATAACTATGCAGGCATTCCCAGTGATTTCCTTCATATTAAGACAGGAACCAGATCGGCATCGGACTGCCCAGGCAGGGCCAGGGCTTGGCTATATCGCTAACAGAAAGGTGCCTGGTGTCATGTGCCGCCGGGCCCATTATTAATATAAGCCTGTCCAAGGGAAGTGTGTAAAAATAAACATTTATCTTTACGTCAGCATGCCTCACTTGACCGATGAGGCCCAATCATCCGGGACACATGATGTCAGCCTCATACCTGAAGAGGAAGCCAGCAGAAAACAGCAAAACAACACGAGGATGCCCAGGAGAGGGAAAGGAAGGTGAGTATATCATCTTCCTGGGCCTCTCTTCAGTCCCCAGTGTATAATAATAGCACTGAAACAAACTGGAGGACCGAACCTCACAAATATTTGTATAAATGAAATTGAAGGTGTTCGTCTGAAGCGGTTCAAGGCTTTTGGGAGCTTTTTTTTTTTTTTTACTGTGTGGGTCACTGTGGAGCATTATACTGGGAGGCCTTTGGGGTGCATATTACTGTATATTGTGTGAAGCATTATACTGGGGGGAAGTATGGGAAGCCTATTATACTATGTGGGGCTGCTGCGGATTATATTATACTGTGTGTAGACACCAGGGCTGTGGAGTCGGAGTCGTGGAGTCGGAGTCGGTGCCTATTTTGGTGGAGTCGGAGTCGATATAAAATGGACCGACTCCCAAAATATATAATAAATTGGTACAGTTAGTAGTACAATGCAGTATGTGCTGAATATATTTTCATAAGAATTTGGGAAAATGATGAAATGTTGAAAATGATGAAATGTCCTGTAAAGGTCTGTTCTATTCCTCATATAATGATGGGACTGAGTTCTGAGTGAACCTATAAGGTTTAGCAGTGCCAGGGCTATGGAGTCGGAGTCGTGGAGTCGGAGTCGGTGCCTATTTTGGTGGAGTCGGAGTCGGAGTTGGAGTCGGAGTCAGGGGAAATTGAGGAGTCGGAGTCGGGGCTTTGGCGTACCGACTCCACAGCCCTGGTAGACACTATGGATCATTATAATGGGGCAGCCTTCTGGGGAGTATATTATACTGTTGGGGCATTATACTGTGTTGGGACTCTGGGAAGTATATTATACTGTGTGGAGTGTAATATACTATGTGGGGCCACAATGGGGGACTCAGGGGAGCATTTTATACTGTGTTGGGCCTCTGTGGAGCATTATATACCATGTTGGGTCACTGTGGGGAGGCTCAGGGGAGCATTTTATACAGAGGGGGCACTGTAGAGCATTATATACCATGTGGAGCATTATACTGTTGGGGGGGGGGGGACTCAAAATTCCTGATGGCAACCCTGTGTGCTATGCCTGCATCACAGCTCCTTCACTAAAATGTTGTGCATGTGTGTAGCACTCCATCAGTGTCATTCCCCATACAGTACTTTGCATGAAACGGCTAATGAGCTATTAGGGCCTGTACAGTACTATAGGGGATGACCATACTGGGAAAGTACTCCATAACGCCGGATAGTCAGCACATATGTAAGATTTCAGTGAAGGAGCTGTGGCGTAGGCTATTAGCATGAAGCTGTTGGGTGGGCCCCCAGAACAAGTTCCTCTGGTGGGCCCTAGACCCTTCAGTCCGACACTGGACCAGATAGAGTTGGAAATGAAGCGGTGGGAGAACTGGTGAGGTGAGTACTGCTTATTTTTTATTCTTAACTCCATCTCACCGTAAAAATAAATAAATAAATAAAATCTCATTCCCCAGACAACCCCTTTAACCTTGTTTTATTGCAAGGATCACCAACTTTCAGCGCTCCAGCTGTTGTGAAACCACTACTTCCAGCATGCAAACTTGCTGATCTGTTCACAGAAGTCCCACAGAAGTGAATGAGGCATGCTGGGAGTTGCAAGTGGAGTGCCAGAAAGTTGCTGGTCCCAACCCTGTTGAGCATGATAGAATATACATGATCATGTTATGTCCAGAAGGGCTTGAACCCTATATGTATGAGCATAGTCATATGTGTTCAGGCCTTAAGGCCAAGGCTCACGTGGCGTAAATGGCACAGTTTGGCTGCAGCGAAAACACCGCAGAAAAAACTGCGGCGTTTTACAGTCACAGCAAGGTGGATGGGATTCTAGCAAATCCCATCCACACCTTGCTAAAAAATACACGCTGTGGACATGCTGCAACTTCCAAAACCGTTGCAGTTTTGGAAATTACAGCATGTCAATTATACCTACGGAAATGCCGGCGGTTTCCCTATAGGTATAATTGAAACTGAAATGACTTTCTATGAAAAGCGCTGCCCGAAAAACTGTGATGCGTTGCCACGAGGGTTTTTCCCGCAGCGCTTTTTTGCTGTGGCCCGCTACGTGGGGCTTTAGCCTAAAGGGGTTTTCCAGACCCTATCCACAGGATATTTCTTGTATGAGCCATTTATATGTTTATCATATCTCCCCCTTAAACGCCTCTTCTCAAGACTAAACAAATTTAACTCCTTTAACCTCTTCAGGACTCCGGGTAAAAGTACACGGGCTCAATTTTCAAAACTGACATGTTACTTTATATGGCAATAACTTGAGACACTTTAGCACATTGTACTTCATGTTAGTGGTAAATATTTATCAATATTTTTGGAAATTTGGAAATGTGTAATAATAATAAATAATAATAATTACACACAGGTGGATTATATTTATCATCAGTCATTTAGGACAACATTGGATCATTCAGAGATCCTCACTGAACTTCTGGAGTGAGTTTGCTGCACTGAAAGTAAAGGGGCCGAATAATATTGCACGCCCCACTTTTCTGTTTTTAATTTTTTACAAAAGTTTAAAATATCCAACAAATTTCGTTCCACTTCACGATTGTGTCCCACTTGTTGTTGATTCTTCGCCAAAAAAATTAAAATTTTATATCCTTATGTTTGAAGCCTGAAATGTGGCAAAAGGTTGAAAAGTTCAAGGGGGCCGAATACTTTCGCAAGGCACTGTATGTCCTTCGCCGTGGATTGGCCTTAGCCATGTGTGGTGGGGACTTGCGCCAAAAGAAAACAACACAGCTGCAGGACTGGGAGGACACACGAGCACGGGGGACAGGTGAATGTGTTTTTTTTTTTTTTTTTTTTTTCGTTTTTTTTCACCTCTCCCAGTCTAATTAAAAAAAATACATTTTAGCCTGGACAACCCCTTTAAAAGGATTATCCACATTCTAATATTGATATACCACCTGCAGGGGTCCAGCACGCAGGACCCCCCGAAGATCAGCTGCAGTGGAATAGCATGGCTCTCAGTAAAGTTACCATACCAGGAGCCACGCTGCTCACTAGCCGTATAAAGTGTAGTGGTAGCTTTAGGTACTGCAGCGCTGTCCCATTAAAGTCTAAAGTCTATGAGGCAGCACTACTGTACCAGAAGCCGCAGCTACACTTTGTACAGTGAGTGAGCAGTGTGGCTCCTGGTATGTAATCATTTCTGGGAGTCACGCTGTCCTGGTGCAGCTGATCTGCAGGGATCCAGGTTGTCAGACTTCCACAGATCTAAGGGCTCATTCACACAACAGGATTACAAGGCCGTGTGCTGGCTGTTGTATTAACAGCACACGGTCCGATAGATTTTAATTTCTATTCACACGACCATTGTTTTAACGGTCTGTGTGAATGATCCAAGAAAGAAATAGAACAGGCTATTTTTGGTGATTTGATGGATCCCTCAATAGACTTATGTCAATGAGGGATCCTTGAAAACAGACTTTCCTCGGGTGTGCACTGTGCTGGGCACTGCCGTGTGAATGTAGCCTAGAATATTAGAAGGTGGATAACCTTTTTAAAGGGGTTATGCCATGAAGAATAGTTATCTGTTATCCATAGGATAGAGCCTCAGAATCGGGGTGTTTTTCTTCTAACTGAATCCAGGCTGAATGTAGCTGCGCCCAGCTGGACGGGAGGCGACCGTGCACCCATTAACTTCAATGGAAGTGCCTGAAATAGTGAAGTACAGGACTTCGGCTATCTCAGGCACTCCCATTAAAGTAAAAGAGGGCATGGATGCTTCCTATCCAGCAGGGCACGGCTACATTCAACCTGGATTCAGTCAGACTAAATTCACTGTGGGGAGAAAAAGAACCCCATTCTCAGGACCAGGAACCTGGATTCATTATCGTCTGACCTATGGATAAAGTAGTAGTAGTTAGGTGACTCTGGCCTCGTAATAATTCTGGAGCATGTAAGGAATTCAGGTGCAGGAAGTGTAGGTCAGTGGGGACTTGTGTCACCACATTTCAAGAGCCATAGTCAGGGCACTTCTCTGTCCTTAAGGCCGGGGCCCCACGTGGTGTAAACGCCGCGGTTCACCTGCGGCATAAACGCCGTGGGAAAAAAAAGCAGCGTTTTACAATCACAGCAAAGTGGATGGGATTCTAGCAATTCCAATCTCCACTTTGCGTTAATATACGTTTTGCAGACATGCGGCGATTTCCAAAACCGTTGCGTTTTTGGAAATCGCAGCATGTCAGTTATACCTATGGAAATGCCGGCGGTTTCCCTATAGGTATAATGGAAGCAGAAAGTTCACGGAGGAAACCTCTGCAAACTTTCTGTCAAAAGCACTGCAGGAAGAACTGCGATGCGTTGCTGCCGTGGTTTTTCCCACAGAGCTTTTTTTGCTGCGGGACTCCATGTGGGGCTTAGCCTAAAGGGGTTTTCCAGGACTTTCCTTTTTTTTTTTTTTTTTATTGCTGACCTATCCTTGGAAATGTCATCAATTGGAGATCTGTTGGGGGTCCGACACCTTGTCCCCCTGTGGTTAAGCTGGTTAAAAGAGGCAGTTGCCCTCTCTGAGTGCTGCTTCTACTTCACAGGACATGTGATATTATGTTCATTGATCACATAGCCAGATCACAGCTCAGTCCCATTAAAGCGAATGGGCTGAGCTCTGATACCAAGCACAGTCACTATGGAGCTGTGCTTGGTAAGTATAGAAGAGGCTGCAGCATGCACCTCATGTGAACAGGTGCTGATCCCTTTCCATATGACAGGGACAGGTCTATCATATGACTGATGTTGATGAACCCCTTTGACTGTAATGGGGTCCATCAGTTTTCTACTTTGATGTTTGTCACTTTGCCTGGCAAAACAGGCCATCTATCTGCACTATTGTGTCTGTAATGTTTGTTGAACTCTATCTGTGATGGAGGATAAGTTAATGTTTCATTTTATATTATTTATTTAAATATTATTTATTTGGTTGCCTTTGGTTGTGCAATAAAATAATTTTGGTTTGCTTTTCCACGTATGTGTGTAGAACGTAATATATTTTGTGCGCTAGGTATCATGCCTGAATGTATTTAAGATCCGCATAACACACATCTCAGATATGCACCATGTATACCCATATATAAAATAAAATACATTTTTCTATTCAAAGAAGAAAGAGAAAACTCACTTTGATGTAGTACAAAGGACAATACAGTTCTGTTTTGCACACTGTATTGTGCGCAAAAATGCACGTTAAACGTGCATGATGCCAAAATCTGGATGGACGATATTTCTTATGGCAGTAGGGTGGGCCCCTAGAATCAGTCCCACTGGTGGGCCCTAGACACCCCAGTCCGACCCTGCCCAGGTCCTGTTTTCTTCCAGTGGAAAGGGGAGGCCAATCAGAGGTCTAAGGAAAGGGACCCGAGACATCACAGCCTTCAAGGACTTCCGCCACAAGAAAACATTAGAGCAGCAGGACCAGACTCCGCTGTGAGGCACCGGCGCACAGGTGACAAATGAGTATGGTTTTTTTTTGTTTCTTTTCTTCCCTCACCTGGCCTAATCATTTTGCAGGACCTCCTAGCCGACACTGATAGAAGGGTAATGCCTTGCTATGCCGTTACAGTTGTTTTCATCAGAGAAGCCTTCACGCTCTACTAAGATGAAGTATGTTGCATCTCCTCATAGAAAGAGCAATCTAATCTATTGAAGTATACTCTTATCTTCAGTTTACGAGAAATGTTAATAGAATTTGAATAATACTTAGTTCTATTCACACTATATTTAGATATTACTTTCGACATGCATATTTAAATACATACTCCAGACGCAAGCAGCTATAGATTATAACTGTTATTGACACCCATAAGGTAGCAAAATTATTATTATTGTTATACATCCGGCCTGTTGTTGTAAACATGTTATAAATACAGTCATGGTAATTTTCAGTTACAGATGTAACATTCTTTATTTTGAATGTGAGGGTGCAAAAGACATTGAAATAAATTGAAAAAAATCAAGTTAAAAAGAGTGTTCAACTGTTTACTTGACTCATGTTAAACTGTGCTACATCTGTAATTTACAAACTTCCTTAGTGCTTTTCTTATGTTTCTTTTTTTAGACTTTTATTGTAACATGGTTGTTTGATGCTAATGTGACGTAGAAAATTTTGGTAAGAATATTTTTCTAAAATAAATTTATGAGAATGTCCCCTTACTGAGAAGATCACCAATGATGCATCCCACACTAGAACAACAATTTCACTACAGTAGAATTAAGCAAGTGCAGAATGTATTGCTAAAACTAAAAAGATTATCCTGTGGCCACTGAAATTACAGCTTGCTGTCAAGAGTGTAGCTATAGGGAGTGCAGATGTGGTCATGGCACCGGGGCCATAATGCCTAGTGTGGACCTAAGAGCCCCCTGTAAGATAAATATTATAGATAGAGCACAGTAGGTAACTGGTCCCAGGAACTTTAATGTACAAAGCAATACTGTTTGTTTTATATTCCACTTTTATTTCACTTACATATTTACATGTAGTAGATATATTTTATTATAATATAGTTTTACAAAAGGTATAAAATTTTATTATGAAGTAGAGTTCATTATGGAAAGTCCAAATAATGGAGGATTATTTAGGATGGATTTGAGGAAATGACATGAGCTTGGCAATTGCATTTGAATGTGAAAAGGTGTAAAACAGGACACACAAGCCATAAACATCCACAGGCTGGGAAGAGGATTAATGGCATAGTGTTAATGATGACAGAGGAAAGGGACTTGCGACTATTAAGAATGGATTATGAAATAATGTGGAATACTGACTAGATGGTTGTGCACATTGTAAAATAGAAGTAGAATTAAACAGTCCATGTATTATAACTTTTCTGCTCTATTGCTACCAATTTATTTACTTTAGCTTATGTAGTTTGTAGTTTATTTATAATTCTGTGCATATGTATCTGGCCCTGTGCAAATGTCACTGTAATAAACACCCATTTGACCTAGCTGAAAGAGAAACTGCCTTTTATATTTAATAACTTGTTAGACCAAATTTTACATTAATAATTTCTACCAAACTCTACCTTTCCATCATTGTGGAAGAATTGTAGCCTACTTTTTTTTTTATACAGATTTAATCCATAATGTTAGTTTGCTTCTCCTTAGTCATTCAACTGTAGCGAGCCGCAGCCGAAAAGCGCTTTTCACAGAAAGTCCGCAGAATTTTCCTCTGTGGACTTTCTGCTTCTATTATACATATATGGAAACCACGAAATCGCAGCATTTCTGCTGTGGGTATTTTTCTGCAATGTGTGGATGGGATTCGCTAAGGATTCGCCAGGACTGTAAAAACGCTGTGGGTTTTTGCCGCAACATTTACGCAACGTTTTTTGGATCATAGAAAAGGGTTAGGAGTGGGGGGACTCTCTAATGTTCCTGTGCCATGATAGGACATCTAAAGGTGTTATCTCATAACATGACAGAAAAGCTACGATAATGATTTTTGGAATTATGGATATTCTTAAAGAAGTCATCCACCTTTTTCAATAAGATAGGCCATCAGTTTTAGACAGGTGGGAGTCAGACTGTCGAAATCCCTGCATATCAGCTGCTCACTTGCTGTACTTAGTGTAGATTATTGATACTGCAGTAGTATCTTATCGACTTGAATGGGACACTGCTACAGTACTAATGACTACTTCATCAAAAGTACAGGGAGTATGCAGTGCACAGTAAACAATGATAGGAGCTGTGCTCACTGGGAAACAGCTGATGTGTGGATCCTGACAATTAGATCCCTGCTGATCTAAAATTGATGACCTAGGATAGTCCCTCAATTTTAAAAGGTGGATAACCCCTTTATTATTAATTTGGAATTTAAGGAATTTTAGTACTTTTCGGTTTGTCCACTGTGCCTTGATTTTTTTGGCTCTAAGGCACTATATAAAAACACCATGCTTTGTAATGTTGTAATGTTTGTAAGATGGGAATTCCTTTAAATGATATAATTTCCTACCCTATAAAATGGTATTATCCATACAAACAGTGATAGCTTTACACAATTATAATTAAACCTGTCAGAGCATTTATGCATTCATGGTATGTAACTCCAATCGCCAATCTTTAGCCTTCTTAAGGTAACTTGATAGGACCTCTGATCTCCTTAATACATTTATCCCTGAACACTAATCTCTGAACGAACGCCAACTACTAGAGAGAGATAGAGCTATCACTAAGTATATCGCTGAACTATGCTGCCAGATCAGCTGTTTACTGCTAATCTTTATCCCAAATACACAGTTCATAGGAGGTAATTGCTAGTGGTGAAAGGGTTTAATTTGATAAGCTAAGGGATAATTCCCACTTGCATTCAGTATAGCTCCTAATTTTTCATTTATCTTAATAATTTTATAAACTGAGGTGCCTAAAAATATTGTTACTCAATGGAGGATCCTGTGCTGTTATAGGTTACTTGAGATTCACAGATCACAGGTTGTAGACACCAAGTGTCCAAGCAGTCTAACGTTTTAAGCCTAAAATTAGTACTCCTCAAATACAAATGTAGCAAATCTAAATCATCTGAAATCAAAAAGTTCTGCAAGCAAGACTTTTTCATCCAGAGAAATCATAGAGAAACAACAGATACCCAACAGACTCCATTATAGTCAAAGGGTTCCATCAGGATCTGTTGTCTGTAATTAGACAGAGCCATCTAAATGTTTAGTCCATTTTTCTGTTCCTATGACAGTCACAGAACAGAAGATTGGACCAAAAGATTGCAGATGTGATCCCAACATTATACTTGATATATTATGTTCGTCAAAGGTATGGTGCAGAAAAAAACTGGCACAATTCCACTACACACTCAAAATCATGGGAAAAAAAAATTGCCTATATACATTGGGTCAGATTTACTGTTGAGGTTACAACTCTACTCTAGTGCGAAGTGTGTCAAAAGCCCTTGACTTTGTGGCCCACTTCACAAACACCAGAGCCTGACCAATCAATAGGCAACCCTAGCACACTGACCTGACTAAAAAACTGAGATGGTTGCAGAACGCCTCTGGAAGAAAAGCCACTCCCAGGAGGACTTCATCAGGTATAAAAGAGGCAGTTCTCACATACAAGAACGCACTCCCCTCTGCAAAGCAGGTCTACTTCACCACACTCATATCTGCCCCATCCCGCAACCCCAAACAGCTATTCACTACCTTCAACTCCCTTCTCCGTCCTCCTGTGCCCCCATCGACATCACTTATCTCAGCTGATGACTTTGCCTCTTATTTAAAAAGCAAAATTGACAATCAGAGACAGTCTCACCCTACACCCCCAACAACCACTCCACCCAACTGTCCTGCGCTCTTCATCTTTAACCTGTTTTTCCACCATCACTGATGAAAATCTCTCCACCCTAATCTCTAAATCCCACCTCATTCCCTGCGCGCTTGACCCGATCCAGTCACATCTCATCCCCAAACTCACTGAAGTCATTACTCCTGCCCTAACCCATCTCTTCAACCTATCCCTAACCAATGGATCCTTCCTCTCCACCTTCAAACATGCTACCGTTACACCTATACTTAAGAAACCGTCCCTCGACCTGTCCTCTCCAACCAACCATCGCCCCATCTCACTGCTCCCGTATGCCTCAAAACTGCTTCAGCAACACGTCCACTCCAAACTATCCTCCTATCTCTCGTCCAACGTGCTCTTTGACAGACTACATTCAGGCTTCAGACCCCATCACGCCACAGAAACTGCCCTAACCAAAGTCACTAATGACCTTCTAACTGCCAAAGCCAACCGACACTACTCTGTTCTCCTCCTCCTCGACATCTCCTCTTCCTTTGACACCGTCGACCACTCCCTTTTGTTAGAAACGCTCTCATCCCTTGGCATTTCAGACCTGGCCCTTTCCTGGAGCTCCTCATACCTCACCAACCGCACATTCAGAGTCTTCCACCTCCCCGCCACACCCTCTTTCTGTAGGTGTCTCTCAAGGCTCCGTCCTAGGTCCCCTCCTGTTCTCCATCTACACCCTCAGCCTTGGCCAACTCATAGAATCTCATGGTTTTCAATACCATTGCTATGCTGATGACACTCAAATATATCTCTCTGGACCAGACATTACCTCTCTGTTGTCCAGAATTACAGAGTGTCTAGCAACCGTAGCCTCCTTTCTCTCCTCCCACTTTCTCAAACTCAATATGGAAAAAACAGAGTTCATAATCTTCACCCCCACCTCGCACGGCCCCTCTACCTTGCCCATCTATCCCACGGGTCCGCTGCCTTGGGATAACCTTAAACTCTGACCTATCCTTCAAGCCGCATATTCAAACCCTCAACACCTCCTGCCGCCTCCAACTCAAGAACATCCATCGAATCCGCTCCTTCCTCACCCCTGAAACTACAAAGATGCTAGTCCATGCCCTCATAATCTCCCGCTTAGACTACTGTAACACCCTTCTCCATGGACTCCCAGCGAATACTCTCACCCCCCTCCAGTCCTCCTTAAACTGTGCTGCTCGCTTAATTCTCCTCTACCCCCGTTCTTCATCAGCAGCTCCCCTCTGCCAATCCCTTCACTGGCTACCCATTGCCCAGCAAATAGAGTTCAAATTACTAACGCTAACATACAAAGCCATTCACAACCTGTCCCCTCCATATATCTCTAACCTAATCTCCCGCTACTTGTCCACACATAACCTCTGATCCTCCAAAGACCTACTCCGCTCTGCTCTTATCCGTTCTTCACACAATCATCTCCAAGATCTCTCCCGTGCATCCTCCATACTCTGGAAATTATTACCAAGACACATAAGACTTTCCCCTATAATCACAAGCTTCAAGAAGGCCCTGAAGACTCACCTATTCAGGAAGGCCTACAACCTCCAATAACGCTACTGTCACCACACCACCATCTGAACAGCCTCTCCCCTCACCTTCTGTCTCTATCCCTCTTCCCTCATAGACTGTAAGCCCTTGTGGGCAGGGCCCTCTATCCCACTGTGCCAGTTAGGTCACTGTTAGTATTACATTTGTTTTGTATATTTTTTGTACCATATGTAAACCCTCAAATGTAAAGCACCATGGAATTAATGGGGCTATATAAATAAATAAATAATAATAATAATAATAATAATAATAATGATGTGGTGCACTTTCATCCAGCCAGAAACTTAATTAGTATTCACTGCACTGTGACCTCAGTGCGTCATGCCTGCGCAATAGAGCTGGAGTGCCCAGATGAAGTGATGTCCCATGCCTAGAAGGTCCTGCCCGGAAGACAGGTAAGTAAGACAGGTATGGGGGGTTGAGTTAATTAGGAAGGGCTAGTTGTGGGCGGGCTAGCTAGAGAAACAGGAAGGGAGTGGGAGTGAGAAAGGGAGGGGGTGGGAGTAAGAGAGGGAGGTGGTGTGAGTCAGCTCTTAGTGGCCCAAGGCATTATGGTAGTTGTAGGAAAACAGAACAAGAAGATACCCATGTAAACAAATGCAGAAGATGCCAGGAGCTCAGAGAGAAATCACTCAAAACACTGCTAAAGGTATTTGGGTGCACTTATTAACCTATTAATAGCATTAACAGACCTTTCTTGAAAAATTCTTTTTTTTTTTGCCCAGAAAACCCCTTTAATATATTTTCATGTAAAACGCTGTTTTATTCATATGCAGATAAGGGGGAAGTGCTTTGCCTGGGAATCTAGAGCAGAGAGCTCTTTTCTACTCATTTGCATATCTATAAAATGATAATTTACATGAACATGGAGTTCCAAAGTTGAATAACAGAGGCATATTTGGGAACTGTTTATAACAAATTTACTGCTGACAAACTGTAATTTACTTTAGTTTTAGTAATTTTTTTTTTTATTATTTGTATTATATTTTGGAAATTTCTAAAACTTTAACTTAATAGTAAATTAAATTGCAATAAACCTATTTTACTAATATACTTAATTAAATGACCATCTCAAAACATAGTAAATAACAGACATATTTGGTATTCACCATAACTGTTAATGACATAATTTTTTAACAACAGTAACAATATGGGTCTGATATTATTTGGGATCTGAATATATTTAGAAGTGCCCTTTTATGAAGGCCATGGCCCTTGAAAATACCACTCCCACTTTTATCACAATCTGCTATTTGCAACTCACTCTGAAAAGGGCTCTCCCAGGTTGATGTCTCTGTATACACTATCTAACTATTGGTAAAAGTTGGCCAATGTGATCTCCAGGGATTTTCAACTTAGATTAATAACTTATTAAAACTGTAAATAAAAAGTCAATATTAATTAGCTTTGATATAAAAAAATATATATTAACCAGTCATGATAAGCTTGAATGCATATTCCTGTTATAAATTCTGATATATAAACACAGGAGATTCAGTGAAGCTTTGGTTGTTCTTGACCATGACGTGAAGGATTTGCACCTGGGCTTTTTTGAATGGTCACTCTAAATAAGACATATCAAGTATGGTTTTGTAATGTCATACCATAAAAGCCTTAAAAGAGTTATTTACTCAACAACCATTGATATAACCATTATTGCCCCCTTCAAATAGAAATGTATTCTTACTTCCTGCAATTTTAACCCATGTCCCAAATTTAAATTAAAATTGCTGGTGATGTTCCTTATAAGAACAATCATCATACCAGTATCAACCCCTTCCCACCATTGAAATTGTTAGATTTTCGTTTTTGACTCCCTGCCTTTCAAACCCCATAACGTTTTTATTTTTCCATTCACAGAGTCATATGAGGGCTTAATGTTTGCAGGACAAATTGTTCTTCACAATGGTACCATTTATTATTCTGTACAATGTACTGGGAAGCTGGAAAAAAATTCAGAATGGGGTATAATTGGAGAAAAAGTGCATTTGTGAGACTCTCTTACAGGCTTCGTTTTTATGTCATTCACTATGCAGGCAAAATTACATGTCTCCTGTATTCTATGTTTTGGTACAATTCCGGGGATACCAAATTGTTATAGGTTTTATTTTACATTTTAACTCCTTAACAAAAATCAAAAAAAAATTTTTTTTCTAAAAGTCATCATATTCTGACACCCATAACTTTTTTAGATTTCTGTGTATGGGAATGCATAGGGAGTCTTTTTTTTGTGGGGCTAGGTGTAAACTTTTTAGTTATCCCATTTTTGGGAATGTCTATTACTTTTATCACTTTTAATTAAAAATTTTATCAGAGGCGAAACAGTGAAAAATGGCGGTTCGGCACTTTTGATTATTTTTTCCCGCTACGTTTACTGTATGGGAAAAATATTTTTAAAAGTTTGTAGACTGGGCGTTTTCAGACACAGGGATACTAATGTGTATGTGTTTCACTGTAATTTTTTTAGTTTTATATGTATTCTAAGAAAAGGGAGTGATTTGAACTTTTTGATTTTTTGGTGAGGTTTACATATATATTTAAAACATTAAAAATTTTTTTATTGTTTTACTATTTTATTAGCCCCCTAGGGGGCTTGGACCTCCAATCTATTGATTGCAAGTCCCATAGACTGCAATACGACTGTATTGCAGTCTATGGGAGATTCATTATGTTACTATTGAGGCTGGTCATAGAGCATAGTAATATTACTATTGCAGGCCTGGAAGCCTTCAGAAGGCTTCCAGCTGCTGAACCAACAGGACAGCTCCCACAATCTCACCGCGTGGGAGCTGTCCTGCAACAAACAAGGTACGGAAGGGCCACACAGCAGTGCAAAGTCTTCTGTGAACTCTGATCGCGGGCATTAGCTCCAGATCTGTTCAGTACATTACAGCGGAGACCCGGTAACTATGGCGGCTGCTTAGCAGCAGAGCAGCCATCATCTTTACTGTAAAGATCCAGCATCTGCTGTACTCAGGGGCGTAACTTGAGGGGGTGCAAAGTGTGCGGTCGCATCGGGGCCCAGGAGCCTTAGGGGACCCAAAAAGCACTGGTATCAGTATTGAGATTGCAACTTTCATCTGGCTCATAAGCCAAGGAGACCCACAAATTACTCTAACCACACTAAGGTTGATTAAACTCCTTAGCAGCCGTAACCATCACTATCAAGAATTCGCTGTAGGGATGAGGTAGGGGGCCCTGGACAAAAGTTTGCACCGGGACCACAAGACTTAAGTTACGCCACTGGCTGTACTATTATGGAGCATGTAGGAAAGGGGTTAAAGAGATTTTCCTAGGAATTTGTCGGAAAACAGCTTCCCCAGATTATCAGAAAATCAGCCTTGATTTCCTTATTGTAGCATGTAGTGTCTCTGTCTGATAACATGTTCAGAATAAAGAAGTTATGACTGGATTTCTGCAAGACCATAGTAATTTTCTGCATTCATGATCATATCTACTGGCAACCTATCAAGGCAACAAACTGCCACCATTCGGCTGGTCAGAGTGAAAAATTCAAAATTTTTACATATATGAGCTTCTTTAAGCTTATATATAGAGCTTGAAAAGAAGTGTGAATGGTCAATGATTATGCTTCTATTGACAATAGCAGTAAAAAAATGAGGCACAAAGGGGTTTCTTCAGGTACATGTTTATTTTACATGCAACTCTTACTTTTTGTAAAGCCAAATCAGAAGCTACGAGTTCTGAGGTGTTCGCACTACCATGTTAACATCACCACCTAGTGAAGTAGCTCATGTATTGTCACTTGTGTGCAAGAGGGAGAGTCCTTGGTTCTAATAATATGCAAACCATATGAAGACTGGTAGGGATGCTATTCAGGGAATTTAGTGTAAATGATGAAGTCAACAAAATGATTCAAAAAAACTGTAATATATTAAATGATTCCATGTAATTCATGACACTAATATACAGTGCCTTGCGAAAGTTTTCAGCCCCCTTGAACTTTTCAACCTTTTGCCACATTTCAGGCTTCAAACATAAGGATCTAAAATTTTTATTTTTTGGGGAATAATCAACAACAAGTGGGACTCAATTGGGAAGTGGAACGAAATTTATTGGTTATTTTAAACTTTTGTAAAAAAATAAAAAACTGAAAAGTGGGGGGTGCAATATTATTCGGCCCCTTTACTTTCAGTGCAGCAAACTCACTCCAGAAGTTCAGTGAGGATCTCTGAATGATCCAATGTTGTCCTAAATGGCTGATGATGATAAATATAATCCACCTGTGTGTAATCAAGTCTCCGTATAAATGCACCTGCTCTGTGATAGTCTCAGGGTTCTGTTTAAAGCGCAGAGAGCATCATGAAGACCAAGGAACATGGAAGGAGTATCAGACCACTGCAAATCTACCAAGACCCGGCTGCCCCTCTTAACTTTCATCTCAAACAAGGAGAAGACTGATCAGAGATGCAGCCAAGAGGTCCATGATCACTCTGGATGAACTGCAGAGATCTACAGCTGAGGTGGGAGAGTCTGTCCATAGGACAACAATCAGTCGTACACTGCACAAATCTGGGCCTTTATGGAAGAGTGGCAAGAAGAAAGCCATTTCTCACAGATATCCATAAAAAGTCTTGTTTAAAGTTTGCCACAAGCCACCTGGGAGACACACCAAACATGTGGAAGAAGGTGCTCTGGTCAGATGAAACCAAAATCAAACTTTTTGGCCACAATGCAAAACGATATGTTTGGCGTAAAAGCAACACAGCTCATCACCCTGAACACACCATCCCCACTGTTAAACCTGGTGGTGGCAGCATCATGGTGTGGGCCTGCTTTTCTTCAGCGGGGACAGGGAAGATGGTTAAAATTGATGGGAAGATGGATGGAGCCAAATACAGGACCATTCTGGAAGAAAACCTGTTGGAGTCTGCAAAAGACCTGAGACTGGGACGGAGATGTATCTTCCAACAAGACAATGACCCCAAACAAAGAAAAATCTACAATGGAATGGTTCACAAAGAAACATATCCAGGTGTTAGAATGGCCAAGTCAAAGTCCAGACCTGAATCCAATCGAGAATCTGTGGAAAGAGCTGAAAACTGCTGTTCATAAACGCTCTCCATCCAACCTCACTGAGCTCGAGCTGTTTTCCAAGGAAGAATGGACAAGAATTTCAGTCTCTCGATGTGCAAAACTGATAGAGACATACCCCAAGCGACTTGCAGCTGTAATCGCAGCAAAAGGTGGCGCTACAAAGTATTAACTTAAGGGGGCCGAATAATTTGGCACGCCCTACTTTTCAGTTTTTTATTTTTTACAAAAGTTTAAAATATCCAATAAATTTCGTTCCACTTCACGATTGTGTCCCACTTGTTGTTGATTCTTCACCAAAAAATTTAAATTTTATATCCTTATGTTTGAAGCCTGAAATGTGGCAAAAGGTTGAAAAGTTCAAAGGGGCCAAATACTTTCGCAAGGCACTGTATATTAATGTGTAATACATTATATTGTGAATATTATGTTTGTAATTGGAACTCTCCAAACTACAAATATTAAATAACTGGTAGGCAATGAAATAAATTGGAACATGTTGTCATGTAGGCATGCCATGTGGCATATAATATATTGACATATTTACAGTTGTAGGGCTCATATTTAAGAGGCTTAATGGGTTAAATTCCTTCATCCCTTATTGTACCTCTGGGATTGCCAGTAAAGCCAAGCAGCAGGACTGACAGATTTAACGTTAATACATAATCACAAAATTACTAAAATTGGCTACATGAGATAGAGGTTGGAAGTGTGTAACCAGATTGGTTTGGAGAAGGTGACAGACTGAACGGCTTTATATATATTGTTGTTTTTATGGATCTAACTCGGACACCATATGGCAAGTAAGAAACTGGGTCTGGCAGCTTTCTCAGCCCTTTCTTGTTTTACCATCAACTGAATGATGACAGTTCAGTGCAGATCAATCTACAAAACAGTAAAAAAAAAACAAAAAAACCTGTATGTAACTTGGCAGATGGTGACCAATATCTAAAGTGGATTGCATTCATTGCAGAAGTTAAACGGACACTCAAGTGATTTTTTTTTGACTCATTATATTGTCTGAAACACCATCTTCTCAATATTAATAGCTGTCTTCTCACAATGTGCGGCTTTTCACCTTCTTCAATAAGTCACATGATCACACTGTGACCTCTCTTTTTCTACCATTAGTTGCCGTGCAAATAGAAGGTTACTCTCTGCTGCCTGCAGATACTTTTGAAAATTACCATGAGACCTCAGCAGTGGCGTAACGAAAGTCTTGTGGGCCGCGGTGCAAACTTTTGTCCGGGGTCTACTACCCCCTACCCTACAGCGAATTCTTGATAGTGACGGTTATGGGTGCTGCAGCGGTATCTGAGATACTTAAAAGGGATACAGCTTTAGTACCCACAACTGCAACTATCAAGAACACGGTGACTGAGCAGCGCAGCGCCCAGCATGTAAACAATACTGGGAACTACGTGCTGTGGGAAACAGCTGATCTGCAGTGTCCTAACAGTCTAAGAGATGTAAGAGATCAGTGAGCAGTATAATATGCTCAACAATGGCCCCACACAATATAATATGCTCCACAGTCGCCCCACACAGTATTATATGCTCTCAAGAGTCCCCCTAGAGCTAAGTGCTATTACTATACATTGTGATCTCCTCAGACCCCACAGTTTAATAAGTAGAGGCCCAGGGGAAGTGATTAAAAATAACAAACACTTATACTCACTTTGCTCCAGCTCTCTTGGGCCTACTCGCTTCATCCGGCTCTCTTCAGCATCTTTTTCGGTCCTCTTCTGGCTGCGACTTAGGTAAACGCACCCCAGACGCAAATGCTGGGGCCTGTGATTGGGCCTCAGCGGTCACGTGGGGCCCAATGACGTCATTACATGCGACTTTAGTCTCAGACCGGAAGAGCCCCAGAGAGGATGCCGAGAATCGTCAGAAGCCCAGGAGAGGTGAGTATAAGCATTGATTTTTAGCCACCTCCCATGTGCTGGCCCCTTACCATTAACAATATATATAGCAGTTGGGGAACCAGGCTTTCTCCGACCACTATCATGGTGGTCTGGGGCCCTGGCCATTTTACAGCTGGCCACAGACCCCGTACCCCGCCGAGCCAAGTCATGGTCACACCCCCTGCGACCGCGATCGTTACGCCACTGCATCTCAGATTTGTCCCATCCCTCCCCTAACTCTTCTGTCGAAATGCTTTCCTACTCCTCCTGTGCCATACCTCTCACGTTTTGCTACCTATAGGCCCCATTATGTTCCCCAATTTTATCAGCTGCAGTAGGTGCAACAGGACCTTTGGTGACATCATCCTCGCAGTGTAAGGTTCTGGAATGTGCATTTTAGTATTAGCTTTGCATATATAGTAAATAACAGTAAATAGACTTTGGTCCAGGTACTAGACATGGGTGACAACAACAGCAATAACAATATATTTTAAAGTGATCCTATCATTAAGAGAGGCCAGTTTTAGTAAGACCACGTCATAATAGCCTTTATAAAGGCTATTTGTCTCCTACCTTTCTTGTTTCGCTCCTCGCCGCCGTTTAGAAGAAATCTTGATTTTTATACAAATGCATCTTCAGAATGCACAGGGGGCTTTCCCCAGGGCTGAAACTACCAAATGGACATGCGCAGTCGGCGCATGCATGTATCCTGAACAAAGGATGACGTCCCGAACAAAGGATGACGTAAAGAAGAAGCATTAGCATAAAGATAAAAATAAAGATTTCTTCTAAACGGCGGCGAGGAGCGAAACAAGAAAGGTAGGAGAAGAATAGCCTTTGTAAAGGAGGCTATATACGACGTGGTCTTACTAAAATTGGCCTTTCTGAATGATAGGATCCCTTTAAAACTACTTTGATGACTACCTTGCATACCTAAAAATAATGCTGGAGTGACGCTTTAATGTTAAAAAAAGAACCCCAAAAAAAAATACAAAAAAATAGGGAAAACAGAGCCGAAAAAAAAAAAAAATCCCCCACACCGCCTAAAAAACCCAAAAAAAAAAAATTTTTAAACTCGTTTTATTGAAAATTGCGTATCAGACAAAGGAAAAGAAATCAAAACAAATACATAACATGTTGCACACCAAAAAACGAGAATTTCAATGTAAATTCACTCAACGCACCACATCCCACCTCGCCAGGTCCTCGTCCCATCCGGACCATATAACGTAGACTCGGTACAGAAAGAATATAATCAGGACATGCGTAATACTGTATACATCAGTTATCATGTACAAAACATGCAGTCAATAAGTCAAGGGTAACAACAAGGATACACTCCAAAATGAGAGGTCGTGGATACTCCTGGTGTCTCGCACCCCTCACGGCATGAGTAAATTAATGGCAGAGCGCAATGAGGGAGCCGTATATTGGGTTACCGGAGAATTGCACCATGTTCCCCACACCTTATGGAATTTCTGAGGGCACCCTCTCCCTTTATACACAATCTGGTTATAAGGAAGAACAGTATTAACAAGTTTCTTCCACTGAGATACTGATGGGGGTTTCGGAGCCATCCATCGCAGTGCGATAGCTTTCCTAGCATAAAATAAAGACTCCCTCAAAAGGATTCTAACATGGTGTTGCCATATTTCTTCATCTAATACGCCGAAAAGGCATATCTCTGGGGTTAATGGTATAGGTTTAGCCAGAACTTCCGCCAGGAGATCCACGACCCCTTTCCAAAAACATTGTATGATCGGACATTCCCAAATCATATGCCAAAAGTCTGCCTGTGGACAAAGACACCTAAGGCATCCGGGGTTGGGCAGACGTCCCATTTTGTATAGACGGGAAGGTGTCAAGTAACATTGGTGTAGAATATACGTTTGAATCAGTTTGTTGTTAGCTGAAGGTGACACATGTTGAGGAGATTCAAGGATATCTTGAAACATCTCATCTGTGAGAGTTGGGATATTTATGCTCCATCGCGTCAAGGCCGGGGCGTCCAAAGTGGACACCTTGGCCTGTATCAGATGTGCATATAAAGTAGATATCAAACCCCCAGGGCCCTGTGAGCGAAGTATGCCGATAAGCGGATACTCAGATATATTGTCCAATCGATCCGGGAACTGAGAAGAAAGTGCATGTCTAATCTGTAGATATCTAAAGAACTGCGTTCTAGGGATGCCATAGGAGGAGCTTAGCGAGTCAAACGTTTTAAAAACCCCTTGTATGTACAGGTCACTAAGAGAGGACACGCCATACTGCGACCAGGCCCGGGCGCCAGGCAGGGCAAATAACGTCGGCAGACCAGGGTTGTGCCAAAGCGGGGTCTCCGCAGGTATATCAGAATAAGTGGACACCTTTTTCGCCTGACGCCAGACCTGTCCCGCCAGGGCATGGATGGGCAACAATTTCCCCCTAAACAAGGCCGGGTGTTCCAACACCGGCCACAGATTATGCAGACCCAGGTGGTGAGCCAGATGTGCCTCGGACCTCGGTAGGGGATCAGATGAGAGCCACTTCCTAATAAAACGGAGCTGTCCTGCCAGGTAGTAAAGAAACAGATCAGGGAGTGATGTGCCCCCGAGCTGCTTTGGTCGTTGTAGAGATGACAACCTAAGCTTAGATCTAGAGTTTCCCCATATAAAGGAGATAATGAGGGAGTCCATTTGTTTAAAAAATCTAAGGGGCACGGACACAGCAGAATGGCTTATAGCATATAGACATTTGGGTAGTACTATCATTTTAACTAGGTTGATTCTACCAGCCACCGACAAAGGCAGTGTAGCCCAAAGATTAAACTTAACCCTAAAGTGCGAGATGAGCGGAAAGATGTTCTGTTCCAAAAAACACCTATGGTCCCTAGATATAAAGATGCCCAGATATTTGCAGGTTGAGACTGTAGTCAATCCACATACCACATTCCCCTCAGCTACACTTGACGCACGGCCAATATGCATGTATGAGGACTTAGTCCAATTGGTCCGTAGGCCAGAATAATTACCAAATTCATCAATTATAGCCATGGCTCTGGGCAGAGACCGGGAGGGGTCGCTCATAAACAGGAGTAAGTCATCGGCATATAGTGCTGTTCTCTCCTCCCGGGTGCCTATCACTATGCCTTTATATATGGGGTCATTCCGAAGCAGTATTGCCAAGGGTTCCACCGCCAGAGCAAACAGTAGCGGTGACAATGGACATCCTTGTCTTGTACCCCTACCCAAAGGAAAGTAGGAAGACAACGCGCCATTAATGGACAGTGCCGCTCTAGGGGAACAGTATAGAAGGGAAATCCAGGTAACAAACCCCCTCTCCAAATCCGTATCCTCGCAACACCTGCAATAGAAAAGGCCACTCGACAGAGTCGAACGCCTTTGTTGCATCTAAAGAAGCCATCGCCCAGTCATGTGAGGATGATGCCCCAATCTGAGTTATCACCTGAGCCCTTCTAAGATTATCCGATGTGGATTTTCCAGGCATAAAGCCTGTCTGATCCGGATGGACAAGGTCGAGAACAACAGAATTTAGCCTTTTCGCCAACATTTTAGTAAGGAGTTTATAATCTATATTAAGCAGTGATATAGGCCTATATGAGCCACAGTCCAGCGGATCCTTGTCAGGCTTAAGTAACAGGATAATGGTGGCGTCATAAAAGGACTCCGGGAGACTGGGACCCACAAAGGCAGCGTTATAACAGTCAAGCAACACCGGGAGAAGCAGGCCCCCATACTGGGCATAAACCTCCACCGGGATGCCGTCCGGACCCGGCGATTTGCCCCTTGCCATATCTGCCAGGGCACCCGATAGCTCCTCTAGCGTAAAAGGGGAATCTAAAAATTCACGTTGGTCTTCTGACAATGTAGGAAGGGGGATCAAGCCCAAATAGGTGGCAAGCTCTCCGTCAGTGACTCTAAGCTTGGAGAGGTATAACTCACTGTAATACCTATAAAATCTGTCACTAATGGCCAAGCTATTGGACAGTACCTCCCCCGTCTCTGAATGCACTCGTAGTATGGCAGGTGAGGCTGTGTTTTGATGTATTAGTTGAGCTAGAAAGCTGCTCGACTGGTTGCCGAGTTCGTAAAACTTCTGTTTGCTAAAAAACAGAGACCTACGTGCCTTGTCATGCAGTATATGCAGATATTGTCTACCCGTCTGCAACCATTGAGACCTAGCCTCATCAGTTGGATTAGCCACGTATGCGGCTTCGAGCGAGGCACACTGGGTCGCCAAGGTGGTCTCCAACAGCGAGGATTCCCTCTTTACAAAGGAAATGGAGGACTTAATACAACCCCTAAGATATGCCTTCATAGTTTCCCATAAGAGGAGCGGAGAAGTGTTTGGGGAATTAATGGTCAAAAACGTCTGAAGTTGATCAGGTATTCGATCATGTGGTACAAATAGTTTCAACCAAAATGGGTGGATTCGCCAACCCTGTCGTGGCTTAGCAGCCGTACTACTATTTAATTGGACCAACAACGGGGAATGATCAGACACTGCCCTGGGTAAATAGGATATGGTCTGCAACAAAGAATATGCTTTAGTATTTCCAAAAGCATGGTCAATCCTGGACAGAGTATGTCTGTTGGCAGAGTGACAGGAAAAGGTGCGGGCCTCCGGAAACCGGACCCGCCACAAATCCAACCACCCCAATTCACGGATCACTCCGGCCATTGTAGTAGGGCGAGGCAGAGAGGGGGGAACCTGGCTCCGCGGAGAACCGATCCAATGCAATATCCATAACTTTGTTAAAGTCACCCAAACATAATGCAATAGCCCCAGGGAATCGGGTCGCAAACTGCGCAGCCTGCTGGAGCACAGCAAGATCAGACGCCGGTGGCAAGTACACACCCAGGATAACATACAGGACAGAGTCAACCCAGGCCTGGACAAAAACGTATCGTCCCTCGGGGTCCCTTACAATGAGGCCTGGCTCCCACCTGAGTCTACGATGCACCAAGATGGACACCCCCCTGGAATAGGAAGTGTGTGTAGAGTGAGCCGCCCACTGAACCCATGGCTTCTGAAGTCGCCTGGAATTATCTGGAACCAAATGAGTTTCCTGAAGGCATATGAGGTGTGGGTCAGCCCTCCTAATCTGAGAGAAAACCAACGACCTCTTTCGTGGGCTACCCAGGCCCCTCACATTCCAAGATAGTACACTAAAGGACGCCATGGTCGTCTAAGAGTGTAATGTAATCATGGCAATTCAGGACCCCAAAAGTGACCCGCCTATGAGTGTGTAGTGCGTGGCTGAGTGAGACACAGAGTGGTGTGCAGCAACCTAAGAACAATATACAAACGAAATGAACCATTACACCCCTAAAGGGTGTGAGACATACTACTGGCATAAACAAACAATATTTGTTAAATTAACCGTGGCTACAATTAACGGGGGAAGAAGTGCACCCACAGTGGTTGGTATACGGGGCACTGTCTTAAAGGTATGGATAATCACTAGGCTAGGAGATATACTATTCAACAGAGCCAGGTTCACATGAGTAAATGAGATACACCGGCGCCCCGGGGGTCGCCAGCCCAGGTAACTATAAGACTACAGGATACTATAATAACAGAACCGCACTTTTCATAAAACTACTTATGCAATAAACAAGAGCATCCCGTAATACATAAGTCCTTATGTATGGTCCGATCGGACCTCTCACCACACACCGTCAGGATCATCGTCTCGGAGATCGAGGAAGAAGAGATAGCCAGTCCTCCACATCCCTCGGTGAAGTAAAGAAAAGGGACCTGCCGTCATGGACGACCCGAAGACGTGCTGGGTAAATCATGGAGTATTGTATAGCCTTTTCTCTCAACCGCCTCTTAACGGCCACGAAGGATGCTCGGGTCTTCTGGAGAGCCGCCGAGAAATCTGGAAACATGGCCACTGCTGCTCCGTTGTACTTAAGCTCGCCGGCCTGGCGCGCAGCCCGCAACGCCGTATCCCGATCCGTGCTGTTAATCAGACGGGCCAACAAGGGTCGAGGAGGTGCGCCCTGAGGCGGCGGTTTAGCCGGAACCCTATGGGCCCGTTCCACTGCAAATATTGGTGAGAAGTGAGCCTCCGGCAGGACATTTTTCAGCCACCCCCTCCACAAAGGCCCGAGGATCTTCACCCTCCGCCCGCTCCGGCAGGCCCAGGATACGGAGGTTGTTTCGTCGCAATCTATTCTCCAAGTCATCCGCACGCTGGGTCCACAAACTTGCAGCTCTCTCCAGCTCCTGGAGTTTGGCAGGAAGTGGGTTAACAGTGTCCTCTACCTGAGAGACCCGATCCTCCACCTCACACACCCTGCCTCGCAAGGTCTGAAAGTCCTGACGGAGCAGGCCCAGGTCGATTTTTACCTCCTCAATTTTCCCGGTCAGCGAGGAAGTGCCGACATGGATCGCCTCCAGTAGCTGTCCAGTAACTTGCTTTAAAGTGGGCTCGGGGTCCTCCTCTGGAAGGGCAGGAGAGGCTGCCTCAAGCGATGGTGATGTAGAAGAGGATGCTGCCCTGGAGAACCCCCTCAGGCGATCAGAGACAGAGGTTGATTGCGGGCGACTCATTTTAGAGAGTCGGTGGCCGCTCTTCCTGCGTTCCGTACGGGTGGATATGTTGGCAGAGGAGGAGGTGTGATTGTAGCAAGACCTGGCCGGCCCCAGAGGATTATAGACAAGGTCTCTGGCTAATAGCAGTTGCACAGTAGGAGCCTCTATGTCAGGCCACAAGGGCCAATAAGCCAGCCGAGGACACACAGTAACTCAACAGTCCAATAGTATCGATGGCAACAGACTCTGGATTATAAGCGATGTCTCCAAGAGAGAGCCGTCAGCAGAGTAATGAAATAAATAGATTGCCAGGAGGAACTAAGAGGGAACGGATGGCAACTCAGCGATCCAATAGTGCCGATAGCAACAGTCACTGGATTATAAGTAAGGCCTCCAAGAAGGCCAGTAGCGAAGTGATGGAGTAGATAGATTGCCAGGAGGAACTAGAGGAGGACAGATGGTAACTCAACAGTCCAGTAGCACATACAGCAACCGTCACTGGATTATAAGTAAAGCCTTCCAGAGAAGCAGTCAGCAGGACGATAAATCGTACAGAGGCACACACCTTCAATGGGTCAGAGACAGTTGATGGCTGCCACAGATATTGCCTTGCACTACTGCCCAGAGGAGCCAGGGGATGGTCCTATCGTGCCCAGCAGCAAGGAGGAGAGAGGAATGCCGGCTCCCAAACTTCCAGGCAGGGATAGAGGGAACCGTCAGAGATAGGCTCAGCTCGCCAGGAACGCCAGACTCAGCGCCCCCTCATCAGCAGATGGCCAAACCGGTCAGGGTTAAAATGGCCGCCCGCCACGTGGAGAGAGGGGAGACCGCCGTCCGGGTGCCAGCAGGACCAGCGGCCCCAGCGGTGCCTGCACAGCCCAGGCCGGCCCACGAGCGCAGCCCCAGAACAGCAGCTCCACCCCACAGCAGCGCGGGACAGAGCGGCTCCGGCAGCGGCGGTGGGAGTGTATGGCCGCCGGCCACGTGTAGCGATCACCGACTACTACCCAACGGAGAAGGACACCGGCAGAACGGGAGCTCTGGAACCAGGAGGAGGGCCTCAGAAGTGCGTTCCAGCGGACAGCGAACCCGGGCACCGGTAAGCAAGGATGGATTTCAGGATGGATGAGCGGCTCTAGCCGGAGCTCCGCTCACATGCGACCGTCCATGTCGCGCGCTAGCCACGCCCCCCAGGAAAAATATATTTTTTTCCCGGGGGGGGGGGGGGGGGGGGGGTTGTATAATCCCCGGGGGGGGTTGGGTGGGGGGGGGCGGGGGGGGGGGGTGTGGTGTGTTTTGGGGGGGGGGGGGGGGGGGGGGGGGGGGGGGGGGCGAAAAAAAAAAAAAAAAAATGTTTTTTTTTTTTTTTATTTCTTTGTGTGGGGGGGGGGGGAGTAGGGGGGGGGGGGGGGTTTTGGGTTTTTGGGGTTTGGGGGTTTTGGAGGTGGGTTTTTTTTATTTAAGGATTGGGGGTGGGGGTGGTTTGGTGTTTGGTGTGGGGGGGGGGGGGGGGGGGGGGGGGGGGGTTTGGGGTTTTTGTGTTTTGGGGGATGTGGGGATATTATGGTTGTGGTTTTTTGTTTTGTTTTTTTGTTGTGTTGTTGGTTGTTGTTTTGTTTGTTTGTTTTTTTTTTTTTTTTTTTTTGGACCTCAAGGGCCATCGAGTCCAACCCCCTGCAAAAGCAGGAATTCCTAAAACATCCCAGCTATATACCTATCCAGTTTCCGCTTGAAGATTTCAATTGATGAAGAACTCACCACCTCCCGTGGCAGCCTATTCCACTCTCTCACTACCCTTACTGTTAGAAAGTTTTTCCTAATGTCTAATCTGAATCTCCTTCCCCTTAGTTTCATCCCATTACTTCTCGTGCTCCCTTCTGCTAATGAGAATAGGGTAGACCCCCCCCCTTTGTGACACCCTTTTATAAAATAAAAAACCCCCTTTACCCCCCCCCCTCCCCCCCCCCTCCTCCAAACCTAAGCAGTCCCAATTCTTTTAGCCTCTCCTCGTAGGACATGGTTTGTAGACCTTCCACCATTTTGGTTGCTCTTCTCTGGACCTGCTCCAATGAATCGATGTCTTTCTTAAACTGGGGCGCCCAGAACTGTACACAGTATTCCAGGTGGGGTCTGACCAGGGCAGAGTACAGAGGAATAATTACCTCTCTTGATCTAGCTACAATGCTCGTCTTGATACATCCTAGAATTTGGTTAGCCTTTTTAGCCACCGCACCGCACTGTTGACTCATGTTGAGTTTGCGATCTATTATTATGCCCAGATCCTTTTCCCCTGTACTCTCACTTAGTACTATTCCTCCCATACTATATATGCTTCTTGCATTTCTGTTACCCAGATGTAGAACTTTGCATTTGTCCCTGTTGAATACCATTTTGTTCACCTCAGCCCATTGTTCCAGTGTGTCTAAGTCCTTTTGGATGCACTCTCTCTCCTCTCTAGTGTTGGCCATTCCTCCTATCTTTGTATCATCTGCAAATTTTATTAGTTCCCCATTAGCCCCATCATCCAGATCATTTATAAAAATATTAAAAAGTACTGGGCCCAGGACAGAGCCCTGCGGCACCCCGCTTTTTACTTTCTTCCAGTTTGATGTATAGCCATTTAGAATTACTCGTTGTGCCCGATCATTAAGCCAATTGTGAACCCACCTCACTGATATTTTATCAAAGCCATACTTGATCATTTTTTCAATAAGAATGTTATGTGATACTTTATCAAAGGCCTTACTAAAGTCAAGATATACTATGTCCACTGCATTCCCCTGGTCCAACCATTCAGTGACTTTATTATAGAAGGAAATAAGATTAGTCTGGCAAGATTTATTAGGCATAAAGCCGTGCTGGCTTTGATTAATTAAAGCCTTCCCATCCAGGTACCTAATTAAATGTTCTTTAACGATTTGTTCAAAGATTTTTCCTACTATCGAGGTCAGACTTACCGGCCTATAATTTCCTGGGTCATCCCTATTCCCCTTTTTGTAGATGGGGACCACATTTGCCCTTTTCCAATCTAGAGGGACCACTCCTGTCTCCCATGACTTATTAAAGATTATTGCAAGGGGTTCTGTTATTTCCTCTGCTAATTCTTTTAAAACTCTAGGGTGTAAATCATCCGGTCCTGGGGACTTGGTTTCCTTAATCTTAGCTAAATGTTCTCTTACCAAACCTTCACTTATAATCAGCTTGGAGTCCGCATTCCCCTCATCACTATCACCATTAATGTTGATATTTCCATCCATTTCTTGGGAGAAGACGGATACAAAATATGAATTTAGTAACTCCACTTGCTGATCCACCATGTTAACTTTTTCACCCTTTTCGTTCTTTAGGACTCCAATGGTTTCCTTCACTTTTCTTTTGCTCTTAACATATCCCCAAAAACCTTTTACATTACTCTTAACTTCTTTTGCAAGCTTCAATTCGTATTCAGCCTTGGCTTTTTTAATGCTTATCTTGCAGAGTCTGCAAACTGCTGTATACTCTCCCTTAGATATAGCTCCCATCTTCCACTTGTTGTAAGTTTCCTTTTTCTTTTTTAGTAGGTTATGTAATTTTTTGGTCATCCATCCTGGAGTTTTTAGGTGATTCCCATTTTTCTTGCTTCTAGGTATTGTTAGTTCCTGTGCATTAATGATTTCCCTACGGAAAATTTCCCACCCCTCATGTGCATTTTTGTGCTTAAGTAATTTTCGCCATGGAATTCTACTAACCCTTACCTTTAGGCCCCTAAAATCTGCCCTACTAAAATTGAGTCTTCTAGTCTTTGTCTTCTCAGGTCTTCTTCTTCTTACAACCCCAAACTCGAGTATAGCATGGTCGCTGAATCCCAATGTCCCTGCTACCCTTAATTCCTTAACCATGTCCTCCTTATTAGTTAAAACTAGGTCCAGAATGGATGTTCCTCTTGTGTTTTCTTCTACTAACTGGGCAATGAAGTTGCAGGATACGTTTTAACTAGATCGGTGTATGCAGACACTGATCCAGTTAGAAATTAAGGATGTATTAATGGTGGCCCTGGGGTGGGCCCCCCAAAAGTCAGTGGGCCCCCTACCCCCCCCCCCCCCCCGCTAGCTAGCTACACCTCTGATTACTATCCACAAGTATTGACCCATCTAAAGTATTTGTTTATCTAAAATATTCTAGAGTAGTTTTATTGGTGCAAAGGAAAAGTACAGTTGTTGGCCAAGGTGACCAAACAGGTTGTTGCTTTTAATTTCCAAAAGACCTATGTAAAATTAAGGGATCAGTGGCGTAAGAAGGAATGGCTGGGCCCCAAGGTGACCATTTGACATGGGCCGCCCCCCTGGCAACCACCTCCCCTTTCCCCACACAAACCGCATTCCTGCACACAGTATTATGCCCCATAGTGGCACCTACACACACTATTATGCCCCATAGTGGCCCCTGCACACACTATTATGCCCCATAGTGGCCCCTGCACACACAATTATGCCCCATAGTGGCCCCTTCACATAGTATTATGACCCATTGTGGACCACCCATGAACAATTATTATACTCTGGGACTCAGACTCAGGGGAGGATACAAACATAAAAAACAATGTTACTTACCTCTCCCTGGCTCCGGCGCACTCCCCAACATTTTCAGCCTTCTTCAATGTTGGACCAGATGTTAAGTGAGCCAGGCCAGCGTCCCGACGCATAATGATGACGGCCTGGCCAATGTGACATCTGGGACATCACCAAGGAGGCCCAAAGCCTACTGGAGCACAGGAGAGGTAAGTAACAATGTTTTTATGTTCCCTCACCTCCCCTGGGCCTCCAATCATTATACTCTGGGGTCTGAAAAGACCCCAGAGTATAATGATAGCAGTGTTTGTGGGGTTTGCAGGCCCGAGGCTTACTTACCGATTCCCCCACCCCTACTCACAGCTACCTCCGCTTCCGCAAAATGGGAAGCGCAGACGGCCGTGAGCAGGAGCGGGGATCGGTAAGTAATAGGGACCGTTACCTGCTGGTGTTAAACCAGCAGGTAACGGCCTATTAAGAAAAAAAAAAAAAAAAAAAAAACTCTGAGGCCTGCCGGGCCCCCTAATGTCCCGGGCCCTGTGGCAGCCACTCCCGCTGCTACCCCGGCATTTACGCCACTGGCCTGGGTGGAATGAATCTGATGTACAGATCAGAAGATTGATCATAAGAATAAAGTAGCTGCAGGACTGAGTGTAACAGCCCAGCTCCTTCAGAGTTTACAAGACACAACACCATTTTTATCCTTGCACTGTGTCTGGTATTACAACTCAGCCTCTCCTCACTGTGCTTTGCCATTACAGTTTTTTTCCCATTCACTTCTATTTGACTAAGCTATAATTACATTGCATGGGTGTTATGAAATAGATAGTTTGCGATATAAATAGTGAAGAGGTCATGGCACTTGTACAAGCTACATGGGCCCTTCAAACAGTTGATCATCAGGGATCCTGGGTGTCAGACCTTCACTGATCTCTTATTGATAACTTATGAAGATAGATCATCAATAACAAGGAGTGGACAACCCATTAAATGAAAAATTGTGTTTTTGTGGGGAATGTTACTTATATTGCACATGCTATTTGGCATCATAATTTAGCAAATAGATTGTTTCTGCCATTTACTATGCCTGTATTTATGTATTACTAGTGTAGCCCTATTGGGGGGGGGGGGGGGGTATGAGTATTATCCCTCCCGAAACAGACTCTGGCGCTGACCTGTGTGTATAATGGGACCTGAAGCCTTCGCTGAAGGGAAGAGTGGGAACATATATGAAATATATCAGTGCCTCCACCCAGGATAGAGCCTCTGTATTACAGGGAGGATCTCTTCCTGGGACTTACCCATGAAATACAGTTAGTAGCCTTAACAAGGATCACTGTACTAATCTCACAGTCTGAAGAATACATACAGATACCACATAAGGTTATAACAGTAGCTTTATAAGAATCAACAGGGTAATAATACATACATAAAATATACTCAGAACACAGCAATACTACAACAACCAGCAAGTCCTCAACCGTTTTAGGTTATATACCCGGGTATATATATAGATATATAGCAAGAGTCCAGTGCACAATACCTCCAGGCAACAGAAGAGATGCAGGGGCCCCTGTGGATGACTGTGGATCCTCGGATTCTTCCAGGAGATGACAGACAGCCGATCAGGAGATGATGATGATGGTGAGATTCTTCACAGGCAGCAAACAGGGCGACGGTGACGGAAGTAGATGCAGGCCTGACTACCCTAACACTGAGTCCTTAACCTGCCAGCTAAACTACTAGTGCCACCGGGCCTCTAACTAGCTAGTTGGCCTTCGGAAGCCTAACCTATCACTGCCCTGAACTATATATATATATGGATCCCTAACTACGGTTACTAGCTAGGTCCTGTGAGTATATAGGGGGTAACACATACCTAACTATTTACTGTGAAGTAAAGAGGAACAAGTGGCTCTTAGACTCCCCCCAGACATAACATGTCTGTCTCAGCAGCTCTGCTCACATCTCTCCCCCCAGCAGCTCTGCCTCACATGTGTCTGACTCACTGTATTTACAAAACAAAACTTGCACTGAATGCCTGGGGTCTCTGAAGCCAAACTGCAGGGGCAAAGAAGCCAGATACATTATATACTAGTAGAAATGGCAGTTCCCTACACTCTCCCTCTGGGATCCCCCATGAAATCTTTACGTCACGTCAAAGACATACAAAGTCATAGTATACAGTCAACATTACCAATGACAATATCAATATGGTTGCTTTTGCATTTACAGAGTCACAACAGGTTAATAGGTATACATGCCAGCAGGAGCGAAAATTGGTAACATATTGACCAAAGTGGACACTGCACCCACCCAAGCATGGTATAAATGAGGCTGAGTAGTAAATCTGGGGTCCCCCAAACTATCATATGTCAGCATAGGTGGAGGGTGTCTAATTCTCTCTCCTCTCCGTACCTCTCTCTGAGGTAAACTAGCATGTCCAGGCCCTAAACTAGGGTTGTCTGCCATGGGAGGGGATGGTGCTGGTGGCGTAGGAGAGCTAGATCCCTGCTCATCTGTAGACACAGATCTAGGTACGAATTCTGGAGTTTGAGGGTTCATAGGTCTCCCTGAAGGAGAAGATACTGGTGATCTAGGAACTTCAGGAGCCACAGTCCAATCACTCTCAGGAGTTTCAGGAAGGTCAGGTGGAATATCGGCTAAGGACTGTGGAGAATTGCAGGCCGAGCCATCATTGGAGATATCCATACCATCAATCTGAGGTACAGGCAACAAATGATTTCTATGCCAAGTCCTGATCCTCCCGTCCCGTCCTTTTATCTTGTAGACTGGTATTCCAGGCAACCGATCTACCACTGTAAAGAGTTCACTCCGCCATCGATCAGCCAGCTTATGTTTTGCAGATGCTCCCAAATTCCGTAGCAGAACATGGTCCCCAGTGTTCAATTCTCGGTATCTTACTCGAAGATCAAATCTCCTTTTATTTCCTTCATTCACTTTGGCCGCATTTTCCTCAGCCAGCTGATAAGCACTCTTAAGCGTTTCTTTCAAACGTGCCACGTATCGGTAATGATCTCGATGACTGATACCATCTGTAGAGACTCCCAACAAGATGTCAATAGGTAGCCTAGGCTCTCTTCCAAACATCAGAAAGTATGGTGAATATCCTGTGCTCTCGTGCCTTGTACTATTATAGGCATGCATCATAGCCTCCACTTTTCGACTCCAGGATCGCTTATCCTCAATTCGTAAGGTACCAAGCATATCAAGTAAAGTCCTGTTAAATCTTTCAGGAAGGGCATCTCCCTCTGGATGGTAAGGCGTCGTCCGACTTTTGCGGATGTTCAACAACTGAAGTAACTCTTTGATCAGGTTACTCTCAAAATCCCGGCCTTGATCAGAATGCAACCGGTGTGGTAAGCCATAATGGATAAAATACTTTTCCCAAAAGCACTCTTGCAACAGTGACTGCTTTTTGATCCTTAGTCGGAAAGGCTTGAGCATATCGTGTGAAGTGATCAGTCACCACCAATACATTTCCAAATCCTCTGGAGTCGTTGTCAATACAAAGGAAGTCTATGCAGACAAGATCCATGGGGCCCGAACTCTTCAAGTGTCCCATGAAGGCCGCTCGAACCGGGACAGTCTTCCTCTGCAAACATCTGCGACAGCACCTACACAAACGAGTCACGGTATCTCTCATTTTGGGCCAGTAGAATCGGTTTTGTATTAGGCCATAAGTCTTCTCAGGTCCCAAATGACCATGATAATCATGCAGACTTCGGAAAATCATCTTCTGAAAGCAGCTTGGAATAACTAGTTGGCGCCTTCCAGGGTGATCATGATACAGCACCACACGATAAAGTAGGCCATTGTCTATTTCAAACTTCTCCCAATCTCGTAGAAGTTGACTGCATTCAGAGGGTAGGGATGTCTTTAACATTTCTCTGTCTTGAGAACTCACTGCTTGATAAAGAGGTCCAATTAAAGGATCAGTCTTTTGACTCCAGATCATTCGCTTTGAAGATATAGAACAACTCTCAAAGGATCCTAAAGCGGCAGGGTAGGCAAACATGTCTGGTACAGCTTCGGGACCTCCCCCAATAGAGTCAATAAGCCGAGTTTCAGAAAAGGCTACTCGGTCTTCAACTACAGCAGCCATGGCACACAAAGCTCCTACTCCAGGACTTGGCACTTCTTCCCATTCATCCACTACTTCCGGACTAGGTAATCCAGGCCGTCTTGATAGAGCATCTGCCCCAATGTTCTTAGGCCCCGATTTATACTTGAGTGTGAATTGGTAGTTGGATAAAGCTGCCAACCAGCGATGTCCTGTAGCATCGAGTTTAGCGGTTGACAAAACGTATGTCAGTGGATTGTTGTCTGTTCTTACTTCAAACGTGGCTCCGTATAAATAGTCATGTAATTTATCAACAATGGCCCACTTGAGCGCCAAAAACTCCAATTTATGTACTGGATAATTTTTCTCGCTGGGAGAAAGACTTCGACTTATGAAAGCTATGGGCCGTAACCCGGCCGGGTATTCTTGGTGCAGCACGCCACCTAATCCTTCAAAGCTGGCATCTACATGTAGCACATATGGCTTCTGTGCATCAGCATAAGCCAGAACGGGAGCTTCTGTCAATTTCTTCTTCAACAACTTAAATGCTTCTTCACAATCCGCAGTCCACCTATCGCCAAAAAGGCTTTTGGAAGACCCTTCTTCTTTCCCGGATCTCCTGCATCACTCTTCAACAGGTCGAGGAGGGCTCGAGCAATTTTTGAATATCCTTCCACAAATCGTCGATAGAATCCACAAAACCCCAAGAAAGATTGCAACTCCGTAATATTTTGCAGTCGGGGCCAATTCACCACAGCTTCAATCTTACCAGGATCGGTAGCAACTCCTTCAGCAGAAACAATATGACCTACATAAGTGACCGAAGATCTACAAAATTTGCATTTGTCAGCCGACAACTTCAGCCCCTCTTCTTTTAAGCGTTGGAGTACTCTCATGAGTCGTTCTTCATGTTCTTCCAGCGTCTTTCCAAACACAATAATGTCGTCAAGATATACAAGGCATTCCCGGGGCACTAAATCACCTAACACTCTTTCCATCAACCTTTGGAACGTTGCTGGCGCACCTTTTGTACCTTGCGGCATACGAGTGAACTGAAAGAAACCCAAGGGGCATATGAAGGCTGTCTTTTCCTGATCCTCAGGTGCCATTGGGACTTGATAGTATCCCGATCTTAGGTCCAGCACTGTGAACCAACAGTTTCCATTCAGAGCTTCCAGAGCTTCTTCAATTCTCGGCAGTGTATACTGATCAGGTAAGGTTCTCCGGTTCAGAGTTCTGTAATCCACACATAGGCGAATTGCTCCAGATTTTTTTCTTACCACCACAATAGGTGAGGCATAGGGGCTCTTACTGTCCACAATGATCCCCTGACCTTTCATTTGCTGTAGAGTCTGTCTTAACTCATCAACATCCTTTGGAGCAACTCTCCGTGGTCGCTCCCGGAAGGGAGTAGAATCGGTCAATCGGAAAGTGTGTTGAGCACTTTTAGCACAACCTACATCCATATCATTCATGGAGAACACTTCCGATAATTCAGACAACTTCTGTGTCAGTCGCTGATTCCAGGCCTCTGGTAAATGTGGATCACTCAAGTCAAGATTTAGATTAGGGATTGCATCTCGGATTTGAATCCTGCACACTTCAGCGTATGGATTTACTCCAAGCACAGGGTAGCAGTGGGCCACATTCTGGTATGGTCCAATTACGATCGGATGCGGTGAACAGTTCCTCACTGTCACACAGGTAGATAACTCCACTTTATTTCTCCAGTCCTTTCTCTCTGGGATCACCATCCAGCCATTCTGGTTAATCATTTCTTCAGGGGTTTCCATAAGGACATAACTCCCCCCTTCAAGCAAATCGGGAGCAATGCTGGAGGCTACTCTCAGAACTCTCTCCCCGTCGGCAGGAACTTCCACGGTTCTCTCACCGATATGATATACCATTCCATGTCGATAGCCAGTAGACAGGGCATCACAGAGTTCTCTAAGATCAGAAGATATATTCACCGGCTGAGCTGCAGGGTTCCAATCTCTTCCAAGAAACTTCTGAAAAGCATAATGCACTGCGGGACAATTAGTGCCAAGTATCACAGGAGCTGCACAAGAATCCCCTGTATCAGGACAGACAAGAGCCGTAATCTTCATGGGAGCGACACTCTGATCTTTTAATTCAGGGACAGCTATAACTACTTGTAGGCTGCCATCTACAGGATATGATCCTGAATTAAGCCCCCACAATTTCATTTGTCCTGTAGACTGAAGAGATATATCCCTCAGATACTTTTGGTAGAACGAGCGATAAATCAGGGTCACTTGAGATCCTGTATCAAACAGGGCAGGAGCGGCATGACCATTGACAGTGACTTTGACAACGGACCTGGAGCCCGCGATAGCGCCTCTGGTGTTTACTTGGCCCGCCTTCCTTCGGTGTCTTTGATTCTGAATAGAGAAGACAGCACTGTGTCCCAATCCCTCACTGTCCTCCGTACACTGTCTGGCAGTATGGCCCGTCTGACCACATTTATAACAGGTTCTAGCATCCTTCCTCCATTGAGTGGCAGTGGGTGGAGTGGCAGACTGTCTAAGTTCTGACCGCTCCGCTGGTTTGTCCTTGTTTGAATTAGGAACAACATCTTCTTTAGAGATGCTTTTCGCTTTCTTAGGGGTACTAAAACTAATGTCAGCTTCTTGTTTCTTCACTAACTTCATTAAGTCAGGAAATGGAAGGACTCTATCAGATAGTAAGACCTTGAGTACTTGAGCAAGAGGATGATGAGGTTGTAACCCTCTCACCAACTGACTGGTTCTCATAGCGTCTACCTCTGAAGTAGATATAGCTGCGTGGTACACCAGACGTGAAAGAAGTAGCTGTAAACGGTTAATAAAAGTAGAGACATTTTCCCCTTCTTTTTGACGAACCATTCGGTAATCAGCAACCATCTGGGCAAGGTCATAGTATGGCTCAAAGTGATCAGACAGTACTTGTATATAGTCCAATGCACTCACTCCTTCATGAGAGTCTCTGTACAAGCGGATCAATTCTGCAGCAGGAGACCGCAAACTTTCACTGATACGCTGCCGCTTGCCTTCTTCAGAGCAAGACCATTCCTTCAGGCATTGGAGAGTATGTTCTTTCCATATCTCAAAGTTTTCCTCCCCTTGTGGTACTGGGACATTACCAGAGAATACTTTTAGTTTCTTGTAGTGAGTGGCCTGCAAGCCCTGAGCTAACATTTCAGTCAGCCTGGCTAAAGTGCTAATAGCACTGTCACTAGAGGAACTGCTAGCGACGGCCATACTGGGGGGGTAACTGGCTAATGGGAGGTTCCCCTCTGAGCTATATCGCTTCTCCATATCAATGACTATTCCCACTTCTAAATCTCAGCGGTGCCTCCAAATGTAGCCCTATTTGGGGGAGGTATGAGTATTATCCCTCCCGAAACAGACTCTGGTGCTGACCTGTGTGTATAATGGGACCTGAAGCCTTCGCTGAAGGGAAGAGTGGGAACATATATGAAATATATCAGTGCCTCCACCCAGGATAGAGCCTCTGTATTACAGGGAGGATCTCTTCCTGGGACTTACCCATGAAGTACAGTTAGTAGCCTTAACAAGGATCACTGTACTAATCTCACAGTCTGAAGAATACATACAGATACCACATAAGGTTATAACAGTAGCTTTATAAGAATCAACAGGGTAATAATACATACATAAAATATACTCAGAACACAGCAATACTACAACAACCAGCAAGTCCTCAACCGTCTTAGGTTATATACCCGGGTTATATATATAGATATATAGCAAGAGTCCAGTGCACAATACCTCCAGGCAACAGAAGAGATGCAGGGGCCCCTGTGGATGACTGTGGATCCTCGGATTCTTCCAGGAGATGACAGACAGCCGATCAGGAGATGATGATGATGGTGAGATTCTTCACAGGCAGCAAACAGGGCGACGGTGACGGAAGTAGATGCAGGCCTGACTACCCTAACACTGAGTCCTTAACCTGTCAGCTAAACTACTAGTGCCACCGGGCCTCTAACTAGCTAGTTGGCCTTCGGAAGCCTAACCTATCACTGCCCTGAACTATATATATATATGGATCCCTAACTACGGTTACTAGCTAGGTCCTGTGAGTATATAGGGGGTAACACATACCTAACTATATACTGTGAAGTAAAGAGGAACAAGTGGCTCTTAGACTCCCCCAGACATAACATGTCTGTCTCAGCAGCTCTGCTCACATCTCTCCTCCCAGCAGCTCTGCCTCACATGTGTCTGACTCACTGTATTTACAAAACAAAACTTGCACTGAATGCCTGGGGTCTCTGAAGCCAAACTGCAGGGGCAAAGAAGCCAGATACATTATATACTAGTAGAAATGGCAGTTCCCTACACTAGTATTGACCTTTGTAGTATTATCCCCCCATTACTACATGTATGTCTATTATATGTTTTTTATGTGATTTTAATCAATAAGTTTGTTCATTTTATTGTGTGGGATTGTTCCTTTTTGCAATTTTCAGTTTTTTTCGTCCTATGCACTGCTATATATTTGTTTTATTGTTGCAATTTTAACCCCTTAAATGAAATAAATAAAGCTGCTTTTGCAATACCAGACACAATACCAGGATGAAAGTCACGATGTGTCTTGTAAAACCCAGCACATAACATAATCGTATTGTACATGTACCAATATTTAGAATGAGACATGTCAGATTTATTAAACTGTCTGAGGAAACGTTGTGGAAACTCAGATTTTTTTGTTGCACATTTTGCTGTATTTTTTTGAGCCAAAGCCAGGAGTGGATTGAGTGGAAGGAAGAAGTATAACAACTTCCTATATATTTCCCATTCCTTTACTACCATTCTTGGCTTTGACTAAAACAAAAAAAGCTGCGATTCCACAACGTGGGGCCTCAGCCTTAAAGAAAAAATGGCTTAGTTGCCCATAGCAATAACAGTTCAGCTTTCATATATATCACAACACTTTATCCTGCTAAACAAAATGACCTACAGACTAGAGTGGATTGAATTTATAAAATTGCATCCCATGGAAATCTATTCATTAGCCATAAAGTACTTTTATATATACATTTCTTATATATCTTCTACTATCTATATATTTTCTAATATCAATGAAATGCCTCTTACTTTGGAACATTCTTGTATATGTTGTATTTGTATCTGCTTATCTTTGCTGCTGTAACACACTGTATTTCCCCTCAGTGGTACTATTAAAGGATTATTAATTATTGTTATATACATACAGTATATGAAAATAATACTAATTATGGCAGAACAGTTGACAATATATTTCTTGGTTTGATATCCATCAAAGTTGAATTTCTTCATTTTGCATCTACATTGGCCTATTTGGTTTCTTTCTTAATTTCCTCCAAAATAATAAGATATCATACTAGTTGCATGCTTGCTTTAATAGAAATGGTCGCTGCTTTTATAATGATTAGCTAGTGGTGAAAAGCTGAAAGCAGTAAATCAGTGCCACCTTGTGGTCAGATTGGCAATCATTGAATTATAATAAGCCTAAAATCTAGTCTATCTTCATTTGTTGTGCAGTTAGGCTTTATTCACACAACCAAGTTTCTTTGCTGTGTTGTGTCTGTGATGTGTGAAAAAGTAGTGTATGCAGATGTAAGTTTTTTTTTTCATTAAAAAGAAAACAACGGTAATGGGCATGTAACTAAAGAGTTAAGTAGCCACTTCACTGAGTACATACTTACTAGTGTGTGTGCACATTTTTGCATAATATTAGTAGGTTTTTTATTATAAGCTGTTTTGTGAATTGCCTCCTTTAGGTTCAGTGCGCATCTAATAACAATGAGGAATGATGCAAAATAGAATGGCAAATGATGCTGCAAATACTTAATATATTGCAAAAGTTACAAAGGTTCCAGAAGTCTCAGTGGACATTCCCACTATTACTGCTTTATCCCTCAACAGAGATGTTATATATGATATTATCATGTAGTATATTTGTCTGCTTGGATCTCTGATTCTGAGGTGTTCGCTTGTACTGGGAGAAGCTGTCTGGAGTACAATGACTTATCAGCACAGAGGTGTGAAGTGAAATTAGCACTCTTGTAATTCAAGCTCACAGAAAGGAACTAGGCAGCTCATTATCAATAAAAATGCTGGGTTAGCTTAGTGTGAAGCTGGCTTGTTCACAGCATTTATTTCCCACCATGTCCTCCTGGATTTGGAAGAATTAATTAGCTTGGAAGAATTGACACCTCCTTGATGAACTGGGAATCCTCACCTAGTACCATCCTCACTTCTGTTTAATGTGAAGATGCTTGGAGATCAAAGGATCCAGAACTCTTCACCATGAAGCTCACTGGGAATTAACACTGCTGTGGCAAGCTGAGCTCTAGGCCTAAATCTGCTGAATGGCAGTTGTGAAGATGAATTACCACAGAGGAGTTTAGAGAGCAGGTTGGATGAGGGTCTCCGATTCCTAGAATTTGCTCTGTAGTAGCGCTTGCAAGCAGGTGAGAAGTCCAAGTGTCCAAAGCATTTCCTCTGTAGCAAATGAAGCTTGCTGTTTACACTGAAAGTGATTTCCATTTGGGGGGAACTTTGGCTTTTGCTTTTAACTCTATACCTTAGAAATGTTTTCCCCGCACTTTTAGAATGGCACTGAGATGGAAGAAAAATCCTGCAAGAAACTGTTGATAGAGGTATATGCTTGTAAATGCTTCTTACAGCACTGTTTATAGGACCCATGTAATAGATAAACATTCTTTTAGGTATAACTTGACCTGCTGTGAAACATTGTGGACTGTGACTATATACAAAGAGGTTACATTTTAAAGGGTGTCTGTCACGAGGAAACTCCAAATCAACCAGCCACAATGCATTGTAGGGGACATTATGCCTAGCCCCATCTTGCCTTTAGGATAGTTCAATAGATGCCCCATTTCCTTAGAAAAACTGTTTTATAAGTATGTAAAAGAGGCTCAAGTGCAATGTGGCGTACCAGAGTTTAGAAGAGTTCTGTATTCAGGTTTGAAAACATTGCACCTATTGCACTTGAGTCTCAACTTAAAAAGACATCTAATGCAGTAGAAAAATTGACTCCTGCATTTACATATGCACATCAGTAATGTTAAAAGAACTGTAGTAATAATTCTAGCCTATAAGAATAGATTGTAGAGAAACCCGAAATCACAAGAGCTTCACATTTTTGCATTCTTACTGACATGTCTGCATTTTTTTTTTTTTTTGCAACAAAGCTAAATAGAGAGCTGAGATGGAAGTAAATAAAAATAATGTTTTCAGGGTTTAGGGGTGCCACATTCAATGGGGTCATTTAGAATTCAGTAAAATGAAAATTAAATGGTAAAACCATAGAACTCCTTTAAGTTGGTAGTCAGATTTGATTCATTTTGTGTATATTCCGTGTATATCAATTCAGAAGCTTTATATAACTTTTATTTCTTGTACATGTATGTATGTAAATCTAAAATATGTTAGGATGACTGCCTAAAACTTTGGTGTCATGAGAGCCCTTGAGCAACAATGGTGTTCCTTGCCTAGTGAAAAAGAAACTACTATCCTCCAGCCATGAGGATGACTCTGTTGGGAGTATCTGCTAGAGCTAGATCCTTCTCAAAGCCTCGCGCCGTCTTGTGTTGAGGGTGTGTAAATAGGTGGAAGGACTATAAACATGCTGAAGAAACTTCTCTTATACAGATGTATGCAGCTCATTTAAATTAACAGATATTCCTTCAACAGATCTAATATGGCATACCCTTTAATTCTCATCAGCGAAGAATGGGGAGCTGCATTTACAGTGAGGATAAGCTCTTCACAATTGGATAGTATTCTTTTGAAGAATACTTTTAGCTATGCTGTGTAATGATTTGGGGAATGAGTCCTTGGCAGGGGTATATTAGTAGCAATTGCTACAAGGCTATGGAGCTTCAGGGGGCAAAAATGTCTTTCTTCAACATACAAAGATACCATTATTATAGATAGCATTTGGTAAGTTACATATTTGCATTGGAAGCTCAGAAGCATCACTCTTCTGTTTCTGGGCACACATTGGGCTCTTTTATCCAAAAGCCTACCTTCACCTGCATTGTTGCTGACCATACATTTCACTTTATGGTTACAGTCTTCTAAATGCTACTTATAAGCATAATGTGTGATATTACAAAGCATATTTTTTTCATTCTGGTTTCAAAAACATGTTCAAAAACAGTTCTTTCTAAATATTCCAATAGACTGCATAATCATAAATATAGTGAAATACGAAATATGCTAATCTGCACTAACTGATGAATGTTCTCATGTCAACAGAGGTCAGAAGCAAAGTGGAAAATCAGTTCCACTTCTTAAACAAAATGATTACTTTTGATTAACATGATTATTTTCCTGCTGTACTCAAATAAGATGCTATGAAGGAACCTAAAATGAGGGACAAATTAAACAGTTTGGTAGAAAAAGTAAATTCTTCTGAATCTTTTGTTCCATCATATGTATTACAGGGCCACTCACTGACTTTGCTGGGTACCATCCAATATTACACATCATGGCTGCAGCTTTGTCTGTCAATGCCAGCTTATTATCAGGGTTCACAGTAGCCAGTTCTCAGCAATTGGCTCACCATAGGAGAACTACCTTATGAAACTTTGTTGTCCTCAGTGGAGTACCTCTTTAAAGAGTGCCTTTCACCGCCTCCACCAATTCAAGTTCTTAGCCTATGTTAATAGGCGCTGCTCCACTGACTCCAGCACAGTTAGAATTTTTTTCTCTATCCTCCACCATTCATGAGCAACAAGAGCAGTTAGTTTTGGTGCATGATGTGCTATTTAAGCTCTGTAATGTCAGAAGAGCAGTGTCAGGCAGGGGTGTGTGACACCCTTTGCTTGCTCCTGCCTGACACCATTCTCTTGACAGTGGAGAGCCTAAATAGCATATCAGGCACCAAAACTAACAGCAATGATTGCTTGGATACAGGGCTAGAGAAAAAATTCCAACTGTGCCAAAAATCAGTGGAGCAGCAGCTATTAACCCTTTCCCGACATCTGCCGTAACAGTACAGTGAATGCCGGGTCTTTAAAGATGACGGCTGCTCTCCTACAGCGGAGACCATGCACTGACCCCTGCAGAACAGGACCCCCTAAAGTTAAAAAATAATAATTGTTGCAGGCCGGCTCCCGTGCAGCAAGATTGCGGGATTCGACCTGTTCTTTCGACAACCAGGAGCCTTACGAAGGCTCCTTGGCCTGTCATAGCATTATAGCTGTATTGCAGTCTATGGGACTTTCAATCAAATGATTGCAGGTTCAAGCCCCCTAGGGTGGCTAGTAAAAAAAAAAAATAATAATAATAAATAAAAATAATAATAATAAAAAGTTTTAAAAAATATTAAAAACAAAAAACTAAAAGTTCAAAACACCCCCCTTTTCCTAGAATACATATCAAAGTAAAATATTACTGTGAAACACATACACATCAAGTATCCCTGTTTCTGAAAATGCCCGGCCTACAAACTTATAAAAATATTTTTCATGTACGGTAAATGCCAAAGTGAGAAAAAAAAATCAAAACTGCCAAACCGCCGTTTTTTTCACAGTTTTGAATAAATTTGAATAAAAAGTGATCAAAGCAATAGACATTCCCCAAAATGGTATAACTAAAAAGTAGACCTGAACCCGCAAATAAAGACACCCAATGCATTCCCATATGCAGAAATATAAAAAAGTTCTGGGTGTTAGAAAATGGCGACTTTTAGAGAAAGAAGTAGATTTTTGCAAATTTTTAGATTTTAGAAGGGGTTAAAACGTAAAAAAGCATATAAATTTGGTATCCCCGGCACCGGCGGAAGAGGTTAACTGATGTAAAGATCTGAACTGGGGAAAACACTGCTTGATTCAGGTGACCCCAACTTATCTATCTGTGGAGCTGGGGTGATATCCTGGGTTCTAGTGACAGATGTTCTTTAAATTAAATATAAAATAAAATCTCGCCAGGGGAGCATATTATTGCAGATGAATGGAAGTCATTTTACAGACAGTGTCTCTAGACAGGTATGCCTCACTTTATTCCACATTCCCTTAACCTCTATCCATTGTGTAGGAAATTAAGAGGTATCAAGAGATAAAGTGTTATTCATTGAAATAAGGCTAGGTTCACGGGTCTCCATCGTTCGGGTCCGCCGAGGGACCCGAATGACAGAGAGCCAGACTGCTAAAACAGAGGTTACCCACAGACCCCATAGACTATAATGGGGTCTGCCAGGTGTCCGTCAGGTTTCCGACATTTTTATACTGAAACCTGTAGAGCAGGGGTCTCAAACTCGCGGCCCGCGGGCCAACTGCGGCCCTCGGGACAATAGTTTGCGGCCCCCACCTCAATATCAAAGTTTAACGTTAGTGCGGCCCGAGTTTGATAGGAATGGCACTTTTCAGTGTTGTGTGCGGAGCTGAATGAACCTACCAATCAGGCGGCTGCGCCATGCGGCACTGTCCAGGGGCTGGCATTTTTACTATTTAATGTAAACCTGCCCGGAAGGCCGAGGGCGGCCTGTCCTGGGCTGGTTTACAAGATGTCGCATCTCAGCGTAGGCGGCGATACAATGACGTCATCACGCCGCCTACGCTGAGACACAGACATCGCGGACAAGAAGAGGAGGCGGCGGCTGCATCAAGGCATCGCAGGTAGGTACAGATAACTTTTTATATATATATATATATATATATATATATATATATATATATAGGCCGTAACCTGCTGTAGTATCCCCGGCAGGTCACGGCCTATTTATTTACCTATCCCGCGTCTGCTCGTGGCCGCCCCTGCTTCCCCTTCTGCTATGGGACGCAGAAAGGGAAGTGGATGCCGCTGTGAGCGGCCGCGGGCCGCAAATACTACTATTATTATACTCCGGGGTCATTTCAGCCCCTGGAGTATAATAATCGGAGGCCTAGGGTTGGTGAGGGAACATAAAAACCAATGTTACTCACCTCCTGCGATCCGATGTAACTCCGAGCAGGCTTGAGGCCTCTGGTGACGTCATCAAGTCGCGTCGCTGGCCTGATCACGTGACGTGTGTGCGCAATTAAACAGGGCCGAAAGCTGCAAGGAGTGCACCGGTGTCCAGGATAGGTAAGTACAACTGTTTTTTATGTTTGTATTCTCCCCTGGGTCTCCAATCATTATACTCTGGGGTCTGAAAAGACCCCAGAGTATAATAATAGTTCATGGGTGGTCCACTATGGGGCATAATACCCTGTGCAGGGACCACTGTAGAGCATAATACCCTGTGCAGGGGCCACTCTGGAGCATAATACAAGTGCAGGGGCCACTATAGAGCATAATACTGAGTGCAGGGGCCACTATGGAGCATAATACCGGGTGCAGGGGCCACTATGGAGCATAATACCAGTGCAGGGGCCACTATAGAGCATAATACCAGTGCAGGGGCCACTATGGAGCATAATACCGTGTGCAGGGGCCAATATGGAGCATATTACCGGTGTGGAAAACCTGATGCGGCCCAGCCTCACCCAGACTCTACCTCCAGCGGCCCCCGGGTAAATTGAGTTTGAGACCCCTGCTGTAGAGAGAAAAGTCCTCCATGTGGGACTTTTCTCTCCGCCAATCTTTGATGGTTTCTGCGGTGGAGTCTCCAGCGGACACTGAAACACAGATCTGAACCAAGCTTCAAGACTTTAACTTGCCGAGCCATTAATGATAATAAGATAATACTCCTCATCCTGTGTCTGTATATACAACAAAGCTGACAATTATGTTACAGAGAATATGAAATACCAGCTTTTTGTGACTGCTCTAGTTGTCAGTGTAAAAACTATAATATTTCAAAATTATTTAATTTTGATGGTCACATAAAAAACAACCAACCACAAAATATGGTTATGATAAAAACCTAATATAAATAAATGTCACTTTTAAAAGGTCAGAAGTGATGGAAATCATAAAACATTTGGGGCAGAACCATTACTATCCTAAGCATAATGTCGCAACCAGATTGACATTTATTTAGTAACTGAGATATCAGTGTATGATAGAACAGCAACAATGTGTCTTTCTAAGCGCTTCGTTTTTCTTCTCCCCATATTCTAAAAGAACAAATACCCATATGAAGCCTGGTGAAATTCACAGGAAATTGAAGTTTAACTTTAATGTGGATGCTATTTTTTGCACTGAACACAATGTTGATTAAGTTAGTAGCCATTTTCTCCCTCCTCTTTCCATTGACTTATACCCTTTTTATTTATTTCTTCAAGGCTATTTTTCTGGCATATTTACCACCTACCAGCTGTTATCCACTCTTTTGCTCTCTCAGTGCTTTTGTGCTTTTAAATACTGAGCTACAATGAAATACACTTATGGAATCATTTCCACTCCAGCTAATGTGTTGCTCCTATAGCATGCATTGAGTTGATGCAAGCAAGCCAACACCCCCTTAACACATGTATAGTGATTCTTGGAAGACTTTTCCAATGTGGTGGAAAACAGTCACTATATTAAATGTGTCAGGGCAATTCAGACTTTTCAGCTTGTATTTCTCTAATTGATTTAGATTAATCTCCCTGGGTGTTTCTCACAGTTACAGCCCTTGTTCAGTGACCTCATCTACATTTGAACCACCCCACCAAAAAAAAAAAAAAAAAAAAATTATGAAAATTCTCATCCCTGCTATCCTACCATTTTTTATCAAACACACTGTCCCTATTTCCTTATGGTTATAATATATATGGCTTTGTTTGATGTTTGTTTATGGAGCAGTCAATACAAACGGAAAGAGTGAGAACCTAGTTTTTACAAAATTCAAATAATTTTATATGAATGAATTAACTTCATTCTATGAATTGTTTATTTTTAAATTTCTAACATTTTATATAAAAGATTAAAACCTATAATTCTGCCCTTCACCTAGCCAAACAAGCCTATTTCCCCTCCCTCATCTCTTCTCTCTCCTATAACCCTAAAAGGCTATTTGAAACTTTTCACTCCTTACTCACTCCCAAGGTGCAGATGCCATTCACAGACCTTAGAGCAGATGACCTGGCCACTTATTTCCATGATAAAATTGATAAGATCCATCAGGAAATAACTGCCCAATCCCCAGATGGCACTGACCACCTCACCAGCCGCACTTCAGACTGTTCATTCTCATCTTTTCAACCTGTTACAGAGGAGGAAGTATCTCAGCTACTTTCTTCTTCTCGCCCTACAACCTGTAGTAGTGACCCTTTCCCCTGAAACCTTCTCCAGTTTCTGTCTCCTGCCGTCACGACTTACCTTACTAAAATATTTAACCTCTCTCTCTATCTTCTGGAATTTTCCCATCATCTTTCAAACATGCCGTCATAACCCACTACTGAAGAAATCCTCCCTTGACCCGTCCTGTGCTGCTAACTATCGACCTGTCTCTAACCTTCCTTTTATCTCCAAAATCTTGGAACGCTTAGTCTATTCTCGTTTAATCCGCTATCTTTCTGCTAACTCTCTTCTTGACCCCTTACAATCTGGCTTCCGCACCCTGCACTCTACTGAAACGGCCCTCACAAAAGTCTCCAATGATCTCCTGACAGCTAAATCCAAAGGTGACTACTCTCTTCTTATTCTTCTAGATCTCTCAGCAGCATTTGACACTGTTGACCATTAACTCCTCCTCACTATGCTCCGTTCTGTCGGCCTCACAGACACTGCTCTCTCCTGGTTCTCCTCTTATCTCTCTGACCGCACTTTCTGTGTATCATTTGCGGGCTCTTCTTCTTCCTCTCTTCCCCTTGCCATTGGGGTTCCTCAGGGCTCGGTCCTAGGTCCCCTGCTCATCTCCCTCTACACAGCCCCCATTGGACAAACCATCACTAGGATTTGGCTTCCGGTACCATCTTTCTGCTGATGACACCCAATTATATACGTCATCCCGTGACATCACCCCTGCACTAATACAGAACACCAGTGACTGCCTCTCTGCTGTCTCAAATATCATGTCTTCGCTCTATCTGAAACTGAATCTCTCAAAGACTGAACTACTGCTGTTTCCACCATCTAATAGATCTGTCCCTGATATCTCCATTGCAGTCTCTGTCCTTACCATAACTCCTAGGCAGTATGCCCGCTGCCTCGGGGTTTTGTTTGACTCAGACCTTTCCTTCACCCCCCATATCCAATCACTCGCACACTCATGTCATCTCCACCTCAAAAACATCTCCAGAATCCGCCCTTTCCTAACCACAAATACACTAAAGACACTTATTGTTGCCCTGATTCACTCTCGCCTTGACTACTGTAACTCCTTATTAATCGGTCTTCCGCCTTACTAAACTCTCCCCTCTACAATCTATTCTGAAGGCGACGGCCAGGCTCATCTCTCAGTCTAGACGCTACAGTGATGCCTCCGGTCTGTGCCGGTCACTACATTGGCTGCCTATTCAATACAGAATACAATATAAACTTATCACCCTCATCCACAAGGCTCTCCATAATGTTGCACCTCCCTACATTTCCTCCCTCATCTCTGTCTATCGCCCAACCCGTACTCTCGGGCCCAATGATTCTCAGGGGCCCACTTCGGGGCCGCCGCAACACAGGTTACCCTCACATATTAACTGCATCGGCGTCTGCATGACACCGATACAGTTAAAATACAGTTAGAATGTATTTTAACTGTATCGGCGTCTGCATGACACCGATACAGTTAAAATACATTCTCTACACGTACGTAGCGTCGTAAACCACAAGCCACTTAAGGCTTGTGGCCTACGAGCTTCCCTAAGATGTCTGCGTCCTGGCACAGACGTCTGCGCGATGACGTCATTGTCCTGCGCCGTCCGTGCCAGGACGCAGGTCCTGCTTCTTCAGTAAGCAGCGGCAGTGCCGGCGGTGGAGACTCCTCCTCGGGGGATCGGAGGTAGGTGAGTAGCATCGACTTCTTTTTTTAACTCACTTTGGGCATTGTAATTGGGGGTGGGGGATGGGGGTAATACATATAAGAGGTCAATTGGGAGCATTGGGAATTTAGATAAGAGGCCATAACTAATATAAGGAGTATTAGGGGGCTTTAATAAAAGAGGATATAAATTATAGTGAAAAGGTCAGTGGGGGCTGTATGAATGTAAGGGGAGATAATATTAGGGGGCATTATTGGGGCAGTATTAAAGGGGTTTTCTAGGGAATAATAAAGTTTATTGGTAAAGATTGTATTGGGCAAATTGGAGAGGAGACGGGGAAGGTGAAACATAAAAAAAAATACTCACTTGTCCCCGGGCTACCGATGTCCTCAGCCCTCTGATGCTGTGGCCATCAGTGGCCTCAATACTGGCTGGAAAGGACCCAGTCATGTATATGAGTGACATCACCGGGTCTTTGCAGCATTTGTTACACTAGGGGTTTTCCTTCAGATTCCTGCTCATGTAGGATGAGTGATGTTATAGCAGTGGGAGGATCTAATCCCACTGTTCAGGGTGCACAGGCAGAGAATGGTAGGGTGTCTGGAAACAGCAGTTCTCCAGGGAGCTGAAGGCCGGCGGCCTCCAGTACATCAACAGCCTCATTTGCATAATACAAAAATAAATAGCAGATAGATAGAAAGATAAAAAAAAAAATAACAGCAGCACTCCAGGATATCCAGTTTGCAGATAATGGAAACAAACTCTTTATTCCATGTGGCAGCGATGTTTTGGTCCTACATAACTATACAAGCTTGAGAAACATTCAGTTATGTAGGACCGAAAAATCAGTGTCACATAAAGAGTCCATTTTCACTTTTTTCAAACTGGAAATCGTGGAGGGCTGCTGTTTTTTTTGTTTGTTCTTTATTTATGAAGAATTTTTTGCCGGGGTCGTTTTGGGCACCCATCTATCTGAAATATACCGTGCTGGTTCAGCCTTTTTTTTCTAGACAGATAGATAATAGATGCAAAATGGATATAGACAGATACAATGCTTTTGACCTTTTTTGATTGACAGATAGATAGATAGATAGATAGATAGTTAATTAGGAACAGTCCACAGTTTCTAAAACAGAATCACTTACCCTCTCCTCCTCCACACCCCCAACACTGAATATAGTCAGGAAGCCCTTAAAGAGGACCTTTCACCACCTCCACCAACTTCAGTTCTTAGCATCTATTAATAGGCTCCTCTGCACTGATTCCGGTGCAGTTGGAATTTTCTCTCTAGATCCGCCTTTCTTAAGCAATCAGTGCTGTTAGTTTTGGTGCCTGCTGTGCTATTAAAGCTCTGTACTGTCAGAAGGGCGGTGTCAGGCACAGTGGCATGATTCACACCTCCAATCAGAGGCAGCTTGTGTCATAGCTCAGAATCACACCTCTTACCTGCTCCTGCCTGACACTTCCCTCCTGATAGTACAGAGTCTAAATGGTATATCATATCAATACTAACTGTATTGAATCCTTGGGAACAGTGAGGGCTATAGAAAAAATTCTAATTGTTCCATTATCAGTGGAGCAACGACTACTAAATGATATAAAGAGCTGGACTTGGCAGAGCTGGCAAAAGGGTCTCTTTAAACAGCCATATATTCTCAGCAGTGCCCTTCTCATCCACAGCTCCTGGATGCACCCTGCAAGACATGGATCTGGGGTGCAGGAATTGTAGCACTAGCTACTGCTGATAGAAGACAGCTTGTGTCACACACCTATAATGGAGAAGATCACTGTGCAGCCTCCCTGACTGTATATTATGTGTCTCTGATTATTTTGGAGAATATGTAAAGAAAAGGATAATTCCCCTGCCCCCAGCAGCAGTGATAATACAATTCTCTAGCTGCCCATGTGATGCTGTGCTGAGGCAACATGGGATTGATAGCAAAGCACAGACAAAGATAAATATGAATGTCAAGATGGGCTGATCAGGAGTGAGGAGAGGCTGGATTGTAAGGATATGAGGGCAGTATACATAAAAGAAACCTGGGGAGTGACAGACAGTTAGGTGAGGGGTGCAGGCATGGAAAAAGGGTTTTGGCTGGATTGCTTCTTTAACCCCTTCACGCTGGTGGCATTTTTTCCATTTTCATTTTTGACTCCCCACCTTTCAAAACCCATAACTTTTTTTTTATTTTTCCATTCATAGAGCCATAACGGGGCTTAATGTTTGCGGGACAAATTGTTCTTTATAATGGTACCATTTATTATTCTGTACAATATACTGGGATTCTGCAAAAAAAAAAAAAAAAATTCAGAGTGGGGTGGACTTTCTTGCGGGCTTCGTTTTTACGGCGTTCCCTGTGCAGCCAAAATAACATGTCACCCGTATTCTATGTTTTGGTGCGATTCCGGGGTTTTATTTACAATTTAACCCCTTAACAAAAATCCAAAACTTTGCAAAAAAAAACATTTTTTTCTTAAAGTCTCCATATTCTGACTTTTTTATATTTCTGTGTATGGGGATGCGTAGGGCATCTTTTTTGCAGGGCAGGTGTATTTTTTAGTTATACCATTTTGGGGAACGTCTATTACTTTGATCACTTTTTATTCAAATTTTTATCAGACGCGAAACAGTGAAAAAACGGCAGTTCAGAACTTTTGATTTTTACTTTTATAAGTTTGTGGACCGGCGTTTTTGGATACAGGGATACCTAATGTATATGTGTTTCACAGTATTTTTTTTAGTTTTATATGTATTTTAGGGAAAGGGGCAATTTGAACTTTTAGTTTTTTTAAAAAAACTTTTTTTTTTTTTTTTTTTACTATTTTATTATCCCCCCAAGGAGCTTAAACCTTCAAGTCCCACAAACTGCAATACAACTGTTTTGCAGTCTATGGGAGATTCTCTAGTCATAGACCAGCCTCAATAGTAATATTCCTATGACAAGTCTGGATGCCTTCAGAAGGCTCCAGGCTGCCATAGGAACAGTTATGAGGCCGGTCGAGGCCAATCTGGGGGCAATTTTCATACTTTGGGGGGGACTCACACTTCCCATTACAGCGGAGAATCGATAGCTATGGTGGCTGCTCTGTAGCAGAGCGACCGCCATCTTTAAAGACCCGGCATCTGCCGTAATAGTACGGCAGTTGTTGGGAAGTGGTTAAGGGTAAAATATGGTAGTCATAGCAGTTGAGTCGGGTGGGAGGAGGAGCAGACCATTGACTGCAGTATCTATGGGGTAAGTGTCATAATCCCAGCCGCTGCAGAATGGTGTGGACCATCAACATGATATAATAGTATAGTTACTACTAAGGTTAAGACTAATGCTGTATAATAGAAACAGGGTTAAAATCGGTAATCCACTTTCTTATATTGATGTCCTATCCTTATAAGTCATCAATATTAGATATGTGAGGTTCCAACACCTGGGTCTCCCGCAGGTTAACCATTACAGCACAGGTTATGTTTACATGCTAGGAACTGTGCTGCCCATACATCATACAAAGTGCAGCAGTAGCTTTATGTACTGCAGCATACCTCCAAACCGTACAAGATTCAGCAGGATAGTCCTGTATTCTGGGTCCTGTCCCGCTGTCCCAGTCGGCAGGAGGAATGCCCCCAGATTCAACAGTGAAGCAAGGCACAGTCTGCTCCGTGCTTCACCATTCCGCCCCTGTGTGTTCTGGGAGCTGTAAGCGGGATGTGATGACGTCACTCACATCGCCTGCAGCTCCCTGCAGCCTCCTGGCGCAGAGACTTCAAACAGAGGAGAGGTCAGTATTAGTGTTTTTTTATGTTTAGTTCGTACCAAGATAGGGACATAATACGGTGAGGGCAGATGGAGGAGGATATTAAACTGGGGCAATTGTAGGAAAACATTATAATGAGGGGGCATATCATGTTAGGGTGACTGTAGGGATGCGATGGGAATGCGCGGAGTCAAAGTAGAAGTGGGTTGGGCTAAACTTGCTGGGGCGAGGTGCACGTGCCGCACATTCCATCAATGTGAGACACCTTAGCCTTAAGGTGTGTCATGATTCGGTTTTAACACAGAATCCTCTAATTTGATTATTCCTAACATAGATGCAAGGTCTCTGCTGTTTCATTTTGCAGAGAGGCGGTGGCAGGCCTCAATAGGGCTTTTGCCACATTCTGCAATATGGTACGGTGAAAGCAATCTAGTGATCTCAGGTTAAAGCTCTCTAGAGAGACTAAGGCTAAATCCCCACGTAGGGGCTGCAGCAAAACAGGTTTCCTCTGCAGACTTTCTGCTTCCATTATACCTATAGGGAAACTGCCAGCATTTATGTAGATATAATTGACATTCTGCAATTTTCAAAACGGCGTCAATTTTGGAAATCGCAGCATTTCTGCTGCACATATTTTTCCACAGTGTGTGGATGGGATTCGCTAGAATCTCATCCACTTTGTGGTGGCTGCAAAATTCTGCTGTCCGTTTTACTCCACATGGGACCCTAGCCTAAAATAGTTTTTGTAAAATATAAAAAAAAATATATAAAGATTAAAATCACCTCCCTTTCCTGGGTTTACATATAAAAGTAAATAAACAAAAATACATAAAAACACTTTAGGTATCCCTGCATCACAAAACTATACTGAACTAGAAAAATATTACATTTATCACATACGGCAGAAACAACTTGATACAAGGGTTGCCTGATTATTAGTGGCAAATGGCAAAGCTATGTTCATACAACCATAGCCAATCATGGAAAATGATTTACAGCTTCCAGCGGATCTTTCTGTCTTTTTGTGTGTAAGAATTTATACATCTATATTAGTGATCCAAGTAATATTTAATTTAATCTTCATGTGAATAAGGCCAACCCCCAAAAGGATGAAAAAAATGAGAGTGTCACATGGCTGTTTTGAGAACACTGATTTTAATGTGTCTATTCACATATGCTGTTTTTTTGTTTTTATTTTTACAGTTTTTAACGGCGGTCAATAAAAACTGACATGCTATAATTTGTGACATTTTACTTCTCTGCCACAAATGTATTACTTTTTATAGCCATAAAAAAGTGGTACAAATACAAATCTTAATATATTTCCCCCAAACATATTTTCATTCAATAATTAAAGTGTACTTATTCTTTATTATTAAAATAAACCATTATGGGTACATGAGTAATAGTGTTTTTCAGCTCTAGAATGGGTGGTATTACCTGCCATGACATTCTTGCACAATTTTGTATTTCTAATGGACTAGCCTTTATGATCATTGATTGCTTTTTGTTGAAACCATACAACCCTTTTATGCTTTATATACAATACGAAAACTTCTTGAAACCAAAAAAAAAGATTAAGGCTAAGGCCCCACATAGCGTCCCACAGCAAAAAAGCGCTTGGGGAAAAACTGCGGCGGCAACACATGGCTTTTTTTTTCCCGCAGCGCTTTTCACAGAAAGTCCACAAAAGTTTGCTCTGCGGACTTTCTGCTTCAATTATACCTATAGGGAAACAGCCGGCCATATGTGTAATTGAAATGCTGCTGCAATTTCCAAAACCGCAAGTTTTGGAAATCACAGTGTGTCCGCTGTGCGGATTTTTCTGCAAAGTGGGGGTGGGATTCACAAGAATCCCACATCCACTTTGCTGTGACTGTAAAACGCTGTTTTTTCCACAGCATTTCCACCGTAGGCAAACCGCGGCATTTACGGCTCATGGGGCCCCAGTCTTAAAGGGGGAGTCTGTCACCAGAACCCAGAATATTAACCCAGCCCATCAGATAGGTTAGGGTCACCTGAATCAAGGGTTTTTCCCCCCCATGTAAATCGGTGTTACAGAGATATTGCAGTTTTTGTCGATATGCAAATTAGTCTTTGGAGCAACAACAGAATAGACATATAAAAGTTATGATCTTTATGATTTGTTATAGTTTTCAAATATGTTCGTAGAAATGTTGGCTGTCAGTGAGTTATGGATAGGTCGTCAAGAAAAAAAAATAAAAAGTCAGGTTGGCAACACTGGTAGATCGTGATCTACCAATAGGTGTCATAATACTGTAGTAGATCTTAATCCCTTCCCGACGCAGCTATTTTTAAAGTGAATATGTCACATGTTAGAGAGCAGAAGAAGCTGAGTAAATTATGTATAGGTTTGCAGGAATGATTCAGTATAACCTGTAATTTTAGAAATCTCTGCTCTTTCTATATCAAGGACACGGTCCTATCAGCAATTGTCAGTTGTATCTGGATGCACAGTCATGGAGGGGGATGTCAATCACTGATAGAACTGCTTCCTTGACTTCAAAAATTCAAAACTTTGAAAAATGCAAAAAAATACCTTTGAGACACTATATTCATAACTTTCCGTGGAGCTGTGCAAGGTGGCCGATTTTTTGCAGGGCAGTTTGTAGCTTTTATTTATACCATTTAGGGGAATTTTTGACATTCTGCTGTTTTGATTTTTTTTTTTCTTTCCCTGTCACAGCATTCACTGTATGGGATGAATTTTTTTTATATAGTCTGGGCATTTTCAGATACAACCATACCTAATTTTTATGTTTTTAATTAAACTTTTTTTAAATTTTACATTTTTTTTTTTTGGTTCTACTAGGAAAATTGAACCCTAGTAATGAATTACAGTATATTGTAAAATCCCTTCACTTCTATTACACACTGCTATAACCAGTGTAGATCCACACTGATCTACACTGGTTAATATAAGGCCACTAACTGAAGTTTGTTTTCCAGTTGGTTTTTAAATGGAAGTAAGTAAGTAGCCATTATACAGTATTGGTTAAAACTAAGGTGACACTTTAAACTTATTCAGCTGACGGTTATTCCTACCACCTCCCCTTCCATACTCACGCATGCTCTGTTATATGTATGTGGGACAAATACATGTGTGTTCTTAATAGGGAAAGGGGAATAAGTCACTGACAAACATCTCTGACAGTGGTTTATCTCCCTTGAGAAGAAATCCAACAAGCCCACTTCTTTCCTTTATGACATCTGCAATTGGGAGAAAGTCAGGACACCACTATACACATTAGATGATCAGTTTGTAGCATAAGGTTTAATCAGCACTATTAGCGTCCTACGCACTATTTGTTACTGTCTTTCTTCCTATGATAAAAATCTATGCTCTGTAAGGGTAGTTACACATAGCATTTTTAAGAAAAATGTGATGGCCAGATGTTATCTGTAATATGGAATTGTGAAACGCAGTAGTGTGTTCTTTTTTCAGCATTTTTTCTCAGGATTATTGTGATTTTTATAATGATGGCATATTCCCTGTAGACATCTCTATAGGAGATTAAAAAACACCTGAATAGCACACTTTAACGCTAAGGTGCCACATAGCAAAGTGCATTACGTTTTTTCCATATTGTTTTTAATTGCGTTTTTCTCTACATTTTTTCATCCCTTATTAAATCTATAGGGAAAATGCTTGTGTTTCCGCAGGTAAAATTGACATGCTGCCTTTTTCAAAGACGCATATGTTTCTGAAAACGTTTTTTTTCCCCACAGTGTGTGAATGGGATTAACCAGAATCTCATTCACTTTGCTGTTACTGTAAAACACAGCGTTTTTTTTTCTACTGCGTTTCCACAAAAGCGCTGCTTTTCCAACGTTGGGCCTTAACCTAAGGCCCCTCATTTGGGAAAAGCTGTTTTTTTTTTGTTGCAGATTTTGTTGCTTTTTTTTTTTGTTTCTGGATTTGGCTCAAAAAAAAAAATCACAGCAAAAATTAAGCAACAATAAAAGCAGCTTTGCCACAACATGGGGCTTTAGCCTAGGAAATATGTGAACTAAAAAAGCTTCTAAAAACATGAATTTCAGGGCATTTCAAGTCCAAAGAAAAGAAACAACACATTGTATATAAAATGGCAGTGGATACACATAGTTATTGCCTTCCTGCAGTTTGTTGCTGTATTTTTGCATTTTTTTTTCCATCGTGTTACATGTATCACTCTGGAAAAAAACAGATTCTCCTAAATAAGAACTCAATACATTTGGTAACAGATCACCTAAGGCTGGTTTTACACTACCACTTTTCACATTACAATATAAATAAAAACGGAAGGACTGTTGCGATTTCCTCTCCATTTCTATTATAACATTGTACTCAGCGAAGACAGGTACAGATGGAAAGTGTTTATAACCATCCTCTTTCAGATCAAAAGAACGGACATTAAAAATGGTACCGTGAAAGTAGCCTAACTCAGTTTCCATTCATTGAAAATTATATACTGCAATGTCTGGCCTCTTGCCCCAAAAGCAAAATGTTTAATCATTGCAAAAATATTACGTACACACGTTCACTTACAGCACTTACAGCAGAACAATTTGTTGTAGTTTAAACAGCAAAATCAAAAATATATTATCTGTATGATAAATTGTAAAACTGAATTTCCTAGGCCAGGTGATCAGACTTTTACCCCTGCCTAAACAGAAGAGAATAGGGGTTTAAAATATCAATACACTAAGTTATGCTTTAACACTATATTGATATTTGTACTGAATTACTATCCTGCATCTACTGCAGGATGTGTGTTGTGTCATCTTCCCCTTCATGCTTTGTCAGAGTAAACTTTCTGTTTTTAATGCCCTCTTTTGTCTATTGCAATAAAGAAAAAAAAAAACTTTTTGTCTGTCTTTAATGGCAAAATAGAAGTCCATGATACTGCAATGCTTGAGTTTTATAATAGAATGAAAGTTGCCTGCTGAGCCTGAAGAAGAGCTGGCGAGGAATAATCCTCCTCTTTGTTTTAGCTTGTCTGCTCTCTGAAGCCTGACAGATGTTCCTGCCCTGTGCATTCTGCGTAATGCCAGCTCCACACATCTCAGTCATAATCAGACTAGTTATTGAAGTTACTTGCCACTGTTTGTCTCTTGCCCAAGGTACAAATATCTGTTACAACAACTTATTACATAATGTAGAGTTTTTTCATCTGTAACGTCAATCAAAACTGCAAAGTTCAGCAGAGATTTTATACTAGCTTAAAATATACGCAAATAAGGTGAGAGTTCTACAGAGAAAAAATAACTTTCATGTTATAACAACTAATTTGAATTTATCATATGTGATGTTTGTATTAGTTTTTGGCTGTCCTGTCCTCAACTACTTTGCAATTTAAACTATAAAAATATCAGCACCTCCGATTATAATGATAATTATCATTTACTACTAATAGATAGAGCATCACTCTATTCTGATAGGTGACATGTAAAAGTATATTGAAATTCAAGAAACAGCTAAATAAAAGTGATATCTACAGCTCCGGGGCACATACCGGGAAAGCCGACAGTGTGCTGAATTCACACATGCCATCTGTTTTATAGCAGCCTTGTGAAATCATTTCAGCCTGTAATTACGTTGCACATTTTCTAAAAACAAATACTGTGCAATGACAAAAGCACCATCCCCACTGATCCATAACTCCCAACCATCCCGCATTTGGCGGTACAGTCCTGATTTTACACTGGTGTCCCGCGGTCCCGGATTGCTTACAGTTTGTCTCGCTATGCCCCTGAAGTGTTTTGCTGTTAACAAACTTTATTAGGGTAGGGTAAAGGCTAAATGGTAGATGCTAAATCCTAGTTGGCTAAAGGACCTTTGATGATGTCATGAACATGTGATCAGACTCTTGTGTGGGCGGAGCCATTCTAGATACCGCGGGACAGTGTGATGTTACACAGAAAGCTGAGATCAAGAATGATCGAAGAGAGAGGAGAGAAGAGACAGCATGTGTGAGCAAGAGGGTGGAACTGGGGCACATGAACGGGCAATTAAACTGAAGGCAGATTAAGGGGGGCATTAAGCTGGTGGCAGATGAAGGGGGACATTAAATTGGTGACAGATAAAGGGGGACATTAAACTGTGGGCAACTGGATGAGGACATTAAACTGTGGGGGGGTAACTGGAGGGGGACATGTCTGCCTCTAGCTGCCCCCAGTTTAATGTCCCCCTCCAACTACCCCTACTGTTTAATGTCACCCTCCAGCTGCCCCATAGTTTAATGTCCCCTTCTAGTTTCCGCCAGTTTAAACTGGGGCACGAGGAGAGGAACTTAATACTGTGGGGCAATTGGAGGGGAACATTATAATGTGGGGGAATATAATGTTAGGGTGACTGTAGAAGCATTATACTGTGTGGGGCACATGGAAAAATAGATGAGAATGGGCGGAGTCAACGTAGAAGTGGTTGGAGCTAAATTTGCCCCCATATTTTGTATACCACTTTAGTTTCAAAGGTGTTTATTGAATTATAGCAACAATACAACATAAAGGTAAAACAACAGTATATAAAACATTCCTGAGAGTATAGGAATCATACATAACATAATAGAAAGATATGATGACTAATCCAAAGTGATATGTCTTACAGGACAACAGGGATAAAAAGGTAAATAACCAATAACAGTCACAGTGGAAGGGGAAAAGGGATGGGCAGCGGTACAGTGCATGCTAATGAACGTACAACAATCGGTCCATTGGGTGGAATACAACTTTAACCCCTTAGAAGTTAAAAGTGCCTTATGGACAAGGCCTCATTTTTCAAAACTGACATGTGTCACTTTATTTGGCAATCATTTTGAGAAGGTTTAACTTACACAAGTGATTTTGAGATTGTTTCATTTATCCCTAAAATTAACACATTCACAAAAGGGTTAAAGGAGAAAATACATCTTCCAGTTTATTATGCAATTTCTCCCGAGCACAGAAGTACCCCACACATGGATGTAAACTGATGTTTGGGCACACGGCAGCGCATGGAAGGGAAGGAGCGACACTTGACATTTGAAGAGCAGATTTTGCTGGAATAGTTTTCAGGTGCCATGTCTCATTTGCAGAGCCCTAAAGTACCAATACAATGGAAACCCCCAAAAGTGATCCAGTTTTGAAAACCCTGACAGAATTCATCAAGGGGTATAGTGAGCATTTTGTAAATGAAAAATTACAAAAACGTCACCTTATCCCCCAAAGTTTTCATTTTCACAAGGGGTTAACGGAAAAAAAGAAAAGCACTCCACAGTTTGTTAAACAATTGCTCATGAACGCAGCAATACCTCATATGTGGTTGTAATCTGCTGTATGGGTACCTGGTAGACCTTGGAATAGAAAGAGCGCTATTTGACTTTTGGAGGGCAGATTTTGCTGGAATAATTTTCAAGTGCCATGTCGCATTTGCAGAGCCCCTAGAGTACCAATACAATGTAAACCCCCAAAAGTGACCCTGTTTTGGAAACTACACCCCTCACAGAACATGTCAAGGGGTATATTGAGTATTTTGACCCTACAGTTGTTTCACAGATTTTATTAACATTGGCATGTGAAAATGAAAAATTACTTTTTTTTTTTTCCAATAAACCGTCAATTTAGCCCCAAATTTTTCATTTTCACAAGAGGATAAAAGGAGAAAAAGCTTCCCAAAGTTCGTTACACAAGTTCTTCTGAACATGAGAATACCCCACATGTGGTTCTAAACTACTGTATGGGTATATGGTGGGCTCAGAATGGAAAGAGCGCTATTTGGCTTTTGGAGGGCAGATTTTGCTGGAATAGTTTTCAGGTGCTATGTCGCATTTGGAGAGAGCCTATTATTACCAGTGCAATAGAACCCCTAAAAAGTGACCCATTTTGGAAACTATACCTCTCAAGGAATATCTCAAGCTGTATTATCATTTTGATTGCAAGAGTTCTTCCCAAAAACGAATGTACAAAGTGAAAATTTACATTTTTAAAGAAATATGCCATTTCAGTGCCCAATACATTGCACTCCTAAGACTATTAACTGGGCTATCTTGGGTAGAAAAAAGTTATATATGTGAGTGTAAACTTCTGCTTGGGCATGATGGTTTTGTAGAGCCCTGGAGGTGCCAGTAACTTGGGATTCTCCAAGATGTGACCCCATTTTGTAGGGAAAATTGTAGGGTCTCTGCAAACGTGACATGGTATCCAAAAACCAACAATCTAAATCTGCGCTCCAAAAGCCACATAGAGCTCCTTCTCATCTGCATCTTGCTGTGTGCCCAAACGGCAGTTTATGCCCACATATATTACACTGTTGTGCCCAGGATAATGTACTTAACACTGCCATATGTGGGTATAAACTGCTGTTTGGGCACAGCCGGACACAGAAGGGAAGGAGAACTATTTTGGTTTTTGGAGTGCAGTTTGGTTTTTGGACGTCACATCACTTTTGCAGAGCCCATGAATTGCCAGTAAAGAGGAATCCGCAGACATGTGACTCCATCTGGAAACTATACCCCTCAAGGGATTTATCATGTGGTGTAGCGAGCATTTTTAATCCTTGAATGTTGCATTCATTTAATTTCCAGAAATGAATGTGCAGCTGATAATGAAAAGTGATAATTGCAATTTTTCCAGAGATACGTCCGATATGTTGCTCCCAGCCTGTGTCAGCAGAGACACACACTCCAAAAACTGTTAACTGGGTATCCCGAACACTTTAGCTTTTGGAGCCTTCGTCTCTGATACAAGCTGGGCACAACATATTGCGCACTGAAATTACATATTCCTGGAAAAATTGTAAATTTTCACCATCAGCTGTGTATTCATTTCTGGAAAATAAATTAATGCAACACTTGGCGGTTAAAAATGCTCACTGTACTTCAGGATAAATTCCTTCAGGGATGTAGTTTCCAAAGTGGTCACATGTCAGGGAATTCCACTTGACTGGCATTTCAGGACTCACCAAAGTGTCATGATATCCCAAAACCAAACCGTAAAAATCTGTGCTCCAAAAGCCAAATAGCACTCCTTCCCTTCTGTGCCTGGCTGTGCCCAAACAGCAGTTTATACTCACATATGACATTTAGGTACATTATCTGGGTACAACAGTGTTATACATTTGGGCATAAACTGCAGTTTGGGCACACAGCAGGGAACAGAAAGGAAGGAGCATGTAAGGTACCAGAAAAGTGAAATGCCCTAGGAAGTGACCCCATTTTGAATACTGCATCCCTCAAAGAATTTATCAAGGAGTGTAGTGAGCATTAGTATACCAGACATGACTGCACAGCGGATGGTGAAAAGTACGTAACTGTGCGGATTACATTGGGTACACAGACACATAGGCTGACTTCCTCCAATCTTGGCAGGATCAATCAGGTATCAGGGGCTCCCAGCAGCCCAGAGTCACTGACCACACCGCGGGGGGTGACGATGGGGGAAATTAACATGGCGGAACCCCTTGGTTGCTGTGGTCATATTTGACTGTGGCCAGTGGCGTAACTAGGAATGGCTGGGCCCCTAGGCGAACATTTGACATGGCCCCCCCCCAAATCGGTTACGGGTCCCCAAACAGTAAAATATGCTCAACAGTGGCCCCAGATAGTATTATATGCTCCACAGTGGCCCCCATACAGCATTATATGCTCTACATTGATCCCCCCACACACAGTATAATATGCTACCCACAGTGGCCCCACACAGTATAATATGCTCCACACCATGTATTATATGATCCCCGCAGTGGACCCCACCCAGTATTATATGCTCTACAGTGGCCCCCACCCACTAGTATATGCGTTACAGTGGCCCCACCCAGTAGTATATGCTCTACAGTGGCCCCACCCAGTAGTATATGCTCTACAGTGGCCCCACCCAGTAGTATATGCTCTACAGTGGCCCCCACCCAATAGTATATGCTCTACAGTGGCCCCCACACAGTAGTATATGCTCTACAGTGGCCCCCACACAGTATTATAACCTCCCAACAGCTCCCCTACACTTCGGTGCTATTATTATACTCTGGGGTCTCCTCAGACCCCAGAGTATAATAATCGGAGGCCCAGGGAAGGTAATTAAAATAACAAACATTCATACTTACCTTGCCTTACCTTTCCTTGGCATCCTCGCTCCATCCGGCTGTCTTCAGCATCTTCAGGCCCACTTTCGACGTCACTGCTGATTGGGCCTCAGCGATCACGTGGGGGCGCACTGATGTCATTACGTGGCCGCGCCCCATGTGACCGCTGGGGTCTAATCACAGGCCTCAGTCACATAACAGAAGAGCGCTGGAGAGAACGCTTTGCCCAGGAGAGAATATGTATTTATTATTTTCAGTCACCTCCCCTGGGTGCCCTGCCCTGCCATCTATTGCAAAGGGGCCTGCAATATGCCAAGGCCCCTTTCCAATAACAGTATGTATAGCGGTCGGGGAACCAGGCTTTCCCCGACCGCTATCATAGTGGTCCGGGGCCCGGCCATCTCCAGCTGCCGGGTCCGGTCACGGTCACATCCTCTGCGACCACGATTGTTACGCCACTGATTTGTGGGGTTCGCGGTAGCGGCTGTCACAGGGCTCCGGGCCCCCTAATGTCCTGGGCCCTGTGGCAGCCGCTACCGCGGCTACCCCGATATTTACACCCCTGACTGTGGCATCCAAGGGGTTAAAACCCCGATTAACCCTGAGTTAATGGAGCAGGTGTTAACTGTCAGTTAAAGCTAACACCCACTCCGATGCTGCTCGCTAAGATAGTGAGCGGGCAGGCAGCCGACCGGTGACGTACTATTACATCCACTTGTGCCAAGTACCAGGCGCCCAGGACCTAATAGTACGTCATGTGTCTATAAGGGGGATAGCCACCTTTAAAAAAAATTCATGGCCTATCATTAATCATCATCAATTTTAGATTGGCGGTGGTCCAATCCTGCAGATTGCTTGTTTCCCAGAGCATGCAGCTCCCATCATGGTTTACATGCCAGGAACTGCGCTGCTCACTCATTGTATTCTTGATAACAGCAGTTGTAGCTCTTTCAAGTCTCTGGTATACCAATGCAGTACCCATAACCGCAGCTATCAAGAATATGCTTTAAAGGACGGGGTAAGGGGGCCAGAGAAAGTTTGCACCAGGACCCAGTGGGTATATGCAAACAATTATGTGAAGTTTAGACTGTATTACTGCAATAATGTTTAATTTAGTGTATACATTTGAGTTGGTGCATATTTTGATCAAACTGTGAGATTTCATCTACTCCAACAAGGAGACCTCATTCAGATGGGACCCTACACTTATACCTTTGTCAGGCCATAATAAGGCTGCTGCAGCAGTTTTATTTGTCTTTATCAGTTTTGCAGCCTTGGCAGTATGCACCTATTTGTTCTACTTTGGAGGTTTGGAGATTTCAATTTTTCTTGATGCCATCGTGCTGTTCATTTTTCACAGACCCACAGACAGATATATATATAAAACTATAGAGCATTAAAAAAATGACCCATTTTTTCACAAAACATATAAAACGTATCAACCACCGACAGCACACAAAATGAGAAGGATTGTGTGCGATTTGTGATTTACATGGACATCACGTCCATACAAAATGGACATGTGAATAAGTCCTAATGCTTAGACTAGATGTAAAATACATTTTATAATGATGTATACAGGGCAGGGAGAGGAGAGCCATGCTGAGGAGCCTACCTTTGCCTGTTGTAAGTAGTGGGTATATGGAAATAAATCCAAAAATGGTTGAGGACCAAAAGGGAAGGAGATAAAAGATATAAGCAGAATATGAGTCAAAGGAGAGGAAGTGGGCAGCCAAACAAAGCCAGCAGCTGCACCAGCGCCACAGCACAACCCAGAACTATCTCCAGGGAAAATCACAGGTAAAGAGTGTGCCCTATATTCAAGAAGAGCTCTGCGCATGAACTCTTGCCAAGTGAACAATAATTGTAAAAAGGCCTTCATTCTTCTCTGCTTCAAGTGCCTCTATTCACATAATGTAAAGCAACTCCTCCAGCCATTTGGATACAGTTGGGCAAGTGGAATGACCAGTCTGGCAGCAGAGAGAAAATGTCGCAGGAGGCCCTTCTTAATCTTAGGTAATGCCCCTGGAATAGAGAAAGAATAGTTATCTGAGGGGTGATAGGGAGAGTCCTACCAGAATATTTGCCATAGAGCCACAAAACTTTTGACCAAGAGTGCTTAAGAGTCGGGCAGCTCCACCATACATGCACCATGGTACCTTTGTTTCCTTGCATCTCCAGCATAGGTCAGAGACTCCCAGTTACATGTGTTGCATAGTCACAGGGTAGATGTACCATCTAGACAAAATGTTGTAGTCCCTTTCCCTTAACCTGGCAGGCAACTGACATGCCATGTGAAACATTGCATGTTTTAAGGATCCGATTTATTTTATTTTTTTTTTTGAGTTGGAAGGGACCTCAAGGGCCATCAAGTCCAACCCCCTGCAAAAGCAGGTTTTCCTAAATCATCCCAGCTATATGTCTATCCAGTTTCCACTTGAAGATCTCCATTGATGAAGAGCTCACCACCTCCCGTGGCAGCCTATTCCACTCCCTCACTACCCTCACTGTCAGAAAGTTTTTCCTAATGTCTAATCTGTATCTCCTTCCCTTTAGTTTCATCCCATTACTTCTTGTACTTCCTTCCGCTAATGAGAAAAGGTTAGATCCCTCTGCACTGTGACTACCTTTCAGATATTTGAAGACCGCTATTAAGTCTCCCCTTAGCCTTCTCTTCTGCAAACTAAACAATCCCAGTTCTTTTAACCGTTCCTCATAGGACATGGTTTGCAGACCTTCCACCATTTTGGTTGCTCTTCTCTGGACTTGTTCCAATATATCGATGTCTTTCTTGAATTGAGGCGTCCAGAACTGTACACAGTATTCCAGGTGGGGTCTGACCAGGGCAGTGTACAGCGGAATAATTACCTCTCTTGATCTAGATTCAATGCTTGTTTTGATACATCCCAAAATTTTGTTAGCCTTTTTTGCAACAGCACCGCACTGTTGGCTCATATTGAATTTGTGATCTATTATTATGCCCAAGTCCTTTTCCCCTGTGCTATCACTTAGTTCTATTCCTCCCATACTATATATGCTTTTTACATTTCTGTTACCTAGATGTAGGACTTTGCATTTGTCCCTGTTAAATACCATTCTATTCGCCTCAGCCCATTGTTCCAGTGTGTCTAAGTCCTTTTGAATACACTCTCTCTCCTCTCTAGTGTTGGCTATTCCTCCTATCTTCGTATCATCTGCAAATTTTATGAGTTCCCCAATAATCCCATCGTCCAGATCATTTATAAAGATCTTGACTAAAAACAGCCCCCAGATCCCATTTTCAGTGTTGGAAAAAGGCAGCTCTGTCCCTATTATAGCCATTTAGCAAGAACTGATACATATAGGATAGGCAGCGTGGCACTACCATTGGGCTAAGAACCAGTTTATCAAAGTGCGTCAATGTGATTTTGCAGGACAAGAGACCCAAAAAAAGATATCTAAGAAGGAAAGAAGTTGCTCATATGCCAACCAGGAAAGAGTTGTGGAGCCACTGCATTTGCATAAGTTTGCCAGTGTAGGTGCATCAGCATTATGAAGCATTCCTTTAAATAAGGCGCTACATGTTCCTCCTATACAAAAAAATGTTCTAGCCGATAAATAAGGGGGAAGGAGTCATAGGGCTGGTCTAGCTGAGATCTTACCCCTATCTACCCAGCCATTCCAGACAGGGGCGTAACTACCAGGGTAGCAGCTGACACAGGGCTTGGGACATTATGGGGCCCAGTGCTCTCCTGATGTTTTAATAGGCCCTATTTACTTACAGCTTCCCATTCTGCGGAGGTGGCTGTGAACAGGAGTGGGGATCGGTAAGTGAGGCTGCGAGCCCGCGAACCCCACAAACACTGCTATCATTTTACTCTGGGGTCTTTTCAGACTCCTGAGTATAATGATCGGAGGCCCAAGGGAGGTAAGGGAACATAAAAAAAAACAACGTTACTTATCTCTCCTGCGCTCCAGCAGGCTCGGGTCGTTTGGTGACGTCCCAGGCGTCACGTGGGCCAGGCCTGCATCATTATGCGTCGCAACGCAGGCTCAGTGACGTCTGTACCAACATTGAAGATGGCTGAAAATAGCGGGGAATGCATCGGAGCCAGCAAGAGGTAAGTAACTTTTTTTTTTTTTATGTTTGTATTCTCCCCTGGGTCTCCGATCATTATACTCTGGGGTCTGAATAGACCCCAGAGTATAATAATTGTTCATGGGTGGTCCACAATGCGGCATAATGTGGCACAGGAAGGGCCACAGCAGGCTCTACCTGCTTAGGAAGCTGAGAGCCTTTGGAATCCGGGGGGCACTTCTTAGGACTTTCTTCAACTCGGTAGTGGCATCAGCCATCTTCTTTGGAGTGGCCTGCTGGGGGAGCAGTATATCAACCAGGGACAGAAATAAACCTGACAAGCTGATTAGAAGGGCCAGCTCTGTCCTGGGGAGCCCACTGGACCCAGTGCAGGTGGTGGGTGACAGAAGGATACTGTCCGTGGTGAGCTCCATGCGTGAGAATAACTCCCATCCCATGCATGAGACTGTGATTGCGCTGGGCAGTACTGTCAGTGACCGACTGCTCCACCCTAGGTGTGAGAAGGAGCGCTATCGGAAGTCTTTCCTCCCCACCGCGGTTAGGCTGTACAACCAACACCGACCTAAGCGGAGATCATTACATACAGAGAACTGAAATATCTCTCTGCCTGTTTTATCCCCCCCCCCCCTCTGCTACCTCCTATCTGTCTGTCTGCTATCAATGTAATGCCTCTCACCTTGGAACATTCCTGTACATGTTGTATTTGTATTTGTATCTGCTTATCTTATCTTTGCTGCTGTAACACACTGAATTTCCCCATTGTGGGACTATTAAAGGACTATTATTATTATTATTATTATTATTATTATTATTATTATTAATACTGTGTGCAGGGGCCACTATGGGGCATAATACTGTGTGCAGGGGCCACTATGGCGCATAATAGTGTGTGCAGGAATGCGGTTTGTGCGGGAAGGGGAGGGGGCCCATGTCAAATTTTCATCTTGGGGCCATTCCTAGTTACACCACTGATTCCAGACATGTAGTGTTAGCACGGTCAGGAGGGGCCAGAAACCCAACGCTGTCCTTTAGGGACCCTCTAGCCAAGGACCGCTCAGTAGGTCTCCCAGGGACAAGGTATGTTCCAAATCAGCCCAGAGCTTAGAATTTGTACTCTGTGACCAATACAGCCTGCATGATAGCAAAGCTGTTTCTTGATATAGCTTATCGTTAGGCATCCAGGTCCCCCCAGCAATTTAGGCTTAGACAGAACATGTTTACTCAAGCGGGGTCTAGAGGGTTACCACACAAATTTGTTAAAGTAGAGACACAGTCTAGAAAAGAAGCAAAAGCCTTGGTTACACATCCATTTTAAGGCTATTCATGTGTTCAAACTACAATAGACATCTGTAGTCATGCTTGAGTACAGTGGAGAGCGCCCAATTTGCTGCTACTGTAAAATTCGTGGACATACCTAAGTGTGTATTCACAATGACTAGTGGTATGCGGTGTGGTGAAAAGACACACAGCAAACCTGCAGGCATTAAATGACTGCAAACGTTGGCATTTATGTTTCTATGTCAATGTAGCAACCCAGTGGAGAAAGGCATGGAGGCTAGGAGTACTAATCAGAGTTGGGCTGATGTGTATGCACAGATGCTTATAAATCATATAGGGAAATATAGTATCTGAGTAGGCACTGAAGAAAGTAATTGCGATCTTGGTTTGGGAATCAGTAAATTGCACAAAGTTTATGTTACGTATGAGATACTGTTTCCATTTCAGGGGAGGTGTAGTAGATATATTTGACCACCGTGACAACAGGTGGATTAAAAAAAAACAGCTGACAGGCTAGCCTGTTTCTTTTACTCTTTCAACACAAAACAGAAGTTTGTGACTTTCTTGGAAGCAGGTCACTACTACAGGTTGAAGTGAAGGCATCTGCTAATTTGGATCAATCACCAACCTTTTAAAGCAAATTTACCTTTTCATTGTTGTCATACTGAGCTTTTGCTCTGTTTAAGTATTATTTTACAATACCTAGGATGGACAACTGAAGCTCCTCCAAAAACTTAAGGATAGTTTTACACTGAGACCAACCACATATTGCACAGAATTTATTTAAATACAAAATGTTTAAACTGAGAAAAAAAAAAAACAAAGAAGTACAAGATAAAAGGATTTCCAGATATTTTGCTTTAAGAATTTATATCAAATTGCATTGTGGAATATTGCAAATATATTGTGCAGAAATTGGAGTTTTCATGTAAACAGTTTTCAGGGTTGGACAAGTTTTGTGGTAGCTTCCCCCTCGCTACTTAAAGATCTGGCAGTGCTTCTTCCTTCTTCTCTCTGAATTTGGTGCCAGGAGGGCTGGAAAGGGGGCAGCTGCTGCAGCAACATCAGCTTGGCAAGAACAGGTAAAGGCCAATTGGCATCAGCAGAACAGTGCACACCTGGACCGGCCTGAGTAGTCAGCAGCCCCAGTATTCCAGAAACAGGGATACTTACCACCTCTTCCATAATGTCCTGGAAGCTCTCAAAATAAAGGAAGAACTAAAGGACTGCTGGAATTGATGGCAAATCTCCCAGGCAAAGTAGAATGCTTCTGCATCCACTGGGCTCTATCATTCTATGCATGATGTGGGCATGTTATGTGCTGGTAACATCACTAAATTTGGGCGTGGTCTCACCAAAAAGAGAGGTTAGTTCTGATGCTGTATTTAAATCATAGAAGGGAATATTACTCGGGATTAGAATATGTTACTGAAGGGAGTAATAGTTAAATTAAAACTTAACATTTATTGATGAGTAATAAAATATGGAGCTCCAAATGGTCATAAACAAAAATCAAAACAAGTAACGGAATTAATAGGGCCCCATGTTCACTCACTGTCAATATAAAAACACTGGTGGATGAAACAGACGCTAGTGGGTTAGGTGTTATCACTGATGCAAGTCTGGGTATCCACTATTTACAATGCCCTCCCCTAATGGGTGATAACCAATAGGTATAATAACTGTCTCAGTATCCTTCTCCTCAATGCGTTTCGCCACTTAGGCTCATCATGAGGAGACTCAAAGTATAAACTAGGGGTAGTCCACCTGGATTTGGAATCCGTACTGGTTGCACACCTGGCAGTAAGCCCAGAATGATGTGCGATGCCCCCAGTGGACTAAACGGACATAAGGGTGTATTCTATTAGCCTGGCCTCTAGAAGCAGGATGTGTGGGTTTCTTAACACTAAGAAGCTGAGGTGGCTGAGTCTGTGTACCCAAGTCAGTTGGTTAAACTCCAGTATGAGAGGAGCCAGTCAAGCACTGCATGTATTATTCAGTGCATACAATATTGCTACAAGTTGGAGAACTGTAAGGGCATCACATATCTAATACTGAACCTCCTAGGTTGCAGAGGGCTAACAAGCAGAGAGTGGTATATCAGTGCAGCTAAAAATCCCGCTTAAATAAGCAGATCTGCTCAGGACAATAGACCACAGCCCTGCCAGACCTACGGAATAAACCTGAGACAAATAGCTGAGACAAGTATGAGACAAGTATACCGATCGGGCCAGTTGTGCTCTCGATCAGCAATCAAACCCTCTCAGCCCCACCACAGTAGCCTCAGTATAAACTTGGCAGTGTCCACCTGGGTATGGAATGAATTCCAGCCGCACACCTGGCCCCAGAATGATGTGCGATCCCCCAGTGGACCAGACGGACATGAGGATGTATACTATTAACCTGGCCTCAAGAGGCATGATGTGTCTTAAAACTTAGTAGCTGAGGTGGCTGCTAATAGTGCAGTCAAAACTGCAGTTCCCAGTGCCCTGGAGGTGGGCACTGGTACTTCATATCAGCAGCGAGTGATACAAGCGACACTGGAACTAGGTATAAAAGGGCTAGGCTGTACCCACATTCCGCCCCCTGCTGTGGCATGGCGGTTCCTGATTGGTCACGCCCTCTTATGTCACTCTGGGGGCAGGGCTAAATAGCAATGGTTAGGGGCTGCCCAGAACCTCCCCTGTATGACCACAACCCATGTAATTTGCTGATGGGAGTGTCGTAGATGGGAGGGATTAAGGAACATACACAAACAAGAGCCCCAGAGTAGATAGGCATCATCTATGTTAAATAGACAATTCAATGCATGGTATCATTTAAAACCATGATCTTAGTTCTTACTCTATATTTATGTTATGAGCCGAGTTTTGTTGCTGTGTACGTGTACTGAAGATAGTTCTGGTGCTGCATTCATGTTATGAGCTTGGTTGTGAAATTGAATTTATTATAAGAGCTTTGTGGTGGTGTGATGTTTGGACCACCCTAGCACATGACATAGGAGCACCTGTCAGGAGTTAATTCACTCCCACTCACTCAATCTTGAACTCCCCGTTCACTTAGGCTAAAAATTGAGCATTAATCACACCACAGATACACAAAGCCGCCAACTACTGATTTGGGGGTTGTAAGAACCCAGCACACACACATCAGATGGCAAAGGACACTTTAGCAGGCAATGGATCTATAGTTTAACCCAAATAGATTTGCCAAATTTCTTATACAACCACTCCCAAATGCAATATATCACCAACAAGAAGACAACACTGGAGCCAATGTTTATATAAAACTTATATTAAATATATTTCTTTTATTGAATTTTACAAAACAATCATCATGAATGCACCCCAGTAAAAATAGATGTGGAAAAATCAATATAGGATAAAATTCCTCCCATATAGGACCAAATACTATATGTTAAACACATGGGTTAAAACCTCCAGAACAGTACGTTTAAGTAAGAACTCTGACAGTCTTATATAAACCTTGGCTCCAGTGTTGTCTTCTTGTTGGTGATATAATGGATCCTTAGTGCACACAGGGACTAACATTAAAGTGAAAGTTTCAATGTAAAAAGGATCAGTGCTTACAAAAAACAAAACAATAAGTGATATAAACAAGGAAACAGTTACAAAATAAAGAAAACAGAAAAATAACAAACTTACAAGTTACAGTTCTTTTGATCCCATGGCGTTTGGGAAGAATCGAACATGGCCACCACCCAGCTTGCCTGGCTCCAACTGTTTTTATTATGGTAGGTCTTGTCTCATGTTTCAGAGAACCCCTCCTGGTCACTGGACAGTGGATTAATAAGGAGGAGAGTCCGATGAATATTAATAATTGTTCCTGTCTCGTTCACCTCCCTTTATGGGATGGAAGTTGAAATGTTGGTCATCTACTGTATATGGAAACGCTGTGTCTCCTGTGTCTCTGGTAAACTTCCTAGTCATTAAAGCTATAAGCCTTATTTGTGATGTAAGTTGCAGACTTCAATGCCATTTCACAGAGGTGACAAAACTACAGGAATTTTCTCAAAAAGATAATATTGTCCTCTTGTATACATCATAAACACCACACACACACACACACACACACACACACCCACCCCAACACTACAATTCCAATGAAGAGTATATACAGGCAGGGGCTTTCATTACAGATGACACTATATTTACATGGCCACCATGTTGGGAAGAGAGGAACTAGAAATATGTTGGGCATTGGAGCAGCCCTCCTTTCCCCAGTCTAAATTTCTGTGTGTGCCCCTGGACAACCCATCTCAGTTTTCAGATGTTCCTGATTCCAGTTGATCATGGTAGGCTTTGCTGTTGGGACACAGTCATCTATCTTTGCGATAGAAATTGCTGAATAATTTGTCATACTCCAAAAGTGGAGACTCAGAGAGCTTTTGATTAATAGAGATTTCATCTTCATCAATGTGACATGCCATTGTATGGCAAGGAAGATGTTGTCTAAAGCCAGCAGCCCATTTAAGCATGAACCAGTTATATGTTATATCTCAATACATTTACAACGAACCCCATACACACCTTGCCAAAAATTGCAGCATGTCAATTATGCCTACGGAAATGCCGGCGGTTTCCCTATAGATATAATGGAATTAGAAAGTTCCTCTGTGAATTTTCTGTGAAAGGCGCTGCGGAAAAAAACGTTATGCGTTACCGCCACAGTTTTTCCTGCAGCACTTTTTTGCTGCGGCCCACTATATGGGGTCTTAGCCTTAAGGGATATTATGTGATCACCTAATAAATAATGTGATGCAGCCTGCTAATCTGAAAAAATATCCATTTGTTAAGGAGTTTTCTTTTTTTTATTTTTTGTTTACCCAATATACATTCAAATTCAAATGACAGCAAAAAAAAAAAATAAAAAACACAAGCTGACTGACTTAGTTCTAGTCTAATAGTCATTGACCAGGTCACCTGTTCAGTGCTTTGTTATGTTTCTCGAAATAGTTTTTTTGTAGAGAAAAAACAAAACAGGGCATACACACAGTGTCAGAATTGTTGCTAATCACTATTATAATTAAGTAGTGTGCAGAAAAATGACTGGAAAAAAACAGGGTAAGGATAGGCAAAAGGTGAGGGAGGAGGAAACAGTTGTGCAAGTACTAACAATAACAATATGGGAGTCAACAGCAATACTATTTCTGGTTTTGGTGTACTTTCTAAGAAAGAAGATGAAGTTTTTGATCACTTAGCTCCCTCATCTGAATCACAGGAGGATACTGCATCCGAGAGCATTGTCATCTTGAGTCAGGCTTCTGTGTTCCTCCTCTGCATTGGCACCGCCTTATCTGTGACATTCCAACTTGGTGGAACTCCACCTTAAACATGCTGGAGCATGTGTGTGAAAAGCAGAACGCAGTGAATGATTACTGCATGCAGCAGACCACAGGGACAATTTGTTAGCTCGAGACCAGTCATTAGAGGCACATGAAGGAAGTATGTCAGCCTCAAGCCCTTTGAAGAGGCCACCATTTGTTAGCTGCAGCATCATCTATGTGATCTTTTTTGAATATTTTACAGGAAACACTTACACTCATGCAATGAGGAATGGAAGAGGAGGAACAGTTTCCACCTCTTAGCCAACATCATCTCCCTGCGTTGATGGAGGAAGATGAGGATGTGGTTCAGGGTCATTATGTTAGAGGAACTAAGACTCCTAGATTGAAAGAGGAGGAGGAAAACTCTCACTTGGATGCAGAGAGGGCGCATGATATGTCACAGGCACAGCCAGTGGAGGAAACTGACCCTTATTTCTTTCAAGATAATGTTGATGACGATGAGAATGCTGGCCAAAAACACAAACCACGACAGACCTCTGGGTACATGCACACACTAGCAAGCATAGCAGGCTGCATGCTCTGCTGCTTACATAGCGACAAGAGTATTATTAGACTCAAGCAAAGGATTGAGTCTTGGATAGCATTGCTCTTAGACCCTCACTATAAAGCCAAAATTAGAGAAGTCTTCCATGCGTCCCGAGGGGAATTAAACTTGGATCAGGTTAGGCTGTATACCCAGCTTACCACAGCATTTAGGGAAAGCACTGCAAATGCCAGTTGCTTGCATACTCTAGTGTCCTCTGCCTTCGTCTGCCAGTGCTATAGCTACAAGTGTCAGGAGTAAAAGCAGCAGCAGACACTACAGTGTCTGGAACATGATGAACCAGAGATATTTCACCTCGCATCACCAACCAGACCCCCAGACCCTAACTGGCAGCTAACACCCATTAGCTGCAACAGCAGGTACAGTCGTACCTAGAGTACATCTACAGGTGCATCTCAATAAATTAGAATATCTTTGAAACGTTTATTTCTTTCAGTAATTAAATTAAAAAAGTGAGCTCCTATATTTTCTAGATTCTTTACACACAGAGTGTTCTATTTCAAGTGTTTTATTTCTGTAAATGTTGATTATGGATTACAGGTAATGAAAACCAAAATCTAAGAAAATTTGAATATTGTAAATTCAGTGTGTCACCTGCCAAGGTTTCCTAAGCCTTTAAATGGTCCCTCAGTCTGGTTCAGTAGGACACACAATCATGGAAGATGCTGATTATGAATTGTATTACTGAAATGAATGAACATTTCAAAGATATTCTAATTTATTGAGATGCAGTATATTCTGTATACTATGCTGTATATTCCATCAGATAACTGTGACCCCATGGAACTCTGGGCCAATAGGTTAGAGCAGTGGATAGAGCTGGCTCAGTTTGCCATGGGTGTTTTATCTTGTCATGCCTCTAATGTAATGGCTGAGATCGTGTTCAGTGCAGCAGGTGGCATTATCAACAGTTTCGTCATTCTAGTTGTTACATCTGTTGTGGAAAAAAATTACTTTTGTCAAAATGAATCATGAATGGATCCATGAGGATTTTCACACACCTCCAGCTGATGCCTCCAAATAATGGTGCCTCTTTCCCTGTATTATGTTTTTTTTTTTGCTGTACTGCTGATGCTGCCTGCTACTCCTAAACAACTAAAACCACTACCACGCATGTCCTGTAGCCTGGCCCATCATATCATTCCATACTGCACTGCCACTCATGTCACAGCTACTACCACTCAGCTACACATGTCCTGTGGCTTTGTCCATCACATTCCACAAGATCAGTGTTGACATAAACAAAAACATAACCATTTTGATATATTTTGGTGGCTTTTTTTCAACTAGTATCACAGCCACAAATTTGTCTCCCAAATAACAAGCCTGTAGCACTAACAAGTCATCAAAATGGGTTAATTTTTCTAAAAAACCATTGCTATAGATTGCCATTTTGCAATATAACCGCCATGTGTCTCTAAAAAAACCATGGGCAAGGACCTTTTCTCCCAAAAAAGGGTAATTTTTGATGTGTAATAAATGTTAAAATGTATAAAAGCAAGTGGCAGAGCAGCGTACGATTAAACTCTAAGCTGGTATCCATTGCCTACCTACTTTTTTCCATAGAGATACATGTCATTTTCACTTTGACATAACTTCAGCTGTGCTTGTCTTGGAGAGCTAGATATTGGATAGATTCTTAGGAGCCCTGGTAGTGTTATACACTATGAATTAAGCCAAAAGAGGCTGTGGCTCGTACCAAACTGGTTTCACCCAAAACGAATCTGGGATCTGAGCCACCTAAATCCGAAACTAATCTTGAGAGGTTTGCAGGGTTTGGTGTATGGGCAGCAGCTCAGGAGGAGATAAGTGGGGCACAGCAGCATGTTGGCCATGGAGGAGTGGGATGCCACTGACCCAGAGTTGGCAATTGCTGCCTGTGCTTATTACACATTATTCTACAAACCGAACCCTCTGGCAACCTAAGCAACAACCCTATATATGTCTGATCCACACAATGCTGGGTGAGCAGAATTAAGTGTGGCTCTTTCTCTGCTATCAATTGAATTACATGATTAAACTGTGGGACAGGTTTAGTAATGAAAAACCTGGCATAATTTTCACAAAAAAAAACAAAACCTGTTGTTCATGTCATATACAGTTTATTGTATTTTAGGCTAAGTCCCCACGTTGCGGAAAGGCAGCTTTTTTTGTTGCAGATTTTGTTGCGTTTTTTGAGCCAAAGCCAGGAGTGGATTGAACAGAAGAGAGAAGTATGAGAGCTTCCTATATAGTTCCCATTCCTTTTGTAGCCATTCTGCAACAAAAAAAGCTGCGTTTCCACAATGTGGGACCTTAGCCTCAGACACTTTTTGAGCCTTTGTGTATGTAAAATGCCCAAAGCATAAACAGATTGAACAAATAGTTGATATAAACTTAGAATCCCCAGGCTTATCTGGCATTATGGTCTATTACAGGCTGCTCTATGTAGCCTGTAATAGAACTGCAACATTTTGCAATGCATTGCAGTGCATTAGCATTATAATGCATTGCATTAGTGATCAGACCCTATGGGGTTTAAGACTTCTAGGGAGTCTAATAATTACAGTGAAAAAAAAAAAAAAAAAAAGAATTAAAAATTCATATTACTCCCATTTCCCTAGAACACATATAAAAGTATATATAAAAAAAGATATATAAACTTAGCATCGCTGGAATCGTACTGACCCATAGAATACAGGTGAGGTGACATGACATTTTGACAAGTTACAAAATTTAGCCAGTGCAAACTTAAATTCGTGAATTTTAAGACTAAATGCGTCCATTTTTCACGGCCGTCTTGCATCCGAGGGGCAGCTGTTTTTACAGATCCCCCATACATTTTGACGGACCGTCAAAATAACGGTCATGTGAATAGCCCCCATTCACTGACATTGAATTTAATGCTGCCATGTGACGTCCGTTAAAAAAAATGGAAGTCGCTCGGCCATTACTCACTGTCATGTGAATGTAGCTTAAGACAGGAGAAAATAAACAGAAAATAAAGAAGTGCCTACTTGCGCAGTTGTAACACAATGGTTTCAGAGAGAGCAGAAGTAAAAGCACTCACCTGATTTGATTTTATTATAAGGTAAAACTCTGTATGCAACATGTCCATTGTCCACATGTATACAGCCTTGTCCACTCTGTTATGCTTACCAGTGACCCGGTTCACTGGATATGGAGCAAACATTTTCTTCTGGCTCTGGCACCAAGTATTCACAATCAAAAGCCTTAATTAAAATAATTAATGTGTTTTCATTTTTTTTTTTATTAAAAAAGTTATTCCTTGTGCCACAGGACATGTATAAATAGATAACAACAATTGTCTAAACTGCAAAACAAAAAAAACAACACCTTTTTGGGTGGGGCGTTCAGCTGCAATTAACCTAATAAGTTCAATGAGCACAGGTTTTACATTTTACATGAATAGTCAATAATAAATACATTTTATTAACATGTAAATGTGTGTTATATATATATATATATATATATATATATATATATATATATATAGAAAAGGTATACAAAATAGGATAGCTTATAAAAAACAACCAAAATCATCAAGTCATAAAAAAAAAAAAAAAAAAAAAAAAAACATTGTCATTCAATCATATGACCACCAGGGGTCAACATACCACTTTATTTTGCACCATCCTCAATGGTGTGATTTGTTAAAATGGCCACTAGATGTCATTATTGTAGCATATTTAAGTCCTGGGATATATTTGAATGGCCACTAGATGTCAATAATGTAATACATTCAATTTAGTACAGAAGCAATGTGAGGAGAAAAAAAAATCTTCTAAAAGGCAAAGGTTATTCTCCATAGCCACTAGATGTCATTAACCTTGAATGTTGGATAGGTGATAGAATGTCCACGGCAATGTATTTAAATTGCTATGGAAGATTATATATGTTCATAAGGTATGGAGAATTCCCAAGGTGAGTATGCTTACTAGATGAACATATTTGAAGCTGGTAAAACTGTCCCTATAGCTATAAAGTCCTTGTTAGGTCATGCATAAAGTCATGCAAAGGTAATATGAGCAATACCCAATGGTGTAATTAATGTACACAGTCCTTCTATAGGACTTGAACAATACAAACTAAGAACAATACAAAATAATTGCAGTTACATCTTTACAGTAGTATACATATGTGCATATCCATATCCCTAAAGCAAAAAGATTGAAGAAAACATTTATATAGACATGCATGTCTATGGTGAATACACAGCAAACATACTTCTGAACAAACCATAATGATCAAACCATTAGTGACTGCCATACAGTATAATGCTCCAATAGTACCCCCCACACAGGATAATGCGCCATTAGTGCCCGCCACACAGTATAATGCTCCAGTAGTGCCCGCCACACAGTATAATGCTCCAGTAGTGCCCGCCACACAGTATAATGCACCATTAGGGTCCGCCACACAGTATAATGCTCCAGTAGTGCCCGCCACACAGTATAATGTTTCACTAGTGCCCGCCACACAGTATAATGCTCCAGTAGTGCCCGCCACACAGTATAATGCTCCAGTAGTGCCCGCCACACAATATAATGCTCCATTAGTTCCCACCACACAGTATAATGCTCCAGTAATGCCCGCCACACAGTATAATGTTTCACTAGTGCCCCCACACAGTATAATGCTCCAGTAGTGCCCGCCACACAGTATAATGCTCCATTAGTTCCCGCCACACAGTATAATGCTCCAGTAATGCCCGCCACACAGTATAATGCTCCAGTAATGCCCGCCACACAGTATAATGTTTCACTAGTGCCTGCCACACAGTATTATGCTCCATTAATGCCCCCTTACGGTATAATGTTCCATTAGTATAGTGTCATTTTTCCAGCAGAGAAAATTTGATTGCCTAAGCCTGGGGTGTGTCTTATAGTCAGATGCATCTTATAGTCTGGAAAAATATGATGTAAATACATATGCTAATGATTTTTCCAGTAATTAGTTGGAATTACTCTTCAGGTCTGCATTTAAACCAGTATAATAGGAATAAGTAAAGTACTGACACCATAGGTACATATTGCCTTCACAAGAATAAGAACATTGTAAACTTAGGGACAATTTTACAACATCCCAGGTTCAAATATGTTCATATGTTGCCCTGGAAGTTTTTCTCCTTTCCCTGAGTTTATTTATTTTGCTTACTTATATAGCACCAGCATATTCCTCAACACTTAACAGATATTTTCATTGCTCACTGTCCCAAGTCTTCACATCTAGTGGTCTATAAAATACATCACAGGATTTAAATATGACACAATAATGACATCTAGTGACTATTTTACATATTACATCATTGAGGATGATAATAAATATTGTGTTATGCTGACCCCTGGTGGTCAAATGATTAAACATTCACTTATATTTTTCTTAATGACTTGATAATGTTTTGGAAGCCTTTATAATTCATCCCTGTTTGTATCACATTGTGTTTATAAGCATTTAAAATTGGATTTGCTATTAGGCATGTAAAATACGACAGCTGTGCTCTTTAAACTAATCCCATTGACAAGGGATGGTGTTTTTTTCAATTGTCAGAAAATAGCCTACTGTTGACATGTTGTAACTGTTGTAACTAAGGGTGGGTTCACACCTGCGTTTGAGTCCGTCCGCTGCCAATACGAGTGAAAATCTCGGGAAACAGGATAGGCATCGGATACCGACAGGTTAGCGACGCATTGGTTAAAAACCCATTCATTTGAATGGGTTTTTAAAGCAATGCTTGTGGTGTGCGCTTACACCCTCTGCGCTGCGAAGCCGTTTTATTTTTCATCGGACACGAAGTCCTGCATGTCTGACTTTGTTTCCGACGAAAAAAACGGATTCTCAGCACAGAGGGTGTAAGCGCAGGTGTGAACCCACCCTTACCTGTTAAGTATGAGGAATAAACCTGCTGCATTTTTGCCAACAGTTTTCATCTATGCATGCATGTCCAGTGACACATGGAATATTTTTTTGATTTTTGTTTTTAACTCCCTGTCTTCCAAACCCCATAACTTTTAATATTTTTTCGTTGATAGAGCCTTATGAGAGCTTAATGTTTGCAGGGCAAATTGTGCTTCATAACTGTACCATTTAATATTCCATACAATCTACTGGGAAGCAGGAAAAAAATTTTAGAATGGGTTGGAATTGGAGAAAAACTGCATTTGTGTGGGTAGACTGGGGCTGCAAAAACGGCAGCAGAAAATAAAGAGGAATTCCTCTTCATGTCCACCATGTGAGCTTACCCTAATAATTGCGAGATATAATGGAAATAAGTGTAGCCTGTTACTAGTTATATCACACCTAACAGTGCCACAGTAGCTTACCTCACTTATGATGCCACAACAGTTGAAAGCTATTTTTCCAAAACTGAAACCCACTTGTGATGTTACAGCAACTTGTAAGACAAAAACACAATTGTGATGTCACAGAAGCTTTTCTGAATCAAATTCACATGATTAAAAACACCTTTGATGTCATAAGTTACCTTACAGGGGTTATCCAACTTCCAAAATGATCTGCAAATACGTTCACAGCAGTGCTAACTATTCACTGTTCCCTTGTGCAGCCTTTGCTTGGCTTTATTTTACTTGAGATTCCTTGTATCACTGTTATTTACACGCAGTGGATCTGTGAACAAACTACATTTCCCATGATGCATCTCCCTGCTCTACCCTCCAATGAAATCACAGGTAATAAATCACTCCCACATGTGAGGTCACATGACGCTGTGGTGATTTGTCAAGCTCACTCCCCCCTCCCTTCTGTGAGCAGCAAACAGGGAGTGAGAGTAGTCAGCTGAACAAGGGAACAGTGAATATTTAACATTGCTGTGGATGTATTTGTAGATAACACTGGTCAACATGATTTTTTTCGCAAAAACATTAAATAGCAATTATTGTAGTATTTCACATCCTGATTTCGAATATATTGTCAGAATTGTTCCATCAGCTCAGTTTTTTTGTGACATGAAATTTTGTTATTGCATAATTTAACTGGTTCCGATAGTTTTGTATGATTTGTCATTAGATGATTCCACAAAATTAATTAGTGCTACCCATAGTTTTATAAGTGGAATGAGGTCTTGTGTTATGTTACAACCAGTGGTGAACCTAGCCTCTTTGCTGCCTGAGGCGGACTATAGAATGAAGCCCCCCCCCCCCCAAAAAAAAAAAAAATAAAAAAATTGAGTTTCCAGGCTACAGAATTCTTCTTCCTGCATTACTTCAGTATCAGATCAACAACACGGCATTAACAATGAAAGTAACTTCACACATCTTCTGCTTGGTGGATGGACGAGCCCACGTGGCCCCCATTCTCTATAATAGGAGCGCCATAGATAGCTGAGTACTGGACTTCGGCTATCTTTGGCACTCCCATCGAAGTGAATGAGAGCCACGCGGGTTCGTCCATCCACCAAGTGACACACCTATATATATGGCTGCGGTCAGGCTGAATTCCCACCTAGTGGGGGGAAAAACCCAATTCTCAGGTTCAGTGGGGGTCTCAGCAGACAGACCCCCATCACTCAGGTATTTATCCTCTATCATTTAGGTGAATACAGGGCAGTAACATTTTGTGACTTACAGGTGACGTCTCTGACTAATCCTTCACATTTCCCTTCTCTTCTCTCTGGACCGCCATGACCACTTCTTCCAGCTGTGACTTGTCTCTGTAAAGTTTGCAACACAGACATCTTTGGCTCCTCACTTCTTCAGGCATCCAACCCACATTGTCCTCACCTGCACACCCATCCTGCTGCTACCCCCAATTATAAAATATATGATATAACTCCCCATAATGAATAATACTACCAAGTGCATCTTTATATTAATAATGTCCGTGTGTACCCTGTATAAATAGTGCCCCTTATTAATAATGCCCCAGGTGTTAACTAATTAAAAGGTTTTCCAGGTCATTAATAAACTAATCAGTGGGGCTCAAAAACCCAGGACCCCCACTGATCAGCTGTTTGAATGGTGTAAGCGCCATGACTGCTTCTCTGTTTACATAGTGTCAATTCATCTCATAGCGGCCATGTCATGTAACTACAGCCTTGTCCTGTACATGTCTACAGTATGTGACAAGGCTGGAATTACATCACTGGGCCACTATAAACAGACAGCGTATAATATAAACAGGCGCCATAGCCCCTGTTTATAGCGCCCCATTTACACACACTATAATGTTCCACAGCAGCACCTGCACACGGTATTACACAGTATTATGGCCCGCAATGGCCCCTGCACACTGTATTATGCCTCGCAGCGGCCCCTGCACACAGTATTATGCTCCATAGTGGCCCCTGCACACGGTATTATGCCCCGCAGTGGCCACTGCACACGGTATTATGCCCCGCAGTGGCCACTGCACATGGTATTATGCCCTGCAGCGGCCACTGCACACGGTATTATGCTCCCTAGTGGCCCCTGCAAATGGCATTATGCTCCATATTGGCCCCTGCACACGGTATTATGCTCCACAGTGGCCCCTGCACTGGTATCTTTTCAGACCCCAGAGTATAATGATCGGAGACCCAGGGGAGGTGACAAACATAAAAACCAGTGTTACTTACCTATCCTGGACACCGTGCACTCCCCGCAGCTTTCAGCCCTGTTTAATTGCTCACACACGTCACGTGATCAGGAAGGCGACGCGACCTGATGACATCACCAGAGGCCTCAAGCCTGCTCCTAGTGACATCGGATCACTGGAGAGGTGAGTAACATTGTTTTTTATGTTCCCTCACCTCCCCTGGGTCTCCGATTATTATGCTCTGGGGACTGAAAAGACCCCGGAGTATAATAATAGTAGTATTTGAGGCCCGCGGCCTCACTTACCGATGCCCGCGGCCTCTCACAGCCGCATCCACTTCCCCTTCTGCGTCCCATAGCAGAAGGGGAAGCGGAGGCGGCCACGAGCAGACGCGGGGTAGGTAAATAAATAGGCCGTTACCTGCTGGGGATACTCCAGCAGGTCACGGCCTATTTATATATAAAGAAAAAGTTATCCGCACCTACCTGCAATCCCATGATGCAGCCGCCGCCTCCTCTTCATGTCTGCGACGTCTATGTCTCAGCGTAGGCAGCGCGATGACGTCATTGTATCGCCGCCTGCGCTGAGATGCGACATCTCGTAAACCAGCCCAGGACAGGCCCCACTCAGCTCTGTTTTTTGTTTTTTAAAGCGGCCTGTCCTGGGATGGTTTACATGAAATAAAAGTAAAAATGCCGCCCCCCAGACAGTGATAGACAGTGCCGCCTGAGGCGGCCGCCTCACTTCGCCTCATTAGCGGTGCGCCCCTGGTTACAACACAAATCAGCAACAATACGCAGGTTCATTCATGTTCATACATGTTTAACCGTGCTTAGATATTGCACCTTTTATAAGTGGAGAGCCAGTACTGAATTGTCAGTAAGTCTGTTAGGACAGGTGTTCGTTCTTCTGGTCATTATCAGTGTTTTGCTTGTTTCTCAAGTTCTATTAGTTGCTATAAATATTACAGTATGCCAAGAAAATGTATAAATCATCTGGGCAATTTTTGTTACGTGTGTGGTGAAGTAACGTTCAAGAGTCAGAGAAAATTTTTTACACCACTTGTAAAAAAAAAAAAAGTGTTATGAGCTTTATTTCAGGTGTAAAGTTGGTGATCTCTAAAGGAACTGGGCACCAAATATATGCTGTTTGTCTTGCGTTAGGCTTCTTACTGGTTGGAAAAATGGTACACATCATATGCCATTTGCTGTCTGATGGTTTGGAGAGAACCGAAGGACCATATAACAGATTGCTATTTCTGCTTAACGAACATTAAAGGAATCACATCTAAAACAAAATACACAGTTAAATGCACAAATTTAAAATCTGCAATGAGGCCTGTCTTACATGGCGAAGAGCTTCCTGTACCGAAGTGTCCAGATTTAGTGAATGTAAGCAACAGCTCTGATTCTGACCTTACTCACACTGAAGAAACAGCAATGTGAGAAACGATCCTACTTTCCAACCAAGTTCATCACCACCTCACTTCTTATCGCAAGAGGATCTGAACGACCTCATTCGGGATTTAAACTTGTCTAAACAGCAATCAGAGGTTCTATCTTCTAGGCTCAAAGGATGGAATCTACTCCGAGCAGACGTAAGAATATGCAGGTATCATAACCGAGAGGGTGATTTAAAAAACTACTTCTCTGAAGAAAATGGTGTAGTATATTGTAATGATGTTTATTCACCTTGCCCCTTGGTAACACCAGGCAGATGAGTGGCGGTTGTTCATAGACTCATCAAAAGTTAGTTTAAAGGCCGTTCTTTTGCATAATGGCAATTCCTTACCGTCTATACCTGTTGCACATGCTGCTGATATGAAAGAGACATATGAAAGTATGAAACTTTTGTTAGATAAAATCCAGTATGAAAAATATAACTGGAATATCTGTGGAGATTTGAAGGTCATTGCTTTATTGCTTGGGTTAGAACTTGGATACGCAAAATTCTGCTGTTTCTTATGTGAATGAGGGATAGGAAAACTCATTAAACGTGAATCTCTTGTTCCTGGACAAAAAAATGTGTCAAATGTATCTTTAGTGAATCCTACAAAAGTATATCTACCTCCACTGCATATTAAGCTTGGATTGATGAATTTCATAAAAGCAATCGATAAAACTGCTGCGTTTATGCATTTGAAATCAAAATTTCCAAAAGTTAGTGATGTGAAACTCAAAGAAGGCATTTATAGGGCCACAAATCCCATATTTTCCCTCAATTCGCTACAATCCCATCCACTTTGCAGGAACTGTAAAATACCACATTTAGCAAACACACTGCAATTTTCAAAACTGTTGCGGTTTTGGAAATCGCAGCATGTCAATTATACCTACGGAAACGCTGGTGGTATCCCTATAGGTATAATGGAAGCAGAAAGTCCACAGAGAAAACTTCTGCGGACTTTCTGTGAAAGCGCTGCCGTAGTCCGTTTTTTTTTCTGCGACCCACTACATAGGGCATAGGGCCTTAGCCTAAGGCTGAGGCCACATGTTGCGATAAACTTTTTGTGTTGTAGATTTTTGCAACATTTTTTACTTGTCAAAGTCAGGGGTGGCTTCACAGGGAATAGTGAATATGGAGAAAGCACTTATACGTCTCCCTTCTGCTAAATCCACTCCTGGCTTAAAAAAAAACACAGCAAAATCTGCAACAAAAGCAGCTTTTCTGTGGGGCCTTATACTACATTCACACGACCATGGGTGAAAATGGATGTGAAAATTGCCAGTGCCTCGAGATTCATTATTGGTAAGTAATTATAAAAAGAAATCCTCTAGTACTGATCAGAAGATTCGATTTGTTACCAAGTATAATGCAAATTTGATGGATATTCATGACATTTAAAAAGAAAAGCAAAAAACACTGGTCTGTATTGGAAGACTATCCATTAATAACATGGAGAAGGTCTCAGAATTTGACAGATATTTTGACTTGCAGTCTTTACATACCTCACATTACAGACACTATTTTTGGTAGCCGTGGTCCACGTTGGGGATCTTACCAATGTGGTAATTGTTCGGCTTGCAGATACATTGTTAGATCAGTTGAGTTTTGGAACTTCACACACACATCCAGAATTTCAAAATTGTGCATCACATTAATTGTAACACATCTGGGGTCATTTATTTTGCCACACGCGCATGTAATCTCATTTATGTGGGTATAACGACAAGATCACGTGTCTTGGAACATGCAAGCAGGATTCGTGAAACAGCCTATGTTTTTGAAAGCCATGAAGTTGCTAAATTACAGCCTATACCAAGACATTTTCCTGATGTGACTCGAGAGATCTGAGGGTTCGGGGTATAGATAAAGACAAGCCTAGATATTAGAGATGGATTGTCCTGCTTAATACTGTATCCCCACATGGTTTCAATGAGGCAGTTAGCTTTAGGTCCTTCTTAGAATAGAATTTAAAAATTTTTATTTTCTTCACTAGCACTTTACATTGCTTACATTTAGTTTTCTTATCTAATTGTATATTGTATGATTCACTAAGTATAAATTAATTATATGCATTGTATTTTTATTTGCATTAGCACTTTTTATTAGTTATTTATTAAATAATTGTATGTTCTATTTTTGCATATGTATTGATTATATACACTGTATGTATAATTATTTAGATTCATTTACTTATATAATCTCCTCTGTCTACAATTCATCAAATTGTATTTTCATCAAATCTTGAAGACTTTGGGATTATTTGCAGCCTCAATAGATGCAGTACATTGGGCTATGGTACACAGCCGGAGTCTTCAACACAATATGCTTCAGCATTGGAACGGAGATGTGAAGGGGATGCATACAAGAATAATTTTAAAACCAGGCACAAAACAAGATCTGAAAAGGTGGCTCTATCCATGCAATCTAGGGAAAGGAAAGAGTTTCCAAGTTCACGGAATCACTTATCATAACCACAGATGCCCTCAAGAAAGGTTGGGGTACTCACCTACAAACCTTATGGGTGCAAGGCCTTTGGAAAAAATGAAAGCTGTCAGGTTGGCACTGTTACACTTCAAACTGTTGTTCCAGAACAAATCCGTCTTAATTCAAAGAGACAACCAGGTAATGGCCTATTATTTGAACAAGCAAGGTGGAACCCGAAGCAATCTATTGATGATGGAATGCAAGAAGAATCTGCCCTGCTGGACTTAAAGGGGTTTTCCGGGCAAAAAATAATTTTTTAAAAACATCTGTTAGTGCTATTAATATTTTATTTATTATTTTATTTTTCTTACTTATATAGCTCCATCATATTCCGTAGCGCTTCTATAAACATTGTGGTCACTGTTCCATATTGGGCTCACAATCTACATTCCCTATCAGTATGTCTTTGGAGTGTGGGAAGAAATCCACGCAAACACGGGAGAACATACAAACTCCTTGCAGATGTTGTCCATGGCAGACTTTGAACCCAGGACTCCAGCGCTGCAGTGCTAACCACTGAACCACCATTAATAAGTGCAACCAAATACCTTTAACAGTGTTTTGAGTGATTTTCTGGGTTTCTCTGTGAGCTCGGGGCATTTTCTACATTTGTTTACATGGATAGCTTCCTGTTTTGTTTTCCTACAACTACCATGATGCCTTGTGCTTCACTCAGAGCTAACTCCCTCTCCCCCTACCTTTCTCACTCACACCCCCAAACTGTTTCCCTTACTAGCCCACTACTAGCCCATCCTAACTAAGTCATCCCACCCTATCATACTTACCTGTGTTCTGGAAAGGATCTTTTCAGCACTGGACTTCACTTGTTCTCAGTAGCCAAAACTCCGGTTCTATTGCTCAGAACAAGTGAGTCACGAGCCCAGAAGCTCCGGATAGGAAGACACGTAAGTGTGATGTAATGGGGGGGGGGGGGGGTGGATAGTAATGGTGACGTTCCATTTCTGGAAACAGAACGTCACCGGAAAATTGGAAAATGCGCGTGGGGCGGACTAGATAAATAGAGATTTTTGGTACAGTAAGTAATTTAGAAGGTAGGCGGGGGGGGGGGGGGGGGTTGTTTAGCTTAGATTAGAAAGATCATTTTATCCTGGACAATCCTTTTAAAAGCTCTGCATATAAAAGAATCTCTGAATACCAGAGAGGATCTTCTGAGCTGGAAGACTCTCAGACCATCAGAGTGGTAATTAAATCCCAAATATTTTCATATCTTCTAACAGACAGATGGGGACTGCCACAAATGTATTTGATGGCAACCAGAAACAATGCGAAACTTCTAGTATTCTGTTCCCTAAATCCTCAAGATCACCCGTATGCAGTGGACGCATTCTCCATGAATTTGAGACAGAAATTTCTTTACATCTTTTCTCCAGTCCAGATCATCCAGAAACTTCTGCAGAAAATATTGATGGAGAGACCATCAGTAATATTAAAAGCTCCATTTTGGCCCTGAAGAACCTGGTTTGCTCTGTTATAGCAAATTTCGAACAGCGAGCATTGGCCTCTTCCCCAGTATCCAGATCTCCTAATTCAGAGAGGCTTGTTTCATCTGGAACTGAGCAAATTCCATCTCTCAGCTTGGTTCCTGATGTGTCAAGATTGAAAGATACAGAACTGTCTATATTAGTAATCAATACTTATTTGTACTGTCCTTATGGGCTGCCAATAAAGACATATAATAAAATATGGTCTAACTTCTCAACGATTCAGAATTACATTCAGTAGAAATACTAAGCGTTCTACAATTCCTGCAAGATGGTTCAAAAAGGCCTTCAGTTTAAAACTCTTAAAGTACACATGACAGCAATTAAAGCTATGATTCTATAAACAGAAAAAACAGCGTGATACTGTTTGGACCTCGAAATTGAATAGAAAGAGCTTTATATTGACAGGTGAAGGAATAGATAGAGATAAGAATATACTCGCACAAAAGACTTTTTAGTGGTCAAGATGTACTCTCACCTTCTGAGGTTGTGATTAGTCACAACCACTAAAATCGCATGTAGAGATCAATATATGGCACCGGAGAGCAGCTGGACATCAACTCGCCTCAGGATATGGAATCCGGATGACAAACAGTGGATCATAGGATGTAGAGGAAGGATTACCTCAAAAAAATTGAATTGTCTGGAGAAAGACGATCTTTATTGAATTGCACAAACACTACGTCTACAACGTTTCGGGGTACAACCCCTTTATCAAGTGTATATCAGGCAAACAATAAACACACTGGATACATTGCTGCTTTTTATAGGAACTTGACATAAACATACACTCACTTAAAGGAGGGGCTTCTATCCCCACTACTCACACAGAATAAAAACAATTAAATATAATTAAAATACCTTTGGGGTCCAGTACTATCTTTAGTATCTTCAAACAGATAGAATTCTGTCTCCAAGAATGTTTTGTAGCTGGCTGCAGAGGTTCAGGACGATGACTAGTTAATTCGTCGCCCTATGGTAGCTATTGCGCATGCGTGAACAGTGTATTTGTGCTAAAGGCAACTACGCTCAGTTGCATTCGGCGTGGTGAAACTGCTATGCGCATGCGTAATCAATAAGAGTAGCATAGATGTATTTACGCAATTTGCATAGAGGCTAATACATAAGTTTTAAACTGTCTCCTATGTTTAAAACACCTTGCTTAGTGGAATTCAGCGTAATAGATGATCTAATGTGCATGCGCGATCCACGAGTTAGTGTAGATGCGCTGCGTAATTAGCGTAACCAAGATTACATAGTATACAGTACATTGAAGTTTTATGCTTAAAAATGTAATTAAACTGCGCAATTAGCGTAACAATAGTATATAGTGGTCTGTATGGAGGGGAGAGAGGGAGAAACAGATTATACAAGAGGATACCCCAAGATAATGGGACTGATAAAAGTAGGAGGGGAGGGTGGGGAAGGGACTAGGGGGAGAATGTGTTGATTTTGTTGGGACAATTAAAGGGGAAGATGAATTAATAATAATAATAATAATAATAGTCCTTTAATAGTCCCACAATGGGGAAATTCAGTGTGTTACAGCAGCAAAGATAAGATAAGATAAGCAGATACAAATACAAATACAACATGTACAGGAATGTTCCAAGGTGAGAGGCATTACATTAATAGCAGACAGACAGATAGAACGTAGCAGAGGGGGGGGGGGGGGGGATTTAACAGGCAGAGAGATATTTCAGTTCTCTGTATGTAATGATCTCCGCTTAGGTCGGTGTTGGTTGTACAGCCTAACCGCGGTGGGGAGGAAAGACTTCCGATAGCGCTCCTTCTCACACCTAGGGTGGAGCAGTCGGTCACTGACAGTACTGCCCAGCGCAATCACAGTCTCATGCATGGGATGGGACTTCTTCTTCTGCATGGAGCTCACCACGGACAGTATCCTTCTGTCACCCACCACCTGCACTGGGTCCAGTGGGCTCCCCAGGACAGAGCTGGCCCTTCTAATCAGCTTGTCAAGTTTATTTCTGTCCCTGGTTGATATGCTGCTCCCCCAGCAGGCCACTCCAAAGAAGATGGCTGATGCCACTACCGAGTTGAAGAAAGTCCTAAGAAGTGCCCCCCGGATTCCAAAGGCTCTCAGCTTCCTAAGCAGGTAGAGCCTGCTGTGGCCCTTCCTGTACAGGGCCTCCATATGATCTGCCCAGACCAGCTTATTATTAAGGAGCAAACCCAGGTACTTATAGGTGTTCACAATCTCGATGCCCATCCCCAGGATGTCCACTGGTTTTGGAGGGCATCTGCCTTTACGGAAGTCCACCACCATCTCCTTGGTCTTCCCCGCGTTAATCTTCAGGTGGTTCTGGTGGCACCAGTCCACAAAAAAACGGTTCAGTTCTCTGTACTCCCTGTCATCATCGTCTGTGATGAGGCCTACTATTGCAGAGTCGTCAGAATACTTCTGTAGGTAGCAGCTAGATGAGTTGCACCTAAAATCAGCAGTGTACAGTGTGAAGAGGAAAGGGGCGAGAACCGTACCCTGAGGTGCCCCCGTATTACAGATCACGGTACCTGACATACAGTCTTGGGCTCTCACGTATTGAGGTCGATTTGAGAGGTAGTCTAGGATCCAGTTGGAGAGGTGGTGGTCCACTTAATTTTAATTCACCTTCCCCTTTAATATCTTTCTATCCTCATTCTGAGACAGAAGAACAAATACATTTTCACACTATAGATGTTAAAAGAGCTATTCTGGCCTACCTGGATAAAATCAAGGATTTCAGGAAAGAAAAAAAAACTTATTTGTACGCTTTTCAGGCACTAGGAAAGGGATGGAATCCTCTAAAGGCCAGATGGATCAAGTCCACTATTTTTGAAGCCTACAGATTAGCAAATATCTCTCTGTCAACTGCACCAAAGGCACATTCTACACGCTCCACAGCAACCTCATGGCCTGAAAATGCGCAAGTTTCTATCCTGGATATCTGTAATGCTGCTTCCTGGAGCTCTTCTTCTACAGTCATAAAACATAATCGTCTAGACATCCACTCTAAGGGTCCAGCCTTTGGCACAGCAGCAAGGGCGTAAATACTAGGGTAGCAGCGATAGTGGCTACCACAGGGCCCGGAACATTATGGGGTCCGGAGACCTGTGGCAGCCGCTACCGCGAACCCCACAAACACTGCTATCGTTATATTCCGGGTCTTTTCAGACCCCGGAGTATAACAATCGGGGGCCCAGGGGAGGTGAGGGAACATAAAAAACATTGTTACGTAACTCTCCTACGCTCCGCAGGCTTCGGGCCTGTTTGGTGACGTCGCAACGCCAGCCTGGATCATGCGATCTAGTCCAACATTGAAGATGGCCGAAGTAGCGCAGTGGAGCCAGGGAGAGGTAAGTAGCATTGTTTTTTATGTTTGTATCCTTCCCTGGATCTCCGATCATTATACCCTGGGGTCTGAAAAGGGCAGAGTGCTGCATAATACTGTGTGCAGGGGCCACTATGGGGAATAATACTGTGTGCGGGGGCCACTATGGGGCATAATACTGTGTGCAGGGGCCACTATGGCGCATAATAGTGTGTGCAAGGGCCACTATGGAGCATAGTAATGTGTGCAGGGGCCACTATGACGCATAATACTGTGTGTAGGGACCACTATGGGGCATAATACTGTGTGCAGGGGCCACTATGGGGCATAATAGTGTTTGCAGGAATGCGGTTTGTGTGGGAAGGGGGTTGGAGGGGGCAGTCCGGGGGGGAGTTGTGGGCGGCGGTTCGGGGGGGGGGATGCCATGTCAAATGTTCGCCTTGGGGCCCAGCCATTCCTAGTTACACCACTGCAGAGCATTGCTTAATTTGTTTTCCAAATGATGATTCCTCCCCCCCCCCTTACGTAGCTAGCAAAATCCCATCTGTGCTGCCGCAGAATGAATAAGAAATACAAAATTGGTCTTACCTGGAATTTTGCTTTCTTTGAGTTCAAGGCAGCACAGCATACCCTCCCAACTTCATTTAAGGAAAAACTCGTCGAGTTAAAACACAAGATAGTAGTGAGAAATGGGGAGAGGGCTCTTAAACCATCAATTATGCTAATTAATAGTTTTGTTGCTACCTAGGGCTGGCCCTAAAGGGAAAGAAGGCTGAGCTACTTACCCATCTGTTCTGCCTTGAACTAAAAGAAAGCAAAATTCCAGACAAGACACAATTTTGTATATCTTTATAGGAGGCATCCCAGCAGCACCTCCTGAGGTCACGTGACCACTCGCTGGCAGCGCATGTGCGGCTCCATTTTCTTTTAGTGCTCATAATAAGCAAGCAGTGTGGCCAGCAGTGTTTTTATAAAAAAAAAAAAAAAATATCAAAGTTCAAATCACCCCCCTTTCCCTAGATCACATATAAAAATAAACAATAATGAACAAACACTTTAGGTTTCCCACGCTCCAAAATGCCAGAACTATTAAAATATAAAAATATTTATCCCATACGGTGAATGGTGTAGCAGGGAAAATAAAAAAATCTAAATGGCTAAATAGTGATTTTTTTCAACACTTTGCCTCCTATAAAAAATGAAATAAAAATGGGTTCAAACTATCAGAACTTCCCCAAAATGGTATCAATAAAAATACCCGCATAAAAAGACGTCATACCCAGCTCTATACACATAAATATGAAAAATAAATAAAAAGTTACAGGTGTCACAATATGGCGACACAATTTTTTTTTTTCTATTTTGTAAAGTTTTACATTTTTTAAAAGGTATCAAAACATTACAAATACTATATAAATTTGGTATCACCGTGATCATACTGACCCACAGAATACAGGTAACATGTCATTTTTACCACATAGTGAATGCCGTAAAAATTAAGCCCATAAGAAATTGTCGCAAATGCATTTTTTTTTTCCAATTCCACCTCATTCAGAATTTCTTTACAGCTTCCCAGTACATTGCACAGGATATTGAATGGACAAATGGACAATTTGTCCTGAAAACAATAGGCCATTATGTGACTCTGTGAACTGAAAAATGAAAAAAAATTATGGCTCTTGAAATGATTGGAGGGGGGGGGGGGGGTAGGGAAAAATGGAAATGCAAACAAAAATTGGCTTGACAGAAAATCTACGGTACAAAAAGGTGGAGCCTCTCCTACCCCTCAGTTGTTTTATAGAAGCGAGAGAGAGAATCCAGTTAACTTGTAACTCATAACCCTAAGGTCAAAACAACATTTTTTTTTTTTTTTTTTGCTTGCTACACCCGGTGCCAAACAAAAGTCCATCACCAAGAAAAAAGGGAGGGATAAAGGACGGTGCTGTCATGGGTTCTAGAAAATCCAATTACCGGTAAGTAATTACCATTTTTTCTCATCACCCACAACAGCATCCAGAGAGAATAAAATTGGAAAAAACTAGGAAGGAAACTTTCCTTCTACAAGAAAGATCATCAGAAGTCCCAATGTCCAGCCTATAATGGCGAAAAAAAGGTAGAAGTTGAAGACCAGGTTGCCGCTTTGCAGATAGATTCTATGGAAGCATCAGCTCTCTCTGCCCAAGAGGTGGCAATCGCCCTAGTAGAATGTGCCTTGAGCCCTACTGGGGGGAAAGGCCCAAAGAACTGTAGGCCAGGGAGATTGCTAGTCTCACCCACCTAGCCAGACTACATTTAGAGGCCGCCTTCCCTTTATTGAGACCTGGAAAGAGAACAAAAAGAGAAGTAGATTTCTTCCAGGAGGAAGTAGAGGACAAATACTGGATTAAGGAACATCCAAACAGTGGTATTCCTGCTCTTTAGCATTACTCGGGTTAGCACAGAGGGAGGGGAGAACTATCTCCTGAGATCTATGAAATTTTGAGGCTACTTTAAGCAAAAAAGTTGGGTCTGGTTTAATTATTACCTTGTCATCTATAATGACAGTAAAAGATGGATTAACTGGTAGAGCCTGTAATTCCCCTATGCGACGTGCCGAGGTAAGGGCCACTAAAAGATTCACTTACAGGGATAAATTTTTAATAGGAATAGAATCCAATGGTTCAAAGGGAGGTTTAGTTAAGGCAGACAGAACTATAATCCGGGCCATTATTTTCATAAGGGGAAGCGACCTCGTACCCCATTGCCTGTTTATATATGAAGCTATAGTAATATTGTTGGACATGATCCTTACATGGCGATTCCAAATACCCCGACCTACGGCTTTCAAGGTCTCCAGAACCGCCATTAGTTCCCTCTGAGTCGAGGTGGCCTAAGAAAGACTCCTTGACCAGCAGCCCTGGAACACCTGATCCCCCATGTGGGCACCCCACCCCCAAGGGCTGGCATCCGTGGTAATAATTAGGGGGTCTGAGATCTTCCATAGAACTCCAATTTCTAGGTGACCCCTGACTAACCACCAACCCAGGGTTTCTCTTGTTGGCCGAGACACCCACATAAATTCCTGACGTCAGGATGCAAGGATTTCCCACTGCAGTTCTCGAGAGTGGCTCCGAGCCTAAGGTACTGTTGGAATACAGGCCGTGAGAGTCCCCAGGACAGACATAGCTTTTCTTATAGTGACCCTGGGGGACTGGATTAGGGTTTTTACTAGGGACAGAACCACTTCTATTTTCTCTTGAGGGAGAAAACATCTCTGAGCCGTGGAATTTAGAATGATCCCTAGAAACTTTTTCTGTTGAGAGGGAACTAAACTTGACTTCTCTAGAATCACCATCCAACCTAATTCCTCCAGAATGTTCAGTACTACTCTGACACTTTCTAAACATTCTATTCTGGATCTTGCCTCAATGAGAAAGTCGTCTAGATATGGAATAAACAGAACGTCTTTCTCTCTTTCATGTACTCCCATTTCTGCCACTAATTTTAGACCCTACATCACTCTTCAGCCATATAGCCCTTCTGGCAGAGTTGGTCAGGGCAAGGGAGCGAGCTGATAATCTTACAGCGTCCACTGAAGTATCTGCCAAAAAATCTGCAGCTTTTCTAATAGTCGGCAGGACTGACAGAACCTGCTCTCTTGGGACCTTTTCCCTTAATTGATTTTCCAACTCCCCTAGCCAGATCATAAGGGATCTTGCAGTACAGCTATCTGCTATATTGGGCTTGAGGGACCGCTCCTACCAACTCCCAAAGAACGCCTTAGGAAGCTTACTGCTTTTTTGTCTAAGGGATCCTTCAGGGTACCCATGTCCTCGAAAGGCAGTGCTGCCTTCCTGGAAGCTCTGGCTATGGCAATATCAATTTTTGGCACATTATCCTAAGAAGAGCAAGCTCCCTCGTCAAACGGGTATTTACACTTAACTCCTCTAGGGAGAAAACCCTTCTTGTCTGGCTTTTTCCATTCTCTCGTAATAAGCGATGTAATATTTTTATAATCTGGAAAGTGTCTCCTTTGACGAACCTCTAAACATAATATCCTGCATAAAACGGGAGGGTCTAGAGTCCTCAATCCCCATAGTCGCTCGAATGGCTTTGAGTAACTTGTCAGTGTCCTCTACATCAGATATGGAGGAAGAGGCATCATCAGATAATTTCGCCCTGAACGAACTTCCCCCTCAGAAGAGAAATCATGACCCCTGGTAGAGGAACTGGACTTTTTCTGGCCACTTTTACCCTTAAGGGAACTCCTGACTTCCTCCTGTATCATAGATATGATACCCTGTAAAAATGACAGGGACTCCTCAGCAATAGTTCTATCAATGCATGATGGGCAGAGCTTTTCCTCATAAGAAGAAAGTCTAGCTCTACATATGGCACATTCCTTATTCTTAGATTTCGCCAAGGCTTTTCTAGGTCTATCCTACAAAAGACAGGGACCAATTAATCAATAAAAAACAAAGGGTTGGCACGCAGCCACTTACATCCTCTAGAATACAGAGGAAGGCAGAGGTGGACCTTCTTCTTCCCCTCCTTCTTGGGGTTTTCCTCTTACTGGCGGCTGCTGGGACTGTGACTGCGTCTTTGACTGTAAATGCAGCTGTGGCTGTAGCTGCTGCTCTTCCATAATGTAGAGAAGTCTTCTCAGTCCAGGGAGGGCCAGGAACCTGCTCAGCAGCAGCTCCACTGTACCTCAACCTGCATTATATGACCATTCAGCCCCGGCCTCATTTCTAGCAAGCCACACCCATTACTTCTGTGCTGGCACCTCCATGCATCTCCCTGCAGGCCTGGAACTCCTGCAGTCTAAAGCAGAGGAAACACACTCCTTCTGCCTGGATATCGAAACCTCCGCATCCAGAACACCAGCAGCACATAGCTGGGGGGACAGCACCGACTCCAGACCAGGCCACAGCTAACAGCCACCCATGGAAGAAGAGAGGCAACCCCTACCAGAACCAACTCTTTCCTATGCCATCAGGTAAGCCTGCCTCAAAGCAGGCATGTAGGTCTCCCTCCAGGGATAGGAAACAACTGAGGGGTAGGAGAGGTTCTAACTTTTTGTACCGTAGGTTTCCTGTCCCTCGGGACGGATCCTCTCTCTGGGTGCTATCGTGGGTGATGGGAAAATATAGTTATGAAGTCATCTTCATACAAAAATACCTCGTTATATCGATGATATCCTTGTCATCTGGACTGCAGGTGAGGAGGCCCTACTTCAATTCCATAATGACTTCAATGACTTTCACCCTACCATCAACCTTAAACTTAGCTATTCAGGGAGTGAAATTAACTTTCTGGATACCACAATATACATTAAAGACCACCGGCTACTCACATCGATATACCACAAACCCACAGACAGAATGGCCTACCTGAGAAATGACAGCTTCCACCCCAAGCACACAAGACAATCTATCATCTACAGCCAGGCTATACGATACAATTGTATTTGCTCCGACAAAACAGACCTGGACAAGCACCTCCTGGATCTGAGGACGAAATTTCTCAGATTGGGATACAAACCAAAAGTACCAGACAACCAATTAAACAAAGCGGCAGCCATTAACAGAGACAGTCTGCTCACATATAGAGAGACCCGGAAAGAAGCCCGAGTGCCCCTAGTTGTCACCTACAACCCACAGCTGGAGATCCTACGAAGGATTGCCAAGGAGCTCCAACCTGTGCTACATAGGGACAACAGACTCAAAGACATATTTCCAGTCCCCCCTCTCCTTTCCTTTCGACAACCACCAAACCTGAGGCGTATTATCGTCCGGAGTGCCCTGAAGGCCCCAACTGAAAATGGCACCTCACCTTGCCTACATAAAAGGTGCATGACCTGCAAGCACATCCACACCACTGACAGTGTACCTATCCCACAGTCACAACAGGTGCACAGAATTAGGGGGACATTCTCCTGCAGGTCTTCCAATGTGGTGTACCTCATAATGTGTGTGCAATGTTCCACCACAGGCCTCTATGTGGGGGAAACAGGGTAGAGACTCAGTCAACGAATGAACTCACATAGATCCAGCATTAATAACAACAGAACCGATCTCCCAGTGGCCGCACATTTCTCCGGAGAAAACCACTCTATTGAAGATTTGCGGGTTGTGGTTTTAATGGGACATTTTAAGACGCAGGAAAAAAGGAAAGAATCAGAATACAAGTTTATGGAAAAATTTCAAACTCTGCAATTTGGACTTAATATTCATGCCAGCTTCATGTCACACTATGTATGACCTGTGAGGGTCACAAATCACCTCCTGATAGCAAACAGATAACAGATCTCTCTGTCACGCACCACAACTTTCCAGATTGTTTTTTGACCTGTTGTAAATAACTTCTCTACTTAGATTGCATTTTGTTTTGACTTTTTTTAAGGACTCTAAAATGCTTTGAAGACCATGTGTATAAAAATCTGTGAATTTTCAGTTATTGTATCACACCATGTCTGATGAAGGGAGCTAGTACTCCTGAAAGCTTACTTATAAATATACTCAGTTAGCCTCTAAAAGGTATCGCCTGATTTCTTCACTCTTCCACTACTTTCAATGGCTAACACGGTACAACATTATACTACTACAAAAATACAAGGCAGAGAAATGTTCCATTGAACTGTTTGTGTAAGTTAATGCTACACATAGTGGACATTTTCCACTACAGATTGTATGGTATACTTGGCAATGGTGCAAAAAAAAAAAAAAAAAAAGTGGCCTCAGCCCTAGGCTCTATTCAGATCACATCACATTTTTTTACATCAGTTTAGCAGATCTGTTTAACAGATGTAAAAATACACAGGCAGCCATCCTATGAATTTTAAACATTGTCATCTATTTGCATCCTTTTTAGCACCTATTAAACAGATCTGTTAAACAGATGCAATAAAAAACACGTTCTTAATGGAGACTTACATGTATTGTAAACTATTGTGGATTTGCAGGAGAAATCAACTTAATACTAGTGAAATTAACTCAATCTTTCCCAAAAGTTAATTATTTTTTTATTTTATAAAGAAAAAAAAGGTTACATGAGTCAACAGGTTTCTAGAAATCAAGTGAATTAATCTTTTCTCAGAGAAACAGACTCCTCTCTTATGCCATCCTTGGTAACAATACAGATTTTCAGGGCATCTCCTGTGTACACATCTCTTTCCGCAGCAGAAATAAACACATCTTTCACAAGTTGTAGTGCCTTCTCCAGTGTCAACGGAAGCTGTTCCACATTTTGCATGTTCTTATATCCAATCTAAAAATATAAACCATAGAATTATTTACAACGCAGTACACAAAGAGTAAAAACTGGAGCAAACTGTCCTTTTTTAATCACGTATACTCCCCATATAAGTACAAAAAGTTGTTGCTAAGGGATCAAACTAAAATAATTCATGTTAACTTTGACAGTCATGAACTGAAGCAGATCTTGAACACCAGAACCACCACTTTTACCACTCACATTCACACACCATTGATTAACAATAAAATACTGTGACTGAGGATCTGCCACCTCCTTTAGTAGACACACACAGTCGAGGGAAAGTCATGCACTAGGCAATGGTGCCTATTGTAAATGTTGCCACTTATAGGACTTACAAATAATTTTGCTGATAAACATGTTTCTCACAGTGGCACAAAAAGTTTGTATTATTGTGTGAGTCCTATTATTAACTGTCAGGTGTAAACAGGCTCTGAGATCTGTTGGTTTCAAAAAGTGTAGTGTAGCAGACTTTGGCAGGCACTGCAAAGAAAATTATACATCATGACTAGCAATACAATACCTGGTTATCTAACAGTGGCTGAAGCATGGCACTTGCAGAACCACCAGCCTTGTATGAATCTCTCTGGTAGGATCCTACTGGATCAAAGCTGTACACTGCTCCTTTACCTAAAAGGAAAAAGATTAATATTAACTCTTGATCCACATTTATAGAAGGTGAGGTAACTGATCTGATAGTGTAAAAGATATTACATTTTGTCATACATTTGTTTTACAGTTTTGATTTAGTTCTTTGTCAAATCCAGCCCACTAATGAATCTGTAGCACCTGCTAGTTGTCTATGAAAAGCCTGTCACAGACCAACACGTTGTCTATGACAGATAGTCCTAACTCAGGTTTAAAGGGGTTGTCCACAATAACAATTTAACCATCCGTAGAATGAATGGCCGATTGCTGGGATTAAAACGGCTAGGATTATCACAGAGAACAACAGCGATTCTGTATTTCTAAAGCACAGTGTCTTTCCATTCAAACTCTATGAGGATAACAAAGACAGTTGAATGCTGTACTTGGATGGTACTTTGGTAAGTACCAATAAAACTGAATGGAGCAGCAGTGGGATCCCCAATTAGACACCTATCATCTATTCACACAAGTTATTAGTGTGGGACAACCTCTCTAAAAGATTTATACTACGCAAAGCTTCTAGCATATAGTATTACTGTACTATGTGCAAATAATGCTGGAAGTGACAGTCTAAGCATATGGCTCTGTACTGATTAATATGAAGCAGCCCAAGACTACCAGTGACTGAGGGTATGTTCACAAAGTTTTTTGCAGGCTGATTTTGAGGCGGAATATGCCTAAAAAATGCCTCCCATTCATTTCAATGGGAGTCAGTAGCAGTTTTTTTTCCCTCTAGCTGATTTTTTTCAGCTAGAGGGAAAAAAAGCGACATGACCTATCTTTAGGCGGATTACGCCTTGAAAAACCCACTGGGACTCAAAGGGAGGCAGAAAAAAAGTGATGCATTTTTTGACGCAGTTCTTGCAAAAACCGCATCGAAAACCACAAGAGTTTCTTTACAGGGAAGTTTCCAGGTCCATACAGTGTGCTGGAGCAAAAAACTGCAACGAAAACTGCATCATGTTAAAAAAAAAAAAAAAAACATTTCCTAATTCCTAATTTTTTCAGCCTGCACAAAGCTCAGTGGGAACATACCCTTAGGGTCGCCAGAGAATAACACACTGATTCACATGATGAAGAAATGGCATATATTTGTGAATCACAAGTAAACAGCCAGCAGGAAAACATGATGCAAAATGTGAGAGCAACAAAAGGGACCCAGGAGACCTACTGACCCATTGTGTATCTGTTAATTTCTCCCTGACATCGCTGGACAAAAAAAGCTGGGCTTCCAGGACATTCATTTCAGATGGTCTCTGTGACAAATGAACTCTAGCAAAGATGTGAACTTAAAAGAGATACTCCCATCTCTAGGATCCTATCTATACTGCTAGCTTATGTAAATTCAAGAGTTTTCCTAAATACATTGCTTTAGCAATGCTGCTTCGTTTACCTGCTATGTGAGATTATTCCTTCCATTGTTTACACAACATTACCTTGGTGTCTAGCCTATAGCCGATAAGACAGGACAGAGAGATCAGTCTCTGTTTTCTAAGGGGGCTGAGTTCTATCTCACTTATGGACAACTCTGTCTGCAGGACAAACAGGTCTGCTAAATGAAGTTTGCTGATAAAGGCTTAGACAGTGTTGGTTAGCTCTCTGTGTAACAAAAGATAACACTGAGTCCATTCTCTCCTCTGCAGCATGTAAATTTGTTTTTCTCTTCAAACCTGTGTAATGTATTATACATTTACTGTGCTTATTATTTGATATGCATTTTATTAGATTTCTAGTAATGATAATATATAATCTCTCATGGTAAAGGCACAGTCTATATCTATTGTGATACTTCATAGTATCCTGTTCATCAAAGAGTTAAAGCCCTCCCACCAGCTTGCTGAAGAATACAGGAAGTGTGAAGACGAGACAGCAGGCAAAGTTGTTGAAATGAGGCCAAAATGATGATGATAATTACCAAACATCCAAAATCACCAACAGAGACCAGTTTTATATACAATAAAAAAAAAAATTACCTTCTTCATCAAGGCCTCCAATAATATTGTATACATAGTAAGGAAAGAAGCGTCTTGAATAAAGTATTGTGGAAAGCATTGCAGCGATTGCTCCGCTTGTCATGGTCTTGTTGTTTGAGTGCTTGTACATCTTAAAACAAAAACCACTGCAGGTTACAAGATATACGCATCAATATAATGCTTATTGTTTTTAAATCACACAAAGTTGTGTGTTCCTTTCATACACTCAGGGAAACCTGTCACCTAAATGTAAAATAAAACCACAAGTAGTACAATTTGTTTTTGGTTTTTTTTGTTTGTTTTTGTTTTTTTATTTAAAACAAACCAAAATAGTAACATGCTCCAAACTTTCAAGCTACTTACATGCCATCATACAAGGGAGCTTTTCTATGCTGAAAAAGGCTTTTTTTTGCAGATTTTGCTGCTTTTTTGAGCTAAACCTAGGAGTGGCTACAAATGGAATGGAGAAGAACTTACACTTTTCCCTTCTGCTCAGTCCACACTTTGCTTTGGGTCAAAAAAACGCAGCAAGATCTGCAACACAAAAAGCAGCTTTTCCACAACATGGCGCCTTAGCCTAAGGCAATGTGGGACCTTATTCTTAAAAGAGGTTTTCAAGGACTTTAACACCAATGTCATATCCTAAGGATTGGTCATCCATATAAGATTGGTGGGTTTCATAGAGCTGTGGCGTGATCTCAATCCTGCTGTCTCGCGTTTGTGAATGTGAGGTCATGTTCATCCATAATGCATTTCTGTACTACAGTCCCATTCAAGTGAATGAGATCAAATTACAATACCATAACAGCCACTACACAATGTACAGTGCTGGATCTGGTAAACAAGAGTCAGTCCTCCACTGATCTGATAATAACGTAAATTAAGAATTTTGGGTCTCCCTACTCCTTTAAAAAGGTCCTTTCATGTCTTCATCAATGTGCGGTATTATATACCGCTAGAAAGCCGACAGTGTGCTGAATTCAGTGCAATTCAGTCGGCTTTCCCGGCATGTGCCTCGGTGCTGGAGATATCTCCCCATGATCGGAAGGGCAGGCCTTACAGGCTAGTGTCATCACTGGGTGGTAAGATACACTGACTGACTGACAGTACAAGGCTATGTTAGAGTACACTTAGGGGGGACATTCCTCACAGCCCATCGATGATGCTAGGCTCTAAAACCCACCCTTCTGACAGTGGGGAGATATCAGTGCTGAAATTATGTTCGGCTGTTCTAGCGGTATATAATACCCCACATTGATGAGGACATGAAAGGTCCTCTTTAAACCCACCAACTATAAAACTTGGGTGAAGTTTTGCTAATAAGGATTGGCTCTTGTAGACCCAGGCGGACATAGTTAAATAGTAAATGAGGCTGGATGAAGACACAGGTCCATCAAGTGTTTAACTTATCCCCACTATATCATATTCCTCTTCCAACATTATCACTTTTAGTTAGTATCTTGATCTTATTTGTGAGACTTCTGGCATTAGTTTACATGCATTTTATGTGTTTGTCCTTATCCCCACTCTTCCTCTTCCTGCAGACTGTTCTCACCCCTCCCATCACTCCACCCCTTGTTCCCTGTCTACATTATCTTGTCCTCCCATTATCTTGCACTGTGTTATTACCATCCCTCCAGTACCTAGTTTAAACACTCCTCCAACTATAAAGCCATCTTCTCCTTAGCACAACTGCACTCTCCCCATTGAGATGCAGCCTATCCCTACCACAGAACCTGTAGCCTACAGCAAAGGTGGTCCAGTTCTCCAAGAACCCAAATCCCTCCTTCCTTTTTTACCTCCCTATTTTCCTGCTGCCTCTCCTGTGTGGCCCGTGGTACAGATAGCATGTCAGAAAATACCATCTTGGAGGTCCTTGCCTTCATCTAGGGTCGAGGTCCCTGAAATCATTTTTAAAGGACCTTCCACCTACCTCTGGCCTGGTCATTTGTGCCAATGTGTATCATGACTGCTGGATCCTCAACCAGCCCCTTCCAATAATCTATCAACCCAATCTGCATTATATCGATCTTGAACACAAGGAAGGCAAAATACCATTTGACAATCCTGGTCTTTGTAACAGATTGCCCTGTGTTCCCCTATTAATCCCCCACTACCAGCACCTGTCTGGCCTACCCTGCCCTCCTATTTCCGTTTCTTACTGGAGCAGACATTCCCCTGGCTGCCAGAGGAAACGACTTGCTGCAGTAAAGTTACCCCTGTACTAACACCACCTCATTTGCCAGGACTAACCTCCCTGACAATCTTCCCTCTACCCCACGGGTTTATAACCGTTCCTGCACATACATGCTACCATCCTCCTCGGCAATTACCCCAGCAAGTTCCTGCTCTGTGAGCAACAAACTCCTTTCCAAGTTATCAATGAATCTCAGTCTTGCAATTTGCTCATTTATATCCAGGATCTGGAAATCCAAATGTGCAACGTGCTGACATTTTGCATGACACTATGCCACCATATATGCCTGGCTTGTTGCAAATACCCCATTTATTGCTGGCATGGCTTGATCTCTTATTTCTCCTCCATACAGCATTTACTGGATTCTGATACAGGCTAAAACTAATACCAATTTTCCAAACATGCTTGTATGAGTCAAAGTGGGACAGGAATGTAATAAATATTTTTTAATGTGCTTAGGAAAAAAAAAAAAAAAGACATTTATAAAACATTAAGAAATGTTATTAATTTACCTTTAACCTAGCTTCAATTATCTTAGTCAGTGTGAGGCAGTCCCCATGAAACCCACTGCAGCCGATGACTGTTTTGTCTGTCCTGTGGCAGGGATAAAAAAAAAAAAAAAGTGTTTACTACACAGGTAATTGGTGATGTCCAATCATTGGGAGATATAAGTGGATAAATTTAGCAGCTTCCAGACAGAGCTGGGCAATTTTGCCAAAAAAAAAAAATACAATTTATGGGCAACTTCTGATTTTAATCTTGATCTAAATAAGTTTAGTGAGCTGGCATCAGAAGAAAGAGTCTGATTTATTTGTTCCTTGTCTCACCATCCAGCTAATGACTACAGCAAAGAAACTGTTAATCGCAGCTGGTGGCCAGAAGAGAAAGCCTGCATAGAATATATTGAGGCTGAAAGGAGTCTGTAAGCAAGAAAAACAGTATCAAACTAATGACAGCACCTGGTAAAGTGACTTCTACACTTTCCAAAAATGTATTTTTTATTCTGCATTGCAGCTCTATTCATGAAAATCAGAGTTTTACTCTTATGCAAATTTGCTGAAAAAGGCTTTAGGGGCATGTCTTCTCCTGCAAGGGCTTTGTTCTATGCTCTAGATCAGGGGTCGGCAACCCCTGACAAGCATGCCAAGAGTGGCACGCGAGGCATATTTCCCTGGCACGGCAGCGGAGTCCTCAACCAGCAGTTTTGCTCGGACAGAACACGGCCAAACGAAACTGCTATTATTATACTCGGGGGTCTCTTCAGACCCCCGAGTATAATAAGCAGAGCCTCAGGAGAAGTGATGAAACATAAAAAAACAATGTACTCACCATTTCTACGCTCCGCAGCAACTGTGTTCTCTTCGGGCACTTCTGCCTGAAGTCAACGACAGCTGACAGGACCTCTGGGGTCACGTCTGGCGTCATTATGCATCAGCGGTCGCTGACTACAGGCAGAAGCGCTCGAAGACAACACAGTGGCTGCAGAGTGTAGGAATGGTGAGTACATTGTTTTTTTTATGTTTGTCACCTCTCTTGGCCCTCTGCTTATTATACTCTGGGGTCTGAAGAGACCCCACAGTATAATAATAGCTAGTAAGTGGCGACAATGGGAACATTATAAAAGTTGGAACATTATACTGTGTGCAGGGGCCACTACGGGACATATACCGTGTGCAGGGGCTGCTATGAGACATAATTCCGTGTGCAGAGGCCACTATGGGACATAATTCCGTGTGCAGGGGCCGCTATGGGACATAATACCGTGTGCAGGGGCCGCTATGGAATATAATACCGTGTGCAGGGACCACTATGAGACATAATTCCGTGTGCAGAGGCCGCTATGGAATATAATACCGTGTGCAGGGGCCGCTATGGAATATAATACCGTGTGCAAGGGCCGCTATGGGACATAATACTGTGTGCAGGGGCCACTATGGGACATTATTCTGTATAACGGTGTGTTTTCTGTATTAAGGAAGTGTTTTTGCACAGAAAATACAGGCATTTTATTTTTGTGCAAAAATGCACCATGTGAACGCACTTTTACATCGAAGTAAAAGTTCCAGTGGCCTAAGAATATAGCTGAATCCAGATACATAATGTGTATTCACCATAAGGGTCTTTCTATACGGTGCTCTTGGACAAATACATTTACCACTAATTGGGGGCTGTACATGGACTTTCATTGCTTCTAATCGGAAAGTACAGGCACATCCCAGGAAATAGCAGTAAACGCATGCGTCCTAAAGCGTCAGGTGGCAGCACTTATGTGTTATGGTTTGTGGTATATGACTTTAGTTTAGGGGTTGTCAGACTTACAATTATTGACCGGCACTCCGAGTTGCTCATCTTTGATATTTTAATTAAAATAAGCACGCTGAACAAAAAAGGTTGCCTACCCCTGCTCTAGATAATGGCCCCTAACTGCAGACAAAGAGTGTAAAAGTGGAAAATGTCACTCAAGCAGTGAGGGCAGAGCTGAGCAGCAGTTAGAGGTGGTTATCTAGAGTAGAGTGAAGTCCCACCACGAGAAGACACACCCCCTATAGCCCTTTTCGGCTGATTTTCATGAAGATGGAACTGCAATGCAGAATAAAAAATACATCTTTAGAAAGTGTGGAAGCAACCCTACAAGGTATGGTCATCAGATGATACTGATTTTCCTGCTGACAGACTCCCTTTAAATGAAGTGTCAGATGAGGCAGTCCTGTATGAGAATGCTGTATCCTGTAGTTTAGCACAATATATCATCTTAACCCCTTCCAGTCACAGTCAGAAAAGGGTTTACCAAAAAAATTCCTGGTATAATTATTATAATATAGCTATATTTATTGTTATTTTGCTATTGCAAGCCTGGGAACCTTCAGAAAGCTCTTGGATGACATAGCTAACAAAAAGCATCAGCTATCTCCTACATTAGAGCTGTTCAGAAAGGGTGGGGGACTGAAAGTAATGGAACCCCTCAGGTGATGTTTTTGCATCTTAAGGCCAAGGCCCCAAAAAAATGCAGCAGAAATGCATCGCACTTTTTTCTGCAGCGTTTTTCACAGAAAGTCTGATTTTCCTCTGCAGACTTTTAGCCCCTATTATACCTATAGGGAAAACGCCAGCATTTCCGCAGGTATAATTGACATGCTGCAATTTTCAAAAACATGAGCATTTTTGAAAACGCCGCTTTTCCGCTGCGGTTTTCTTTCTGCAATGTGTGGATGGGATTAGCCAGAATCCCATCCACTTTGCGGGTACTGTAAAATGCAGCATCTTTTGCTGCAATGTTTCTGGAATTAACTGCCTACAATCAGTTCTCAATATGATAGGACGAGGCAACATCTGCTTGTGTCACTTTCTTATTGTTTAAAAAAAAACAAAAAACAAACAAAAGAAAATGCTACAAGAAGCGTGTTAAACATTATGTGCCACATATTCTGCCACTTCTGTTTAGATGTCAGCCTGATGACTGTCACATGAAAAGATGGATCAATCACAAGTATCTGTGTCTATCAATCACTACAGTATACCATTACTGTCTGGCCTCTTAATGTCACAAGACAAACAAAGATGCAGCACAGCATCTTTAGAGTGACAGCAAGCAAATTACTTTTTTTCTTTTATATCCCAGAAAATTATATAAAATTTATTTTATAGTCTACTGCCTTTCAGATAAAATATAACTTGCATGGAATAGCACTTACAGTTTGTAGCACTTTGGAGTGTCCCTGCTATGGATTGAATACCCTTCACTGAGTCTGGTATCTGACGCAACAATGGAAAAGTCTTCCCCTGCAAGAGCCAGCACAGTCCTAGGAAGAAAAATGTCATGTTATAATAATCTTTCATATTTTCATGATATCAATGGGGGAAAATGAATCATATCAATCTTTCATACTTCTTGTAGAATTTAGTCTTAATATTCTCGATGTTGCTTTCATTAGTTGAGATAACACAAAAAATGATTTTCTGTCCATCACAAGGGACCATTGGGTTGTATACAACGCCTTAGTAAAAAGGAACCACCCCAATGAAAAAGCCACTGTACATAAACTAAGCTGGTGGTGATTTACATATTGAGGTTTTGATTTCTGTAAGCAAAAAGGCTACGTTTTATATGTACTATCACTATGTGCTAGAATGGTATTCTATTAGAAGACACCACTGATACATAGCCGAGACTAATGGTGATACTAATAGGAGACTCCAGTCCTGAATTACAGGAGTCCTGGGAAGATGTCACCTGCTAATAGCGCAGCAAGGAGCCCAAGAGATGCAGAAGCAGAGAGTAGGTAGTATAGGGCAAGTCTGACAACCTGCAGCATGAGTCTGTGTATACACGAGGAGACCAGATCCATTATTAGAATCAGTTCAAAAACGAAAGTGAAAGGACGTCTGGTAAGTAATGGGAAAAAAATTAACGTCTCCTAACAATAACAATTGTCATTGCCATCACTGGTTAGGGCTTTCACACGCAGCTCTAGCAGCAAAAAGCGTCGAACTATGTCCCTTACAGGAAATCAACCGGTACCGGCAAAGATCACTTCTCTGCTCTCGGTCATCCTTACCCTCCATTGAAAGTGTAGGGATTGAAGCGCTGCTCCACAGGCCCGGTGTAATGGTAATCCATGTCCCTATACTGCTGCTGATCTGGACGCGCGTAGCTTGACAGATACATCGCATACACCCGGAGTTATCAGTCACTGATGCGCTGCTGTATCACTGTAGAGATGGCGACGCTAGCGCTTCCGGTTTCCGGCATTCTTCTTCCGGCTGATGGAGTCCCGCCCACTCGCCTTGTAATTGTGTAGCTGGGCACGTGGGGCATCTGTTATGTTGTGTTCTGTTCTAGGGTCTTATACGTATTTAAAATCGCGAATGTTAGTGGCTGCTTACACTCGACCGAGTTGTGTGATCCCTATGTACTGGCCTGAACAGTATGCCCTGACACGGACACCTAGCATTATAGATATCTATGATTCTAGGAGCCCCTATCTCTCCGACACATACTGCTCCTTACTGCTGGACAGTATGTAGTGGAAAGCCGGGGACATCTAACATCATAGATAACTATAAGGCCTCATGCACACAACTGTGTATTGTCAGCGTGTTAACCGTTAATGTCTATGGTCCAATACATATCACTGTGTATTATCACAGGCCCCTGTATGGGGCTGTGAGCCTGGGGCAAAGCCTAGGATGGTTCCTGTTTTTATCCACTTTGCAGCGCAGACGCACTGACATCAGTGAATGGTATACTGATCATGCACTCTGTGCCACTAAGTCACAGCGTAGCTACATGCACACATCAAAGTATACTGCTCAAGGCGGGTTCCTATGTTCCAATATTTCTGTTCTGTTCCAATATTTATACAGTAAATCCTATCCTGATCCGTGAATTCAGAACAGAAACCCCCATTGAAATCAATACAGGACGGAAGGCACTTTGGACTCCCCTGCGCCTAAACGCTCGATCTTGTGCATGAGGCCTAATACTAGGAATCAATGTCCCAGCATACTGTTCAGGCCAGTAAATACAGCTGACACATCGTCTGAGTTTCTCAGATGAAATTAACGGATGATTAATTGTGTGACAGTAGCCAGCCTACATTCTCTAAACCGTGAAAATCGTCCATCACATGGCTGCGTTTTTTTGGGGGACCATTTTTAATAGCCATCAAAAAAGCTGACATGCTTTAACGTTGCCTGTTTTGATGGACGTAGATAGAGACTGTGAATAGACCCATAGTAGAGCTGGGCAATTAATCAAATTAATTCATCTTTAAGAGGTCCAACGATTCTATTTTTTAAAAGAAGTGTCAAACTGATTACTTCAGATGTTAAAATGGTGTTGCCGCGCTTTGCTACTAAAATAAAAAAAGCCCCGTCCTGTTTGCTCTGTCCCTTTTGGCGCTAAGAGCAGGAGATCTTCAGTTAGTTCCCAACGCCTGCCCTGGTCAACGCCAGGTATAGAGCAAGAGCATCTGGAGTTTTCAATAAGTGTAAACTGATTGTAGCACTGTTAACCTGTTTCTCTCTAGTCAGTTAACCTTTTCCTTTTTGTTGGGTCTTTGAATATGGCAACCGCTCAGAAGCAAAGTAAGTGCCATGACCACCGGGTCTCCCGGACCACAAATCCCCCTTTTATGCTTCCCCTCAGTGGTGTCTCCACCCGTCCTCTCACCTTACTTTTTGTGGCCTTAGTGATCACATGTTGGATACATGTGACCGCTAAGGATTCTGGAAAAATATGCATGTAAGTCCACCTTGGTGGGAAAACCAAAACTGATCCATTGTGTATACTCTAGGTCTAGGGTCTTATCTTTGCCAGGCCTGTAAAGATAATGGCGGCCGCTCTGCTGCAGAGCCGTCGCCATAGCTACCGGGTCTCTGCTGTAATGTACAGCGGAGACCCGGAGCTAATGCTAATGGAGTGGACTCTGATCGCGGGCATTACTACCTGCAAGCCCCCGCAAAGTGTAAAAACTGCCCCAGGGGCCGATTCCCACCAGCCCCATACCTCTCAAGTTGCAGGCCAGCTCCTGCGCAGCAATATCACAGGAGCCAACCTGTTTCTGTGATAGCCGGGAACCTTATGAAGGCTCCCAGGCTTGTCATAGTAATATTACTATTGCGACTGGTCTATAACCAGCTTCAATAGTAATGTACACAATCTCCCATAGACTGCAATACAGTTTTATTGCAATCTATGGGACTTGCAATCAAATGATTGCAGGTTCAAGCCCCGTAGGGGTGCTAATAAAGTAGAAGTAAAAAAAAAAAGTTCTAAATCATCCCCTTTTCCTAAAATACATATAAAAGTAGAAAATTACTGTGAAACACATAGTAGTATAATGTTGTATCGTGTTAGCCGTAGAAAGTAGTGGAAGAGTCTGATTTCTATCAGACGATACCTTTTAGAGGCTAACTGAGTATATTTGATAGTAAGCTTTTGAGAGTCTAGCTCTCTTCTTCAGACATACAAGAAACTGAAAATTCACAGTCTTTATACACACAAGACCTGGATCTTCAAAGGGTACTAGAATCTTTAAAAATAACAAAATGCAATATAAGTAGAGAATTTATTTATAACAATGTATATGTGAAACACATACACATTAGGTGTCCCTGTGTCTGAAAATTCCCAGTCTACAAAATATTTTTCCCTTAGGGTGAATGTTGTAGTGGGAAAAAAAAAATCAAAAGTGCCGAACTGATGTTTTTTTCACAGTTTCGCCCCTGATTTGAATAAAAAGTGATCAAAGCAATAGACATTCCCCAAAATGGTATAACTAAAAAGTACATCTGGCCCACCACGCAAAAAAAGATGCCCTATGCATCAATGCGGCCTTACAGCTGTTGCAAAACTACAACTCCCATGTGTTATTAAATATTTTACCATTTTTTGCTTCAAATTTTTTTTCTCTATTTTCCTCCTCTAAAACCTAGGTGCGTCTTATGGTGCGGCGCATCTTATAGTTCGAAAAATACGGTAATAAAATTTAGTCAATAAGTTATAGGCTTCCCAAAACAGTGGAATTAAAAAGTGCATGTCATCCCGCCAAAAATCAAGTCCTGATATGGCAAAATCATCACAAAAAAAGAAAAAAATATATATAGCTTGTAGAACGCAAAAAAACAAACTCACCATATACAAGGTAGATTCCAGAACTGATTCCCCCCCCCAGAATGCCTCCTCAAACCTAGTAACCAGTGGGAATATAGTGGGCAATTTGGCATACTCAATATATGCTGCACAGTTTACATGTTCACTTTCACCATCCACTGTGCATTCACATCTGGAAAACTAATGCTCACTGTGCCCATATATAAATTATTTGATTGGTACAATTTGAGGGGATCCCAGGTTACTGGCACCTTAGGGGCTCTGTAAATGTGACATGACGTCCAAAAATCTGTGCTCTAAAAGTCAAATAGCACTCCTTCATTTCTGCATATTCCTGTGTGCCCAAACAGCAGTTTATGCTCACACATATGGCATTATGGATACCCCCATTAACAGTGTCATATGTGGGTATAAACTGCTGTTTAGGCACGCATGAAGGGAAGCAGAGCTATTTGATTTTTGGAGCACAGATTTAATGGTTTGTTTTTTGGATGCCATGCTACTTTAGTAGAGCTCCTGGAATGCCAGTGTGAAAGATCCTCCGTGCGCCAAACCGCTTTGGCCACACCCTGAGTCCTCTTTCATATAAAAACCACACTCACCGCCAGTGAGTGCCGGGTTCACAAGATAAATACAAGACAAGCCTTCTAAATTTTATATATTTATTAACCCCTAAATGGGTCGGTATTAAAATCTAACATATACAGATCAAAACAGATATGCAGACATATGCAAGCATTAACAGTTACTAGTTGCAAGATACAGTACAAATAAAATAAAAGGGATTAAAGGTGAAATGATTACTTTACCACACATGTCCTTGATGTGGTTCTATAGTCCAACACTCACACATGGCATGTGTGAGTCACCAGTGGAGGCTTTTCAGCATGTGGCATTAAAACGATAAAAACAAAAACAGTCTCTTGTAGGCTCATCATCATCAGCAGCAGCATTCCAACCTGCCTGTTCATAGTAGCATCTCAGTCAAAGTCTCTCTCAGTGGAAGTCTGTGATGGTCTCAGCCCAAAACTCCATAGCATGATCTCTTAGTGTAATCTCCTGCATAATCTCCTCCCACAGACCTCTTACCTCATCTGTTATACCCTTTATGCCCCCTCCCAGAATGAGGTCACCGGCGACAGTAGGTCTGATGAGTTAATTCAATCTCGTTCAGACCCTTTGTATGTAGATGAGACAAAGTGAATTGATACCCTGTTATCAGTCATATCTGATCAACAGCCCAGGCGTGAACAATGCACTATTGTTTGATCAGCCAGGGCTGTATAGGAATACAATGGAGCCCTATTGTTCCAGCCTAGACGCTACTGCCAATATGCACCTAGGCTTGTAGCTGTGCACAGTATGCAAGCAAGGAAGAAGGGATATCCTATACCCAGAGACCAAAATATAGCTGAGTTATGGCCATATTTAGGCAGAATCATCACAGCCAGTAAAGTAGAATTCCCTGACATGTGATCCCATTTTAGAAATTGTGCCCCACAATATTCCAGAAGCTGTTGTACCCGGGATAACCTGCTTAACGGTTTTTGGGGTGTGTCTGCTGACAAGCTGGGCACGATGGATTGCATTAATTTAGTTTCAAGAAATTAATGTGCAAGGGTTAAAAATGCTCGCTACACCCCTTGATAAATTTCCTTAGAAAATTATTCAAGAATTTCCTCATTTCTTGAGGAATTCCACTTTCCTGGCACCTCTAAGGCTCTGCAAAAGCAACATCCCCAACCAGTCCTAAATCTACACTCCACAAGCCAAAATGCACACAACATATTGGGCACTGAAATTATGTATTTCTTTAAAACATTTTCAATTTTCACTTTGCACATTTTTGGGAAGCATTCTTAGGCTCAAACTGCTCACTATTCTCCTTGAGGGGTTTCTAAAATAGGGGCATATTTGGAGGTCAATTTGTTTTATTTTTTGTTTTTTTACTACAGGGCTTCTGCAATTGCCCACACATGTAGTCTAAATAACCGAATGGTACTCTTTCACTTCTCAGCCCTGTAGTATTTCTAGGGAACAAATTAGGCCGTCTAGGGTGTTGTCAAAAAAACAGAACATAATAACTGGAGAGCTGACATTTCACAGTTCCACAATCTGGACATGACATATTGGGCACTGGGAAAGCATATATCTTGGAAAATTTAAATTTTCATAAAATCTGTGAAACAGCTCTGGGATCAAAATGCTCACTATATCCCTTGATAAAGTCCTTGAGGGGGGGTGTAGATTCCAAAATGTGTTCACTTTTGGGGGTTTGCATTATACCGGGGCTCTGCAAATGCAAGATGGTAACTCCAATCTGCCTTCCAAAAGCCAAATAGCACTTTTTCCATTCTGAGCCCCATCATGTACCCACACAGTAGTTTATGACCACATATGGGGTACTGCCAGGTTCATTAAAAATTGTATTAACCAAAAAAGTTTTTGACCCAAATATTGGTAAGGGTGGTTAATAACTAAAGGAAAAAAAAAGACCCTATTGGAGAAAAAACTCTATTTTCACCTGAACTAACTCAATTAATCTGTATACCACTAAAAAATAACTTTTAAAATACACAATTGATGCCGCAATTGCAATCCCACCTATAACTATATTAGAATTTTCTCTATCTAGTAATGTAGAATTCAGAGTTCAAATGTTATTAGATCATCTCTAGTGTCTGCATTCACTGATCTACCAATTGGAGAATACAGATATACAGTATGTCCTATAGACGTAAATTGCAAGAAACTGCAAAGACTGCAATTAAAATCATAAATGTACTGAACACCTTCCCAGCTTGTTTCGCCAAAAAAGGCGTCCACAGGAGTTTGTGGGGCATTATGGCCACATTGTTGCTTCTGAAAGTTTATATAACGTATGTGACTGATATCATCGAGAGGTTGTTAAAAGCACAGCCAATAGGTAAGTATAGTCAATCTAATCACCCAGGTTACATATACAAAATGTCACCTAATAGGTCCATACACTTGTCAGCTAGCAAGTTAAATCTTGCGGGAACAGCACTATGATAGAGGCAGCGCATGCACATTAACATTATGAAGGAAGAAATTAATCAAAGTACCATTCCCACCGCAATTCACATGTCCGCACATATGCAAAGAGAGTGTCTATCACCGGAGACTGTCCCACTGTACACGAAATGCACATGTCCATGCATGCGCTAAATGAGACATCATTCCAAAGTCTCTCACAGTTATCCACTACACATGTGCACACACAGGCAGAACAGAAAAGGGACCTTATCAGCTAAGTTCCTTAATTTGCACACGAAATGCGCATACCCATGCATGCACTAAACGAGAATGTCAAGACTTGAACCGAGGAACTTTGGTGTCCCAGGCTGTAGCTCATCCAACTGAGCTATTTGGCCTCCTGGACAGCTCCTGTGCTGATCTAAAGCCTAGTTCTCAGTGTCTCTAGTTTCAATTCCCGCCTCTCTGGTTTGCTCCACCCTGTTCCTTGATTGAACTTCCTATTTAAACCCAGCCTTGCACTTCCTGCTTTGTGAAATTATTGTGCTCTTAGCCTGTAATCTAGCCTTCCTCTGCTGCTAATTATGACGTTTATCTTGTGCATTGACCACTGGCTTCCTCCTGACTATGGTATTACCTTCTCCTCTAAAACTGACGCTCATCTTGTGCATCGATCACTGGCTTTCTCCTGACTAGGGTATTGCCTTCTCCTCTAAAACTGATGTTCATCTTGTGCATCGACCACTGGCTTTCTGGCTTACCCCAAGTACTTGCACTAAAAGACTCCGAACCAGACCCAGACCGTTACAGAGTCCAAAGTCTTTCACAGGTATCCACTATGCATGTCCACGCACGTGCAGAACAGAAAAGGGACCTTATCAGCTAAGTTCATTATTTTGCACACCACATCTTTTGCACACCATGTCTTTTCATGTGCTGAAAACATTGCTATTGTTAGAGTAAGTCTCTCACATATGGAGATCTGCATGATCTCTCATATGCAATCAAAAGATACAATCCTTATTACAGAGGTAACATTTAAACTAGGATATATATATAGATGTGACCATAGGTTCTGTAACCTCTATAGATATTAAATTCATGATCAGAACATAAGGATCAATACAGGTAAAAAAAACAAGTCGAGCATACTGTAAAAAAAATGTATACATCTTCAATGATGTATCAAAGACCTTCATTAACGAGGCATTCTGCGTTTATTAATAGTCGTAATAAGTTATTAAGTAACCGCAAGGAGGGAATATAACACCCAAAAATGCTAATTTCAATGTACTGTAAGCAGAATAAACACTTCATATCAAAAGGATTGACGTCATTAAAAAAAATAAATTTTCAAATAAACGAGCGACCGAACCGAAATAACCAGCAGGCTTTCCTGTAGTAACATATGGTCAATATTCCCCCTTCTTAATCCTAATTTCAAGTGATAAATGCCTCAAAATTTTAGGCATTTAATGCCCCCATTATGTGTAAACCTGACATGTCAGGTGGGGTATCAGTTTCGGTGTTAATTGCACTTAAATGCTTAGAGATTCTTCTCTGTAATTGTTGTACTGTCTTGCCAACATAAGGTTTAGGACATGTACATTTAGCCACACAGGTATCAAGATTAGAGCAATTTGTACAAGCTCTAACATACTGTCCAATTGGTATGGCTTGTGTGAGTGATGTGGGATGATGGCTAAGCCAATGTAACAAATTATTATTAGCTGTAGGTTTATTGAACATATATTCAAACTCCTCTTCCGAAATCAGTCGCTCTCTTTTGGCCTGCATAAGGATTGACTTAAGCTCAATGATATAGGGATCCGTAGGGTTCGCACTGAGAATTTTATATGTTTCTTTACCCTCGAATAACAGCATCACCATATTATCATAATCATCTTGGTTCATCAGCCATGTTCCTCCCTTTATCAGAGGGTTTTAAAATCATATTTACCTCCTTCACTGATTTAGCAAGAGTCTTCTGCTCACTGTTAGATAAATTTCAAGTTCTGAATAACTTTAATAACCATTTTGGTAAACCCCTTTCCCTTTTTTTTTTTTTTTTTTTTTCTTCCCTCTTTTCTTTCTGCTTTATCACTTTTCCTGCTTTCTTTCCCTTCCACTTCTAACCTTTCTTCCTACTCATCTTCGATATTCCTGTAACTTAGCCGGCTGAGTCTGTCCCAGGGTTACCCTGGGGGTTCCGGTCTGCATTGTTTGTGTTTGTATTTTTGTATCATTGGTCTGATTTGGACCTTGTTGTATTATTATAAAAAAACATTTGAATTAGAAAAAAGAGACAGCAGGCAAAGCTGCTGAAACAGGGAGATTGGAAAACCCCTTTAAAGTTAGAAAAATAGATTCTATGATACCAGTGTTACGTCCGCACCCCTTCAAACTTATGCGTCTTCCGGTCGCATGCTACGGCACAGGAGGCGGGTCTGGCTGTGATTCTTTCTTTTGGGTTTTTCTCGTATTGTCTGAACACTGTCCTATTCCCTCACCTCCTTAATTGATCTTCCACCACACCCATCTCCTTCACCTTGGTTTTCCTCTGCTCCACTAATAGTTAATTTTAGCCTTACCTGTGTGATTGACAGCCTATCGTCCTATCAAGTCTGGGGCGGGTTCTTCCTTCCTATTTGTTTGCTCTCATTCACATTGGTGCTTGCTATTGCCTCGTGCGTACTGGCTATTACTCCTTGCTGTTTTGTTACCTGTATTCTTATTCCTGACCTCTGACTTTGACTATTCTCTTGGATTTTGATTCTGTACTGCTTGGCTCGACTGTTACCGACCCCTTAGCTAGCTGACCTCCCTTTTGTTGTTTTTTCCTGTCTGCATTCTGTTTTTTCACTTATATTAATATTCATTAAGAAGGGACTATCAACCAGTTGCTGGCTGTCGCCTAGGACAGATCAGGCAAGTAGCCAGGGACGGTGGGGGGTTTCAGCTTAAGGTTCACTGTCTTGCTGTGCCCCTCCCCCCAGAGTTCACCAGCAGCTACTGGGGAATCGCTCCTCTAGCAATTCCCTTACAACCAGTTGTACTTTCTATCTGTAGTTGTTCTAAAGCTGTAGTGGCCATCAGTTCTTTATACTGTAATTGTTGTAAAATATATGTAAAAAAATAAGCCTTTTTTAAGTAGGCCAATTTGATCAATACTTAGATCATACGTAGAAAGATTACAAATCTGTAAATCATTATCACAGTTTATTTGATTCTCTATTCATGGTACTCCGCCATTCCCTGTGGTAGTTGTGCCTAAAAAAAGATGATGCAGAAGAAGGATACAATGAAGTTGAGATACCAGAAGTATGTACATTTGTTATATTTGAATTGAGTCCATTTGTAGTTGAATGCAGTGAGGAAACTTGTCCAGAGTGCACCTACATAGAAGTAAGTTTCCAAACTGGATATTTCCCAAATGGATCTTAAGTATCGTTTTGTAAGTCTTATTGAGCCGTTTAAAAGCTGCCTGGATATCAAATTAAGTGGCAATGTAGTAGTAGCCTGCGCAGCCTGTACTGTAAATTAGAATTCATTTTCTGTGAGAGGAAACCACAAAAAAACATCAATCCTGGGGGCGGGCGTGGCTTGGAGCCGACTGAGATGGCCGCTGTTCTGTGAAGCTCCGAGGCCTCACAGTAGTCCAGCGGCTCGTAGCGGCTAACCGGCACCGGCGACGCACAGAATCCAGGGCGCGGAAGGGTCCTCTGCTCCCCAGGACTGCGGCAATATGACGAAACGGGGGAAAAAAGGCCCCCCGAAGCGGCTAACCGACTTCTTCGCCGCAGCAGACTCGGCCCAAGATGGCGCCGGCGGTTCCTCTCTGCACCCGCTGCCGCGGGTGGCGGGCCACTCCGGCGCGGATCGCAACAGCACTCCAGGTGAGCAGCAATTATGCCTGGAGGCCTCTGGTGTCAGTCCTGGCTCCCAGGCCAGCCAGGTAAAAGCTGTAGAGGGCCAGCAGCAGGCTTCAAAGAGGGGACTACAACCCCCATCCTCATCCACTTTAGCCCTTGTCAGCCATCCTGAGGTTCCTCCTGCAGAAGCATCCTCCCAGGCAGATAACACTACTCTCACACAAAGTCCTGTAAAGCAAAGGATGAGATGGGATACCACGTTCAGTTTTGATTCTCGCCCGGCTGCAGAAGACTCCCAATTAGGTGATTCAGATGCGCTCCAGGCTGTCCCTGCAGGTACCCAATCGGCCTCTGAGTCCTTTTTGAAGGATATAATGCTGGCATTGCATCGGTCTATTCAGAAGGATATTACTAAGGCGATTACATCCGTTTCCTCCACGGTTGATTCTCTTGGCAACAGAATAGACCATGTTGAGAACAAAATGAGTGAATTTGCTGAGGCACATAACACTATAGTGGATGCCCACAATGATCTGGAGGAAGAATTAGCAGTGGTCAAACTTAAACTTGCTGACATGGAAGATAGGAATAGGCGGAACAATGTCAAGTTTCATGGCATACCAGAATCAGTCGCTGCTAGGGACTTGACTCCTTATTTGCAACGATTAATGAAAACTATCCTGCCACAATGCTCTGACGCGGATCTTATAATAGACAGGGCCCACCGTCTGCCGAAGCCGAGGGGGATGCCGGATCATATCCCTAGAGATGCCCTCGCCCGCATACATTTCTACCATGTCAAAGATCGTCTCATGCTTGAGTCGAGGAAAAGACCATCTTTGCCTGAACCGTTTAAAGAAATTCAACTTTACGCTGACCTTTCTCAGGCTACCATTGCTGCCAGAAGAGAGCTTGCTCCTGTTACAGCGGTCCTCCGGCAACACAACATTCCCTACAAGTGGGGATTCCCAACTAAAGTCATTGTTAACAGGAATGGAATGACTTCTACCTTTAACTCCTTTGACTCCGGGAGTAACCTGCTCCACCAATGGAACCTGCCGCCACCTGCGCCTAATGTCCCGAAACCTTCAAGGCCCGAGTCCCATAAGTTGGACCCTCCATGGAAGTCTACCACCTCCGCCGAGTGAACAGCTCATTATGGACGTACTGTGAGTCACCTGTGGTGTGTTTTGTACCTCCCTTTTTATGGCAAACTTCCCCCCAAGTTTGCGCAGTATTACACTGCTCGGTTGTGTAACATTATTTTCTCTCCCCTTACTGTTAACTAGTTATGTGTTGATTAATGCCAATACCGAATTGTTCTTCTCTAGGCCTGAGAGATGTCATTTTAGCGTTATCCTCTTGTCCGACCCTCTATACTACCAGTCTGTATTGCTAATTCTTGATAATATTAATGGGTGTTAAAATACTGTCACTTAATGTGAGGGGACTAAATAGTCCCTTTAAGCGTTCACTGTTGTGGAAAGAGGCTCTCAGATCTGCAGCAGATGTAATTTGCATACAGGAGACGCATTTCTGTGACTCTCATCCACCAAAGCTCTCTCACAAATTGTTCCCACATATCTTTTGTTCCAATGCCACCAAGAAGGTTGCTGGTGTCCTCATAGCGGTAAAACATACAGTGTCATTTCAGTTAATACATGTCAGTTCAGATCCCAAGGGCCGCTATGTAGCGCTCACCTGTCTGCTTGACAACTGCCCCATCACTATTGTAAACGCATATTGTCCTAATGCGTCTCAGATTTCCTTTTTAAATTCAGTAATGAAGAAGTGTAGGAAGCAGGCTCAGGGCCAGGTTCTATTATGCGGGGATTTCAATATTGTACATGACGCTGCTGCTGACTCCACCTATCGCGGCAAGCATCCACCTCAGCAATTAGGCCCTTGGCTCCGGCAGGCGGAACTTCACGATGTTTGGCGGTGCTTTCATTCCTCTGAGAAAGATTATACGTACTACTCTGCTCGTCACCAATCCTACTCCAGAATAGACATGTTCCTAGCCCAGAGTGATATGCTACTTAGAGTGCAAAGTTGTGAAATAGGAAATATCACGTGGTCGGACCATGCGCCTATCATACTTAGTATCCATTTAGCGGGCACAGGGCTCCCCCCTGTGACATGGCGAAACAATACATATGTCATGTCTCTGAAATCGGTAATCGAGAAATTGCATACTGACATTGCCGAATTCTTTGACATTAATTCCCCCTCGGTAGAGGATAAGTTTTGCCTCTGGAGTTCGCATAAAGCATTTGTCAGGGGTCTAATGATTCAGCATGCTGCGCGCTTTAAGCGCACTCGACTGAAAACGATGAGGGAGCTACTTGCTTCTATTGCTTCTCTAGAGCAGAAGCACAAAGTTGACCCTAACCCTACCCTGTCGAATGCTCTGCGGAAGGCCAGGGATGACTTGAGCGCCCATTTACTGATGGATTTTGAAAAACACGCTAAACGTGTGAAAGCCTCCTATTACCGGTCGTACAATAAAGCCAGCAAGCTAATGGCACAGAGAGTTAAGGCAGCAAGGATTAAATCTAAAATTCCATTTCTTGTGTCTAAAGCGACCACAGACAAAGTCTTCCACCCCCAACAAATTGCTGATGAATTTAGTAAATATTATCAGGACCTGTATAACTTGAATGATGACCCGGACACCACGCAGCCTTCCATGATAGATGTTAACTGATTCCTGTGCTCTTTGCACCTTCCCTCTGTTGTAACTGCACAGCTACAGTCTTTAAATGCTTCTATTTCCACTCAGGAAGTGGCTAGGGCGATTGATGGTTTAAAGCTTAATAAATCTCCCGGCCCGGATGGGTTCTCTGGGGGAATACTACAAGCTGTTCAAGCCACTTATCCTTGCCCACCTTACTGAGGTGTTTAATTTAGCAATGATGACAGGTACCTTTCCCCGTGAGATGCTATCCGCAACGATTGTGACATTACCCAAACCAGGCAAGGACCCCTCCCGACCCTCTAACTACAGGCCCATATCGCTATTGAATGCGGATGTTAAGTTGTTTGCGAAGGTACTTGCGAACAGGCTTCTTGATGTCATGCCCACACTGATAGGAGGAGACCAGGTTGGACTCACTAAGGGAAGACAGGCACCGGATGGCACGAGGCGTGTGATCGCGCTGATTGCCGCGGCCCAGGCTCGGCGGACGCCTTCTCTGCTCCTGTCCCTGGATGCGGAGAAGGCGTTTGATAGGGTACATTGGGGGTATCTTTTCGAGGTTCTCCATAAATTTGGTTTTTCTGGTCCCATTGCTACTGCAATCTCTGCACTCTACTCTGGCCCATCCGCTCGGGTGCTGGCGAATGGGGTCCTGTCCCGCCCCTTCGACATTACCAATGGCACGAGACAGGGGTGCCCATTGTCCCCTTTGATATTTTCATTGGTGATGGAACCTTTGGCCGAAAGGATTAGGACACATCCGGATCTGTCTGGTATCAAGTTAGACCGGACAGACCACAGAATTAACCTATTCGCGGATGATGTGATTCTGTCCCTCACCTACTCTAATAATATGCTCTGTACTGTATCTCAAATTCTGAAAGATTTCGGAGAGTTATCATATTATAAAGTTAATGAATCCAAGTCCCAGATGTTAGGAATTAGTATGTCTCCAAACAATATATGCCACATCAAAAGCACATCACCCTATCAATGGTGCTCGCACGCTATACCTTATCTAGGGATACAGCTCACTCCAAACACAAAGGATTTAGTTAAGGCCAACTTTCCAGGCCTTCTGGCTATCCTTCAGAAGGAGCTTGATGGGCTAACTAAATTTGAGCATAGCTGGATGGGAAGAATAGTGCTATATAAAATGCTGATCCTTCCCAGGATACTTTATTACTTCAGAACACTAGTGATACCGATACCAAAGTCCACCTTCCTGAGTTTCCAAAAACAAATGATGTCCTTTATATGGAATGGGGGCAAACCCAGAATAGCACTCCATACAATGTTTAAATCAAGAGACAATGGGGGTATGGGTGTACCAAACTTGTATCACTATTATTTAGCCATAGTTTTAGGCCAACTCCAGTTCTGGTTTACAACAAATCATGACAAACTGTGGCCAGCGATGGAGGCTCAGATGGTTCAGACTTCTGACTGGGAGGGTTACCTTTTAGCGTCAGGCCCCAGGAGTGGATCTTCCATATCTGCTTCACCAGCTGTGCAGGCTACGATTGGGGCATGGCATGCATTGTGTACTATGCAGGATGGGGATGCCCCTACGGTAGCACTGAATCTTCCCATTACGACGCTCACCCACGAGATACCACATTTATCCCTAGACGTGTGGCGCAGGTGTGGGGTAAAGTATGTCTCTGACCTGTATAGGGGTGGCACTAGGGCGCCCTTCCCCGTGTTGAAAGAGACATTTGATCTGCCCGTAAGGGAAGCGTACACATATACCAGATTGACTTCCTACTTGTCTGACACGACATCGACTCAGGTACGCCTGCCACAGTCGGCCGCCAACCTCTTACACCCACAGGCTTCCACAGCGGCTTATAAAACTAAAACCCTGTATCAAATTTTGAATATGGATTGCACTTTCCGCAAGACTAAACACATGATCCTTTGGGAGGAGGACATAGGGAGCAGATTTGAGGTTGGTCAATGGCGAGAGGCGATCAGATGGGCTAAGCGATCCACAGTATGTGCCTCACATTGGGAGCAATATAGCAAATTACTATTACGCTGGTATTACCCTCCTTTACGTATAGCTAAGTTCTACCCATCGTGTTCACCTCTTTGTTGGAGGGGATGCGGGGAGACCGGCTCTTTATTCCATGTGTTCTGGCACTGCCCACTCATTCAGCCCTTTTGGGTTTCTGTGTTTTCCTTGGTTAATGGCACTCCTCCTGCTAGGTATTCACATGATACCTGGTAGACATAGAACAGTCGTTTGTCAGGTGCTAGGGGCTGCCCGCCTACTTGTTGCGAGACGATGGAAGTCTACTGCATGCCCGGCCTTGACAGAGTTAATTTCAGCGGTGTCCTTGAATTATCAATACGAGCGCATTTGTGCATGTAATGGAGGGGGCCTGGATAGATTCAGGACGCACTGGGAGTCATGGGCAGAGGCATTCCCTCCACCGTACAATCATTGACGGGCTATACAACGAGGCCTTCCCTTTCACTAGGGTATTTCTTCCTACTTTATTTATAGCCTCTGGGGGCTGCTATGATTTGTTATTCCTGTAACACCTATATACCATTTATTTAAGAAGTTGGAAAATTGATATCTGGTAGCTGATGGGTCTCCCCCTTTTTGTAAGGGGCGAACCAACTACTTTGCGAGTGGGGGGATACGATCCGACTGTATTCATTCTCTAGGCCTAGAATATGGTTTGTGTTTTCTGTTCTTTTGTTGTTTTGCCCTTCGCTTTATTCCTTATCCTCCTCTAGCCTGTTCCCCATCTTATCCGTCTTATGGCAAAAACTGACTGTCGTCCCCTATAGCCTCAACCTGTTAGGTTTGCCGTACGTTTGATTAGATTTACTTGTTCGTACTATGCATTGCCATTGTATATATTTTATTCATGGATGTACCTCATCTGAGTATATTGTATTGCATTGCGACTATGATGTATATGAGGTCATAACTGTGCCCTTGTTTCCTCAATGTGTTTCTAACTTGTATTGTATTTCTGTTAAAAATTTCAATAAAAAACTATTGGAATATAAAAAAACATCAATCCTCATGTCTTGGTCTGAAAGAAAGGGTACTTAACCCAAAGAATATGTATTAACTAAAAAGATTTTTGACACTAATATTGGTAAGGATGGCTAATAACTAAAGAAATAAAAAGGCCCTATTGAAACCAAAAACCCTATCTTCACCTAAACTAACTCAATTAATCCGTATACCATAAAACATTTACTATTATTACAACTTCACTGACTATATTAAAATAGACAATTGATGCCTCAATTGCAATGCCAACTATAACTATATTAGAATTTTTTTTTTCTCATCTAGTAATGTAGAACTCAGTGTTCAAATGTTATTAGATTAGCTCTAGTGCCTGCATGTCACCGATCTACCAACTGAAGAATACAGATTATGTCCCATAGTGCTAAATTACAGTACAAGAAATGTTAAAGACTGCAATTAAAATCACAAATGTACTACCCCCCCCCCCCCCGCCCGACATGTTTTGCCAAACAAGGTGTCCTCAGGGGTTCATGGAGAATTATAGTCACATCGCTGCTTCTGAAAGTTTATATAACGTATGTGACTAACATCATCTAGAGCTTGTTCAAAACCTCAGCTATTAGGTAAGTATAGTCAATCTAATCACCCAAGTTACATATATAAAATACCCAACCTAAACAATCCTCTACTACTAGTATCAAAAACACATTAAATGCAACAGATTCTCCTAAATAAATCTTATACCTACATAGAATCTATGCAAACAAATAAAAAAGTACACTATAACAGTTACCAAAAATATAAATGTATTTTTATTAATCAACAAAAAAAACATATAATGAGATGTTTAAAAAAAAACAAAACAAAACAAAAAAAAAAACATATAGTATGGTCACGTTATAGATGTCACATGAATCACTAGTAATATACACTACCGTTCAAAAGTTTGGGGTCACCCAGACAATTTTGTGTTTTCCATGAAAACTCACACTTTTATTTATCAAATGAGTTGCAAAATGAATAGAAAATATAGTCAAGACATTGACAAGGTTAGAAATAATGATTTTTATTTGAAATAATAATTTTCTCCTTCAAACTTTGCTTTTGTCAAAGAATGCTCCATTTGCAGCAATTACAGCATTGCAGACCTTTGGCATTCTAGCTGTTAATTTGCTGAGGTAATCTGGAGAAATTTCCCCCCATGCTTCCAGAAGCCCCTCCCACAAGTTGGATTGGCTTGATGGGCACTTTTTGCATACCATACGGTCAAGCTGCTCCCACAACAGCTCAATGGGGTTGAGATCTGGTGACTGCGCTGGCCACTCCATTACAGATATAATACCAGCTGCCTGCTTCTTCCCTAAATAGTTCTTGCATAATTTGGAGGTGTGCTTTGGGTCATTGTCCTGTTGTAGGATGAAATTGGTTCCAATCAAGTGCTCTCCACAGGGTATGGCATGGCGTTGCAAAATGGAGTGATAGCCTTCCTTATTCAAAATCCCTTTTACCTTGTACAAATCTCCCACTTTACCAGCACCAAAGCAACCCCAGACCATCACTTTACCTCCACCATGCTTGACAGATGGCGTCAGGCACTCTTCCAGCATCTTTTCAGTTGTTCTGCGTCTCACAAATGTTCTTCTGTGTGATCCAAACACCTAAAACTTCGATTCGTCTGTCCATAACACTTTTTTCCAATCTTCCTCTGTCCAATGTCTGTTCTTTTGCCCATATTAGTCTTTTCCTTTTATTAGCCAGTCTCAGATATGGCTTTTTCTTGGCCAATCTGCCCTGAAGGCCAGCATCCCTGAGTCGCCTCTTCACTGTAGACGTTGACACTGGCGTTTTGCGGGTACTATTTAATGAAGCTGCCAGTTGAGGACCTGTGAGGCGTCGATTTCTCAAACTAGAGACTCTAATGTACTTGTCTTGTTGTGCAGCGGGGCCTCCCACTTGTGCTGTCATCTGAAAGGAGTAGTACACACCGTTGTAGGAAATCTTCAGTTTCTTGGCAATTTCTCGCATGGAATAGCCTTAATTTCTAAGAACAAGAATAGACTGTCGAGTTTCACATGAAAGTTCTCTTTTTCTGGCCATTTTGAGAGTTTAATCGAACCAACAAATATAATGCTCCAGATTCTCAACTAGTTCAAAGGAAGGTCAGTTTTATAGCTTCTCTAACCAGCAAAACTGTTTTCAGCTGTGCTAACATACTTGCACAAGGGTTTTCTAAACATCCATTAGCCTTCTTACACAGTTAGCAAACACAATGTACCATTAGAACACTGGAGTGATGGTTGCTGGAAATGGGCCTCTATATACCTATGTAGATATTGCATTAAAAAACAGACGTTTGCAGCAAGAATAGTCATTTACCACATTAACAATGTATAGAGTGTATTTCTGATTCATTTAATGTTATCTTCATTGAAAAAAAATTTGCTTTTCTTTCAAAAATAAGGAAATTTCTAAGTGACCCTAAACTTTTGAACGGTAGTATATGTATACATATAAGTGATACCCAGTCATAAACTGTTAGACAAGGGATACAAGTAAGCACACCATGGTGAGATATATTGCCATATACAACTTTTTATGCTGTACCATGCCAACAGATACAGATGTAATGCAAGATAATATACCAACCAGCACAAAAGACAAATAGAGATGATTACTCCGACCTCCACCTCGAGCCCCAACGTACGTTTTGCCCGTGCTTCGTCAGGGGGCTACAAGGTGGAGGTATAATGGCACCATTTTTATAGCATGTACATACCCAGGATTGGTCCTGCAGTGGCGCCAATGAAACGCCTCCGCGCATCCTCGCGGGAGTGCGTGTCGGCGTGATATCATCACGCTGTTACTGCGAAATCACACATTGAATATAAGAAATCATGCGGGATATACCCCGCGCATGCACAAACCCCGTCTTACCATCAATTGTCGACTTCTCCATGACGCATGCGCAACGTAAGTGTATATCGCAAAACAAGTAAATACCTCCTGATAAAGCAACATGTGAGATATATGACAGCGCCATCTACCTGTTTACCCTCTTATAGAATGTGCATAAACTCTGTCTATAAAGTGCAGCAAATAGTATAATATAAATGGAGCAATATATGAAATATATGATAGGAATTAGTTGTAATATATATAAATGTGTAAACCAATGGCAACTGCACCACAGCTTTGAGCTCATATATATATGTGTGTGACAATGTGGAACACTTTCTGTCTTATAAATTTCCTAAAATTTGTTTATTTTCTATTTACTACATAATGCGTGTATAAAGAGAAAAAAATAATTATATTTACTGTAATATATTAAAGAAAAATGATAAATATAGAATTATACATAAAAAAATATGAATACCAAAAAAGTGATGGTGATATGAATGTGAAATAAAATGATAAATCTGTGTGTTAGTGAACAACTGTCAAGTAAAATGAGTATAAATAATACATATGTTGTAAAATAAAGTGAAAAAATAAAAAAACAAACATTAATGTGAGTGATAAAAAAAATAAAATAATAAAATACTGAAAAGTGATAGAGTGAAATGTGAAAAAAGATTTTTTTTTTTTTTATATATTGCCAAACGAACACCCAATCTTATAAGATGGCAATAGTGCAAATAGAGTTGTATCCAATGTATGGAGAAACCCCCCCCCCCCAAAAAATAACTATATTTTGTTATATAAAAAAATATATAAAAATGCACATATAAAAATAGACATGCATACAAACACCCACACATGTGTGTATATACACACACGCATGAATATATTTACCACCTATCGACAATAAGTACACAATATATCATGCAGCCAATAAGCATATATAACTCCTGCAAAAAGTTCATAATCCTCCGCATTGTAAATATTTGTTAGACTAATCATTAATGATTCTTCCCCATAGAACATCATATTAAGGCTGGATGCAATGTCCAAAATGTCAATGTTAGACATTAAAGAAAAAAAGAGAGAAAAAAGAAATACATCTTAAACTAAATGCCTAAAAAATCCCTACCATAATATATAATTATGTGCATATCTATACTAAAAAAATTATAAACCCTGGGTCGACATGCTTGGATCTTAAGATCCATATATAGTGGGTACGGAAAGTATTCAGACCCCTTTAAATTTTTCATTCTTTCCTTCATTGCAGCCATTTGCTAAAAGCAAAAAAGTTCATTTTATTTCTCATGGCAGTTCCTTTTGACCTCATGATTCTCATTTGCTCTGACATGCACTGTGAGCTGTGAGGTCTTATATAGACAGGTGTGTGCCTTTCCAAATCAAGTCCAATCAGTTTAATTAAACACAGCTGGACTCCAATGAAGGAGTAGAACCATCTCAAGGAAATGGACAGCATGTGAGTTAGATATGAGTGTCACAGCAAAGGGTCTGAATACTTATGACCGTGATATTTCAGTTTTTCTTTAATAAATTTGCAAAAAATATCTACATTTCTGTTTTTTTTCTGTCAAGATGGGGTGCTGAGTGTACATTAATGAGAAATAAAATGAACTTTTTTGCTTTTAGCAAATGGCTGCAATGAAGGAAAGAATGAAAAATTGAAAGGGGTCTGAATACTTTCCATACCCACTGTATGTCCTCAACACCTTTACTAAAAACATCACCAAAACCAGTTAAAATTTATTTTTTCTTGTTATAAAAGAAAAGGGAAAAAGGCAAGTCGACTATGCCATAGTGAACTACCATTTACAAAAAGCATCCAAATCCTAGTTTATCATTAAGACCCCTAGGGGTTAGAGTTTGGAGCAAGGTAATCCACTTCATCTCTAATTGTAAAAAACGTGACATCAGATCCCCTCCTCGTACTCCCAGATGAACTTGGTCAATCCCTCTTACCTGGAGATTCAACTCGCCTGTGTTATGATAGTCATGGTAGTTTCTCGCCACTGGTTTCAAATTTAATTGCAAGGTCTGATCCGATGGTTCCAAGGCTTTCTTGATGTCACGAATATGTTCCAAAATGCAAACTCTTAGTTGTCGTGAGGTAATACCCATATAGATTAGTCCACAGGGACATGTCAAATGATAAACCACTCCTTTGCTACAACAGTTCAACGCATGTAAAATTTTATATTGTATATTCTGAGAATCAAAAAAACAATTTGTTCTAAACATACATTTGCATGCAGAACATTTACCACAAGCAGAATAACCACATTTTGGGCCCCTGCTTGAGAAAATAAAATCGGTTGATGGTGGAATGTAATGACTCCTTACCAGGTACTCACCCAGACTTATACTGCGTTTGGCAATCAAGGATGGTTACTTGGGCAATACCGTCTGTAGATCTCTATCTTGTTTTAAGATCGGCCAGAACTGCTTGATAGTAGCATTCAATTCTTTCCATCTATTGTCGTAATTTGTAATAAACCTTACTTGGCCTTGCTCCTTTGTACGTTTCTTGAATGTCAAAAGACTGGTCCTGGGTTCCTGGCGAGACTGATTATACCCACGCTCTATATCCTCTGGTTTATATCCAAGAGATAGAAAATGTCATCGAAGTTCCTCCGATTCCTTCTCAAAGTCTTGGTTGGTATCATAGATCTGTTTCGCCCACAAAAATTGGCCTGTTGGTATGGCTTTAATTACATGACTAGGGTGAGCAGATGTGGCATGTAAAAAAATTCACGCTAGTTTCTTTTCTAAAGATAGTGGTATGTAGATCTCCATTATTATTGATTTTGAGAAATTCTGCTGCCTCTTGTGTGATGGAGTATGTAAATTTGAAGTTTAGTGCATTTTTGTTCAATTGAGACAGAAAGAAATCCAATTAGAAACGGGTACCCTGGCCTTTTGTATATGTTTTTGTTTTTTTCTTTGATTAACCCCTTAATGACCGGGCCATTTTTTTTTGTTTTTGCATTTTCGTTTTTCCCTCCCCACATTCCAAGAGCCTTAACTTTTTCATTTTTCAGTTCACAGTCACATGATGGCTTATTGTTTGCGAAACAAATTGTACTTTGTAATGTCACTATTCAATATGCTGTGCAATGTACTGGGAAGCTGGGAAAAAAATTCAGAATGAGGTGCAATTGGAGAAAAACTGCATTTGCGCCAAATTCATATGGGTTTAATTTTTACAGCATTCACTGTGTGGTAAAAATGACATGTTACCTGTATTCTGCGCTTCAGTACGAACACGGTGATACCAAATTTATATAGTATTTGTAATGTTTTGATACCTTTTAAAAAATTAAAAACTTTGCTAAATAGAAAAAAAAATTTTGCATCACCATATTGTCACTTGTAACTTTTCCATATTTACATGTATGGAGCTGGGTAAGGGGTCTTTTTATGCGGGACAACGTGACATTTTTATTGATACCATTTGGGGAAAGATCTGATGGTTTGATCACTTTTTATTCAATTTTTTTATAGGAGACAGTGTTGAGAAAAACCCTATTTGGCCATTTTGATTTTTTTTTCCCCGCTACACCGTTCACTGTATGGGATAAATATTTTAATATTTTGGTGTGCGGGAATACCTAGTGTTTATGCTTACTTTTGTTTATTTACTTTTATATCTGGTCTAGGGAAAGGGGGGGTGATTTGAACTTTTTTTTTTAATTTTTAGAGACCTTGAAACCTAGGGAGTCTGATCGATCATACTATTCACTGCGATACTACTGTATCGCAGTGAATAGCAAAATGCCTTCACTGCTATTAGACGATGCCTCTGGCATCGTGTAATAGCTCTAATGTAATGACAGGCCTGGGAGCCTTCAATAGGCTCCCGGCTGTCATGGCAACCAATCGCCGATCTCCGACGACGTTCTGGAGGGCGACTATCAGGTAAAAATGGCGGCGCCCGTGGCGGCTGTGCAAATTAGACGCCGCGGTCCCGTTTGACTGCAACATCTAAAGGGTTAACAGCCGCGATCGGTGCAGGCACCGATCGCTGCTGTTAGCGGCGGGTCCTGGCTGTATTATACAGCCTGCATCCGCCCTGTATGGAGAGCGCTCAGCTCCTGAGCGCTCTCCAAACATCGTCATGCGACTCAGGACATACTATTACGCCCTGGGTCCTTAAGGGGTTAATAAAAATATGTTTATATTTTTGGTAACTGTTGCTATAGTGTACTTTTTTATTAGTTTGCATATATTCTATGTAGGTATTACATATATAAAATACCACCTAATAGATCCATAGAATTGTCAATCACACATACAGTGGGGAAAAAAAGTATTTAGTCAGCCACCAATTGTGCAAGTTCTCCCACTTAAAAAGATGAGGCCTGTAATTGACATCATAGGTAAACCTCAACTATGAGACAAAATGAAAAAACATATCTAGAAAATCACATTGTCTGATTTTTTTTTTTTAAGAATTTATTTGCAAATTATGGTGGAAAATAAGTATTTGGGAACCTACAAACAAGCAAGATGTCTGGCTCTCACAGACCTGTAACTTCTTCAAGAGGCTCCTCTGTCCTCCACTCATTACCTGTAGTAATGGCACCTATTTGAAATTATCAGTATGAAAGACACCTGTCCACAACCTCAAACAGTCACACTGCAAACTCCACTATGGCGAAGACCAATGAGCTGTGGAAAGACGCCAGAAACAAAATTGTAGACCTGCACCAGGCTGGGAAGACTGAATCTGCAATAGGCAAGCAGCTTGGTGTGAAGAAATCAACTGTGGGAGCAATGATTAGAAAATGGAAGACATACAAGACCACTGAGAATCTCCCTCGATCAGGGGCTCCACGCAAGATCTCACCCCGTGGGGTCAAAATGATCACAAGAACGGTGAGCAAAAATCCCAGAACCACACAGGGGAACCTAGTGAATGACCTGCAGAAAGCTGGGACTAACGTAACAAAGGCTATTGTCAGTAACACACTACGCCGCCAGGGACTCAGATCCTGCTGTGCCAGACGTGTCCCCCTGCTTAAGCCAGTACATATCCGGGCCCATCTGAAGTTTGCTAGAGAGAATTTGGATGTTCCAGAAAAGTATTGGGAGAATGTCATATGAAACCAAAGTAGAACTGTTTGGTAGAAACACAACTCGTTGTGTTTGGAGGAGAGTGAATGCTGAGTTGCATCCAAAGAACACCATACCTACTGTGAAGCATGGGGGTGGCAAAATCATGCTTTAGGGCTGTTTCTCTGCAAAGGGACCAGGACGACTTATCCATGTACATGAAAGAATGAATGGGTCCATGTATCGTGAGATTTTGAGTTCAAACCTCCTTCCATCAGCAAGGGAATTGAAGATGAAACGTGTCTGGGTCTTTCAGCATAACAATGATCCCAAGCACACTGCCAGGATAACAAAGGAGTGGCTTTTCAAGGTTCTGGAGTGGCCTAACCAGTCTTCAGATCTCAACCCCATAGAAAGCCTTTGGAGGGAGTTGAAGGTCCGTGTTGCCCAGCGACAGCCCCAAAACATCACTGCTCTAGAGTAGATCTGCATGGAGGAATGGGCCAACATACCAGCAACAGTGTGTGCCAACCTTGTGAAGACTTACAGAAAACGTTTGACCACTGTCTTTGCCAAAGGATATATAACAAAGTATTGAGATGAACTTTTGTTATTGACCAAATACTTATTTTCCACCATAATTTGCAAATAAATTCTTTAAAAATCAGACAATGTGATTTTCTGGATTTGTTTTCTCATTTTGTCTCTCATAGTTGAGGTCTACCTATGATGTCAATTACAGGCCTCTCTCATCTTTTTAAGTGGGAGAACTTGCACAATTGGTGGCTAACTAAATACTTTTTTTTCCCCACTGTATATTGAGAGAGAGAGAGTTCAAGTCCAACAGGTATTACCATGTGCATTTATTTTTCTCAGAAAAAAAAGCAAAACAAATAAGCCTTAACTTTCAGGCAAAAAATAACAGAAATCCTGCTAGTCTGAGCAACTAACTATACAGAAAACTGTCCTATCTGTAGGTGTGGTTTACTTCAGCCACACGGTTAATAAACAGCGCAAAGCAAGGGCAGGAGTTCACTCCAGAGTCTCACCAGCCTTTACAATGTGGAGACAGAACCCGGCTCCTCCTTTCTCCCCCAGGAACTGTTCAGTAGTGAGAACTGGCCAACCTTTTATAGGCCTTTAATGAGGCCCAGCTTCCACCTGTGGTTGAAGGCTCCTCCCTAGTAGGAGAGGAAGAGGTTAACAAACGACAGCTTTCTCCCAGCTTAAGGTTTTACCTGATCTACCACACATAAGTAAGGAATCTGGAAGAGATATAGCGATCTTCCAGAATCTTACCTGTCACCTTCTCACAAATATATATATATATATATATATATATATATATATATGTATGTATGTATGTTTTTTTTTTTTTTTTTTTTTAATAATATGAGTATATAAAGGCATAAGACTATTGCTTTGGTTGGTACAATACTTCATATGTTGTGGGCATTCCCACATCTACTCACCTTATGGAACTCTATATCATTATATATATCCAAAAAATCTAAATTCTCACTTCACATTACTTCTGAGTTTGTCCTACTACACATATAGGAATAAAGGGGGCTTAACATACTGTAGTGAGACTGCATAACCAAACGCAACCCAAATAGACCATTTTTCTTGGAATTTTAATAACTAGTTGTCTATTTCTGGCCATCATGTATTCATATGTGTAAAAGTTGTATTGAAAAACTGTATAATCCCAGCCATATATAGTACTAATGAAGCTTTCCATTTACAGCCTGTTTTATGTGTTATGGGGAAATTCTCCTTTCCATCCTTCTTTCCCCTTCTTTTTGGAGTAGTGAATTTCACTTGATTCAAATCATGTGATAATTCCCAAAGAGACAACCGGACTACCATTTGTATTTGTTTTTGTATTTACTTTTGTTAACATTTTTGATCTGTTATTTTTTACTTAATCTTTATTGTATAAATATGTTTTTTTTTTAATGTTCACATTACCAGTATACAGTATGTATCCAAAAAATTAGTAATTATTAATAGAATATGAAACAAACACAAGTGTGGTGGTTTCCTTCTACATGTAAGACTGGCCAATATGTCACTATGGATTCGATATGCCAACCTACGGCAAACTTCGTAAAGGAACATTAAACTGAATAACTTGAAAATAACAGACTTTATTTTTTATTGTATTAAGTCTCTGTATTAATATTGTGTTGATATCCTGTTATACCATGCAATATGGTATTGTTCCGGTATTGTCCTTAAAATATAAAACACAATAAAAACAATTGTTAAAAAAAATTAGATAACCATATTTCACCTCCATTTTGCTTTAAATCCTATAAAACACTTAAAGAGGGGGTGCAGTTTTGAGAATTGGGTACAGCAGCACAGCATAAATGCCCTGCAAAATAGACCATATAGAAATTTTAATTGACATCTGAACATTAGAGAAGGTGTCCCAAAATCAGTCCCCATCATGTTTTTCCTGTTCTAGCAATGCTAAGACTGGTGGATGAGCAGAGTGACTAACATATTCCTTTTCTTTTGCTGGTCCTAAATTACATAGTTTAAATCAGGAGCAGATATTTGTCATAATGTTTACTATAATTGCATTTATTTTAGCTAGTGTTCTAGATCCACCCAAATACTTCTACAATCATTTTTCCAGATGTCGCAAACAGTCTGAAGGGGATTCATCAAAGAAAATAACTTTACCTCAGTCCTCTGCAGTCCAGTCTCTGTACTTCCTTCAGAATGTCAATGATGATGTGTTTTTGGAGAGAAATGGCTTCTGGAAGGATGATTGTCCACAGGAGAAAAGGTGAGTGATCCCTGGGTTCTGTGTCATGCCAACAGTAATGCTTCCTGAGACTATTCAAGTGTGGGATAGATTTTCATACAGGAGAATGGGTTCACTCCCAATTTTGCCTAAGAACACTTCCATGAATAAATAAGGGTATCTAGACATGCTCCAGGAGCAAAGCGATAGTGATAACTAAGTAACTCAGTGAACAAAACATTAAAATTTTGGGTCGATGGCCAAGAAACGCCCCATATCTCAATCCCGTTGAAAAACTGAGGTCAATCCTAAAAAAGAAGGTTGACAAACGAAAACACAGAAATTGTGATAAACTGCATGAATGGGTTGTCATCAGTCAGGATTTAACTCAGAAGCTGATATCCAGCATGCCAGGGTGAGTTGCACAAATCTTGAAAAATTAGGGTCAAACTGTAAATATTGAATCTTTGCAGAAACTTGATTTATCTATTTCTTTGCCTATAAAAGTGTAAAAACTAATGAAAATCATGTAATTGTACTTCAGTATACCATAGAGACATCTGACTAAAATTTCTAAACAGACTGAAGCAGCAAACTTTTTGAAAACGAAAGTTAGGGCATGACTGTACCTTGTGGCACAAATCCTAAATAATTATATTCTTAAGGGGATAGGCAGAGGCGTAGCTGGGGGTTCAGCATGGGGGGGGCAAACATGTCCAAGTGGGCCCCCAACTTGCACATGTTCGTATACCGATACTATGAGTATACGGTGAGCGTATAGTGGTATATAGCGGCTCTACACAGGGCTCGGCAGACGATTTAGCTGAATACAGTGTAGTAACATTTAGTGACTTACCGGTGACGTCTCTCACTAATCGTTCACATTCCCCATCTCTTTTATCTGGACGGCAATGACCACTTCTTCCAGTCTCCGTAAAGTTTGCAACACAGACATCTTTGGCTCCTCACTTTTCCAGGCACCTAACCCATATTGTCCTCACCTACACAAAGCCCCCATCCTGCTCCTACCCCAATCATAAAATATATGATATAACCCCCCCCCATAATGAATAATACCCTCAAGTGCAACTTTAAATTAATAACTTCCCTGTGTACCCCTTTAAATAGTTCCCCTTATTAATAATGCCCCAGGTGTTTCCTAATTAAAAAGAAAAAAGGAAAGAAAATTATTGGGGTTCCAATACCCAGGACCCCCAGGATCGGATGTTTGAATGAACCGTGGTACCTATGTAAGCGCCGTGACCCCTTCTCTGTTTACACAGTGTCATTCTTTTCATAGCGGCCATGTAATGTAACTACAGCCTTGTCCTATACACATCTATGTGACAAGACTGGAATGACATCACACGGTCACTATAAACAGACAGTGTATGATAGAAACAGGCGCCATAGCCTCTTCATACAGCTGATCAGTGGGGAATCACTTATCTCTTATTGATGATTTATTCTGAGGATAGACCATCAATAAAAATTAGCTGAAAACTCCTTAAGGCTAAGGCCCCACGTGGCGTCCCGCAGCAAAAAACAGCTGTGGGAAAAACCGAGGCGGCGATGCATCGTGGTTCTTCCTGCAGCACTTTGCACAGAATGTTTGCAGAGGTTTCCTCTGACTTTCTGCTTCAATTATATCTATAGGGAAACCGCTGGCATTTCCATAGATATAACTGACATGCTGCCATTTCCAAAACTGCGACTGTTTTGGAAATCGCAGCGTATCCGCTGCGTGTATTTTACTGCAAAGTGGGGATGGGATGGGGCCCCATGTGGCGAAAACTCACAGAAAAAACTGTGGCATTCTAGCAAATCCCATCCACACATTGCGGGAAAAATACGTGCAGCAGACGCACTGTGATTTCCAAAACCTTTGCGGTTTTGGAAATTGCAGCATGTCAATTATACCTACGTAAACACTGGCAGTTTCCATATAGGTGAATTGAAAACAGAAAGTCCACAGGGGAAACCCCTGCGATGCTGATGAATTGGGCCACCGCCTCCTGCTTGTCCACGCACAGGATGTCTGTGTCTGAGCGCAGGCGGCGTGATGTTGTGACGTCATCGCACCGCCTGTGTGAGAAGAAGACATTGGTCTGTGGTCTCGGGGACTTGTAAACCGCAAGCCTCATGTAGCTTGCGGTTTACAATACTGTTAAGTTGCAGGATACGACACCGATCCAGTTAAAAATAAAGGATGTATTAATGGCGGCCCCAAGGTGGGCCCCAAAAAGTCAGTGGGCCCGGGGCAGCCGCCCCTCTGCAACCCCCCCCTTCCCACCCCGCTAGCTACGCCTCTGGGGAAAGGTCATCAGTATGTGATCTGTCTGACACCCAGACCCTGCACAGATCAGCCCCCAGGTGTCAGTAGCTGCTAGTGGACGGGCAGAGTATGCAGTATCACTCCCATTTTGTACAGAGGCTCTATTTTGTATTCAGTAAAACAATATTTCTATATACTGTAATCTGTCTGGGTAATTGAAACTTGTACATATTGTGCCTTCTCAGAAATTGTGATTTATTCTTTGGAATGTCTCCTGACAAAATACTGATAAATATTGTGTCTGAGCTTGGCTAGTTAGCAGCAATAAATGCTTAAGATTATTATTTTTTTTTTTTTATTGCTCCCTTTCCCGATTGTTTAAATATGGAAGCTGCCATAGCTGCTGGGTCTTTGCTGTATTATACAGCAGAGACCTTGCGGTAATACCAGTGATCGGAGCCAGCTTCTATTGCGGGTGTTAACCCTTTCATCATGTCCCTTAAAGAAAAAAACAAGACACTTACTACTAGACCCTTCAGTTCTTTTTCCAGTACGGCTCCCCCGCAGCAAGATCGGAGGAGTCATCCGGTCATCATGGCAGCCTTGAGCCTTATGAAGGCTCCCAGGCCTGTTGTAACTATTAGCCTATTGAGGCTTGCATGTGGTAGGCCTCATTAGGTATATAGCAATTTTATTCATAGATCTAAAAAGTCAAAGTCCCTAGGGGGGATTAAAAAAGGTGTAAAAATATGGCAGTAATACCAATGATCAGAGCCTACGCCGATCATTGATATTCCTTTCATTCTGGCCCCTAAGTAAAAAATAAATTAGTTCCTCTGCCGCCCCGGTCAGTCCTTCTTCCAGTGTGGCTCCTGTGCAGTAAGATAGCGGGAGACATCTGGTCGTCATGGCAGCCTGGAGCCTTAACTTAAAGGGGTTTTCCGGGCAAAAAATGTTTTTTTTTTTTTGTTTTTTTTTTAAAAGAGGTCTTAGTGCTATTAATGGGTTAATAAATGCACCCAAATACCTTTAGCAGTGGTTTGAGTGATTTCTGTGTTTCTCTGGGAGCTCCTGGCATCTTCTGCATTTGTTTACATGGTGTAGCTTCCTTCTGTCTTACCTAATGCATCATGGTACTTGTAGGCTGAACTTGTAAGCTGACTTGCACTATCTTCCTCTCACTACCACCCCCTCCCTCTCACACCTCCTCCCTGTTTCTCTAGCTATCCCACCCACTACTAGCCCTTCCCAACTAACAGCCTATCTGCCAACCCCCCCTTACCCCATCATGCTTGCCTCTCTTCCTTCCAGACATCCTCCTGCAAGATGGCTCCTCCCTCTTTTCTGATTCTGCTGGCACGCAATAGTCCTGGCGCTGCTCTGTGCTCTGCAATCCACCTCTACTGCGCAGGTGTGGGAGGCTACTACACAGTAGAGGTGGATTGTCGGCTGGAGAGCACAGAGCAGCAACAGGACCTGCAGAGTCAGAAAAGAGGGAGGAGCCGTCCTGCAGGAGGAAGTCTGAAAGGAAGAGGGTTAAGTATCATGGAGTGGAAGGGGAGGGAGTAGTAGTGGTGGTCCGTTTTCGGAAACGGAACGTCATCGGTAACCATAAAATGTCCCTGGGGTGGTCACATGATATGGGATATGGGTAAATATACATTTTTGATAAATTATGTAATTTAGAAAGTAGGCGGGGGGAGGGTGTTTAGATTAGTGTAGGAATTACATTTTATCCCGGGCAACCCTTTTAACTATACAATATGCCTTATAAGGCTTAAATTCAAATCTCCCTTTCCCTAGATCTCAAATAAATGTAAACAAAAATAAACATAAACAAACTGTAACATCCCTGCCTGTTCGGACCTCTGCGCTGTCCTCCGGCCGCATGCTACGCCGCAGGAGGCGTGTCCATATATAATCCTCTGCTCCTGTTGTTTTTGCACAGCAGAGTATTTGTTGTGTGTCAGTTCAGCCAGAGCTATTGTCCTCTGGTAACTATGGAGTTAACTTTTGTGTGTTTGTGATTGACAGCCTATCTGCTAATCAAGCCTGGGGCACATTCTGGACTTCCTTAAACTGGCCATCAGTCCACACATGGCTTCTGGTGTGAGCGCAATCTGCTCTAAGTATCGCCGTATTGAAGTCCAAATTCATAAAGTTGTTTTATGAGCTAACTCAAAGAGAGATAAACACATATGCACAGCTATTGTGTATATAGTGGGTTCTGCTTTAATGGAGGGAAACATTTGGTCTTTAAGTACAGTGAAAACAAAGCACAGGTCGGGTTACTGTAATTAACATAACATGATTGGTGGCAAAGTTGTAAAATAGTTCTGGCACATGGCTATTGGATAAGAAACAAGAGAGGGGCTCATCCCCTTAAGCCATGTGGTGGGGGGATGAGCTCTCTAGACAAAAGAGGAATGTAAAATGGCTACAGGCATGGTCCACATGACCGTGAAATCTAAAATGGAGGATACATAAGCTGAGTCATCCTCCACACTGGCTATTGTGTCTCTGACCTTGCTAAGCATTTCTCTTTGCTATTGTACTGTATTACTTAGCCCTGCCTTTTGGCTTTTGACAACTCTTTTGGATTGCGATTTGGTACTGCTTTGTCTCTCTGGCTTTGACCCTTGGCTTGCTGATTCCTCTTCTGTGTTTTGTTGTCTTGTCCACGTTTTGTGTTTACACTTATCTAAAGAAGGGACTGTCGCCCAGTTGTCCCTGTCATTAGGACAGTTGAGGCATGTACAGTGGGGAAAAAAGTATTTAGTCAGCCACCAATTGTGCAAGTTCTCCCACTTAAAAAGATGAGAGGCCTGTAATTGACATCATAGCTAGACCTTAACTATGAGAGACAAAATGAGAAAACAAATCCAGAAAATCACATTGTCTGATTTTTTTTTAACGCATTTATTTGCAAATTATGGTGGAAAATAAGTATTTGGTCAATAACAAAAGTTCATCTCAATACTTTGTTATATATCCTTTGTTGGCAATGACAGAGGTCAAACGTTTTCTGTAAAGTCTTCACAAGTTTGGCACACACTGTTGCTGGTATGTTGGCCCATTCCTCCATGCAGATCTCCTCTAGAGCAATGATGTTTTGGCGCTGTTGCTGGGCAACACAGACTTTCAACTCCTTCCAAAGGTTTTCTATGGGGTTGAGATCTGGAGACTGGTTAGGCCACTCCAGAACCTTGAAATGCTTCTTACGAAGCCACTCCTTCGTTGCCCTGGCGGTGTGCTTGGGATCATTGTCATGCTGAAAGACCCAGCCACGTTTCATCTTCAATTCCCTTGCTTATGGAAGGAGGTTTGCACTCAAAATCTCACGATACATGGCCCCATTCATTCTTTCATGTACACGTATCAGTCATCCTGGTCCCTTTGCAGAGAAACGGCCCTAAAGCATGATGTTGCCACCCCCATGCTTCACAGTAGGTATGGTGTTCTTTGGATGTAACTCAGCATTCACTCTCCTCCAAGCATGAGTTATGTTTCTACCAAACAGTTCTACTTTGGTTTCATCTGACCATATGACATTCTCCCAATACTCTTCTGGAACATCCAAATGCTCTCTAGCAAACTTCAGACCGGCCCTGATATGTACTGGCTTAAGCAAGGGGACACGTCTGGCACTGCAGGATCTGAGTCCCTGGCGGCTTAGTGTGTTACTGATGGTAGCCTTTGTTACGTTAGTCCCAGCTTTCTGCAGGTCATTCACTAGGTCCCTGTGAAAGATCCTCAGTGCGCCAACACCGCTGTGGCCACACCTGAGTCTTCTTTCATATAAAACCACACTCACCGCCAGTGAGTGCCGGGTTCACAAGATAAATACAAGACAAGCTTTCTAAATTTTATATATTTATTAACCCCTAAATGGGTCGGTATTAACATCTAACACATGCAGTTCAGAACAGATATGCAGATGTATGCAAGCATTAACAGTTACTAGTTACAAGATACAGTACAATAAAAATAAAAAGGGAATAAAAGTGAAATAATTACTTTACCACACATCTCCTTGATGTGGTTCTGTAGTCCAACACTCACACATGCTCTGGTATGTGTGAGTAACCCAGTGGAGGCTTCTTGGCATGTGGCATTAATACAATAATCCAGCCTGCATGCTCTCATCAGTCTCTCAGTAAACTCTTGTAGTCTCAGCCCAAACTCCATAGCATAATCTCCTCCCACAGACCTCTTACCTCATCTTTTATACCCTTTATGCCACCTCCCAGAATGAGGTCATCGGCGGCAGCAAGTCTGATTGAATAATGCACTCAAGTCCAGATTCTTTGCAAAGAGCTGAGACCAAGTGGAATGATACAATGTTATCAGCCATATCTGATCTACAGTGCAGACTGGACAATGCATGTTTCTTTGATCATTCCGGGCTGTGTAGGAATACAATGGAGCCCTGCTGGGATGGATACAAAGCCCCATTGTTACAACATTGCTACTACTGCCAATATACACCTAGGCTTATAGCTGCACACCTTATGAGTAAATGGAACTAGAGAGAAATACGCTACCCAGAGACCAAAATACAGCTCTGAATTATAGCCATATTTAAGCAGAATCCTCACACCTCCCCCTTTAGATGGGGCTTGCAGGAAGTGGGGGCCTACGCCCCTCTTCTGAAAGCACCTCCGCCTCCAGCTTCTCAGGCTCTGGCCCCAAGGCTCCCTCAACTTTCGCCAGGGTCCCAGCAGACTCGAGCCTTGTCAGACTCCGAGGGTGGTTGAGCGCCACGCGCCTTCAATATGTCCAGACTAGGGTCAGCTTGGACAGCATCTCTGAACTCTTGGCTGGACTGAGACAAAAGAGAGGTGCATGTTACATAGCTGCCGGACCCTTCTGGCTCTCTAGTCTGACTAGGGACACTTCTAAGGCCCAGGCCCTGATCCACATACACTTGGCTACCTCCTGCCTGTTCTGGGTCTGCTTTCTGAGTGCGGGCATCCCGTAGCTTTACACTCATGACCCCAGGTCTTTGGGATACCAGTTCAGAGACCCCATCCCGGCGGTCTCTCAGGGTCTCTCTCACACTAGCCGCTAGTTGGGAGAGTTCTAGGGGATTCTGCACCTCCCACTTTGCTTCCAAGCCTACATCCTGTCCCTCCTGTACTTGGGTGGGTGATGGTGATACCTTGGGCAAATGACTGAGATCATGCTTCACCAAAACATCCCCCCACAATACATTGACAGGTAATACATTGGACATACCCCCTTCTTGGATCACACCTCCAGTACCCCATGCCATCTGCACTTGGGCCATGGGCACTCCTGGAATAGAACTGGACAGAAGAGACGTGTATGTCTCATATTGGCCGGACTCCTCCGGCTCCAAGGGAGTAAGGCTAGTCATGGCGGTCTCAGCACCGACTCCAGGTGGTGTAGGCAACGGTTCAAGGGTCGGAACGCCCTCCACCCCTGTAGCACTCTGGCTGCGGGCTAACACCGCACTACCATCAGTCCGTCCCTCACCTGGATCGGCCATGAGATCCCCATAGCCTACCTGACCACCTGGCACATGGTCAGCAGTTGGGTGCTTATCGGATACACTGGGCGAAATAGTAGAAGTCGCTTCCAGTAACTCAGAAGAGCTACCCTGTACACTTTCACAACAAGCATTGGCAATTACATTGACAGTACATTCATCAGCAATTGTTAATTCACACCGGGCCTCAATGAGATCTGCAGTAGACATGTTAACAAGCTGGGAGGGAGACGCCCCCGCAGATGTGGGTGTGTCTACAGACAAAGTCTCACTGGCTCCTAGCACGGGGGTGAACAAAGCATCAATAACATTTTTGCTGAGCTGGGTTGCAGGAAGTTCAGTTGCATCTTCCCTGCTCTCAGCTGAAGGCAACTCATTAGCATTTACACTTACTGCCATGGGAAGTATCTCAGAGGGGGGGTTACGGGCCCTCTCTGCAGATATGACAGACACATTATCGACATTAATCATAGACAGTTTCACAGTAAATTGGGGTGCTCCCCACCCCATATTGGGACATCATAGGTCCTAAATCACTTCCCAACAGTACATTAGCAGGCAAATCAGTCATTAGTCCCACAGTCCGCATTCCTTTTCCTGCACCCCAGTCCAGATACACAGATGGGCCACCTGCTGTGGCTTGGGAAGCAGGGAAGTTCTCAGGGCGGTTGGGGCACTCCTCCTTTAAATGTCCTGTCTGGTAACAGGCATGGCCCCACCGCACCTCCCCTTGGGGTTTGGGGAAGGTCACCCGGGCGCCCAGAGTTCTTGGGACAGGGGAGGGACCACCCGGGACATAGTTTGTCTCACCCGACCTGACGACAGACGGCTGTGGTGAATTCCGGCCTGGCTTCTCCTTCCAACTTGAGGGTCTCTGCAGGGTTGTTGGAGTTTGCGCAGGGGTGGTTTGTGCCTGCTGGGAGAGCTCCATCCTTTTGAGCTCAAGCTGATACTGCCGTTCTCGTTCTGCTGCCTCACGAACAGCCTGCCGTTCTGCTGCCTCACGAACAGCCCACCGTTCTTGTTCTGCTGCCTTCCTCTCTCTCTCTGCCTGTCGCTCTTGTTCTACAGCTTCCAGAAAACAGTCCAACACCTGCAGGTATGTGTTAGGGTCACTGGTGCCTACTTGCTGTAGGGCCATTTGCCAGTATGAAACCGTTCCCCCCACAAGGCTGGGGTTACTGGTCTCTCCTGGTGAAGTAATCCTTGGGACCGGGCTGCTTGCTGCACTTCCTGGCCTAGCCCCAAAATCAGGACTCTGCTCGATTCTCTGCATAGCTGTGGCTGCCTCCATTTCAGCCATACGCTCAGGATCTCCAAAAGCCTGGTTCTGCAGTTCTGGACTCTGCTTCTGAGCCCACTAGCCATCCACTGGTATTTGCCAAATAAAAGATAGGATAGAATACAAAGAGTAAGGGAGGGGAACAGCACTGTATCAAACTTTCACTGTATCTTAATGCTTGCTTTAATACAGAGCTTGTCTCATAGGATTACTACAATCCCCAGCATGTGAGTGATAAAGGTCACCAACACACGCCGTTTATCCTAAGATCCCACTACGCTGCCACCAATGTGAAAGATCCTCAGTGCGCCAACACCGCTGTGGCCACACCTGAGTCGTCTTTCATATAAAACCACACTCACCGCCAGTGAGTGCCGGGTTCACAAGATAAATACAAGACAAGCTTTCTAAATTTTATATATTTATTAACCCCTAAATGGGTCGGTATTAATATCTAACACATGCAGTTCAGAACAGATATGCAGATGTATGCAAGCATTAACAGTTACTAGTTACAAGATACAGTACAATAAAAATAAAAAGGGAATAAAGGTGAAATAGTTACTTTACCACACATCTCCTTGATGTAGTTCTGTAGTCCAACACTCACACATGCTCTGGTATGTGTGAGTAACCCAGTGGAGGCTTCTTGGCATGTGGCATTAATACAATAATCCAGCCTGCATGCTGGATCTGATTGAATAATGCACTCAAGTCCAGATTCTTTGAAAAGAGCTGAGACCAAGTGGAATGATACAATGTTATCAGCCATATCTGATCTACAGTGCAGACTGGACAATGCATGTTTCTTTGATCATTCCGGGCTGTGTAGGAATACAATGGAGCCCTGCTGGGATGGATACAAAGCCCCATTGTTACAATGTTGCTACTACTGCTAATATACACCTAGGCTTATAGCTGCGCACCTTATGAGTAAATGGAACTAGAGAGAAATACGCTACCCAGAGACCAAAATACAGCTCTGAATTATAGCCATATTTAAGCAGAATCATCACAGTCCCCCCGTGTGCTTCTGGGATTTTTGCTCACCGTTCTTGTGATCATTTTGACCCCATGGGGTGAGATCTTGCATGGAGCCCCCGATCGAGGGAGATCATCAGTGGTCTTGTATGTCTTCCATTTTCTAATTATTGCTCCCACAGTTGATTTCTTCACACCAAGCTGCTTGCCTATTGCAGATTCAGTTTTCCCAGCCTGGAGCAGGTCTACAATTTTGTTTCTGGTGTCCTTCCACAGCTCTTTGGTCTTCACCATAGTGGAATTTAGAGTGTGACTGTTTGAGGTTGTGGACAGGTGTCTTTTATAATGATAACAATTTCAAACAGGTGCCATTACTACAGGTCATGAGTGGAGGACAGAGGAACCTATTTCTATTTCTATTTTGAGTTGGAAGGGACATCAAGGGCCATCGAGTCCAACCCCCTGCAAAAGCAGGTTTTCCTAGATCATCCCAGCTATATATTTATCCAGTTTCCACTTGAAGATTTCAATTGATGAAGAACTCACCACCTCCCGTGGCAGCCTATTCCACTCCCTCACTACCCTCACTGTTAAAAAGTTTTTCCTAATGTCTAATCTGTATCTCCTTCCCTTTAGTTTCATCCCATTACTTCTCGTACTTCCTTCCGCTAATGAGAAAAGGTTAGATCCCTCTGCACTGTGACTACCTTTCAGATATTTAAAGACCGCTATTAAGTATCCCCTTAGCCTTCTCTTCTGCAAACTAAACAATCCCAGTTCTTTTAGCCGTTCCTCGTAGGACATGGTTTGCAGACCTTCCACCATTTCGGTTGCTCTTCTCTGGACCTACTCCAATAAATCGATGTCTTTCTTAAATTGAGGCGCCCAGAACTGTACACAATATTCCAGGTGGGGTCTGACCAGGGCAGAGTACAGCGGAATAATTACCTCTTGATCTAGATTCAATGCTCATCTTGATACATCCCAGAATTTTGTTAGCCTTTTTTGCCACAGCACCGCACTGTTGACTCATGTTAAATTTGTGATTTACTATTATGCCCAAATCCTTTTCCCCTGTACTATCACTTAGTTCTATTCCTCCCATACTATATATGCTTCTTGCATTTCTGTTACCTAGATGTAGGACCTTGCATTTGGCCCTGTTAAATACCATTTTGTTCACCTCAGCCCATTGTTCCAGTGTGTCTAAGTCCTTTTGAATACACTCTCTCTCCTCTCTAGTGTTGGCTATTCCTCCTATCTTCGTATCATCTGCAAATTTTATGAGTTCCCCAATAATCCCATCGTCCAGGTCATTTATAAAAATATTAAAAAGTACTGGGCCCAGGACAGAGCCCTGCGGCACCCCGCTTTTTACTTTCTTCCAGTTTGATGTATAGCCATTTAGTATTACTCGTTGTGCCCGATCATTAAGCCAATTGTGAATCCACCTCACTGATTTTTTATCAAAGCCATACTTAATCATTTTTTCAATAAGAATGTTATGTGATACTTTATCAAATGCCTTACTAAAGTCAAGATATACTATGTCCACTGCATTCCCCTGGTCCAACCATTCAGTGATTTTGTTGTAGAAGGAAATCAGGTTAGTCTGACAAGATTTATTGGTCATAAAGCCGTGCTGGCTCTGATTAAAGAAGTTGTTGCAGGTCTGTGAGAGCCAGAAATCTTGCTTGTTTGTAGGTGACCAAATACTTATTTTCCACCATAATTTGCAAATAAATTCTTTAAAAATCAGACAATGTGATTTTCTGGATTTGTTTTCTCATTTTGTCTCTCATAGTTGAGGTCTGCCTATGATGTCAATTACAGACCTCTCATCTTTTTAAGTGGGAGAACTAGCACAATTAGTGGCTGACTAAATACTTTTTTTTTTCCCCCACTGTATGTATTATACGATTAGGGTATAAGGGATTGGATAGATAATTAGTTTATGGGAATATTCCAAATATCATTGGTGTGCTTATGTATCATTTTGATTATAAAGTTTATACTCTGCCTTACAAAGAAACTCACTAGAAAGAGACGCAAACCTGGGACAGTGAGACTACAGGTTGTAGGGTGGTTGGACACACTGATAAACGTGACCGTGAAGGCATCCCTCTGAGGGTGTTAGACAGATAGGTATGTAAATGGTATCACATATCCGTGGGGAACGAGGTGAAGTTTCCTGAAAAGTCCTCAGGATCTGATTAGCAGCTCCTAATGTACACTGGGTATGGGTTATATTATTTACAAAAGGTGGGAAATGTGGAGGATGCCAGCTTGTGCCTGTGTCCATCCTAACATTCGTTTCTTGAGCACTGACAGGAGCTCATCCCCTCCTTTACTAAACTGTTATCTATGGGATGAAACTTCTTCTTCGTGCCTTATACAATAGTTATGTCCTAAAACTTATGTGACAGCTTTATACCCAATCATGTTAATTCTACTAATCACACCTTATCTTTGTTTCTGCAATGTATAAAAACCTCACCATCCGCCATTAAAGACCACAATCCATATTGGTCACATACTTGCACCTTGTGACTGTGTGTTTCTCTGAGCTAGCTCATATATCACTTTATACTAATTTGGACTTCAATGCGGTGATACTTAGAGCGGATTGCACTCACATACAGCAGTGACTGCACAGCCATCAGCTTGGCCAGGTGTTAAGTTTCAGAACCGCCAGATGACTGGAGATTTCTTGGACACATATTCCCTTATGGATGATTGAAGTCTGTGTGGAAGAGGAGTAGGAGAAAGTTAGGCTAGGTTCACTTGGATCCTGCTCTACGTTAAGGATTTCTGTCCCCGAATCCACTTAAAAAAATGCGGAGAAATGCAAGCAGGACTTTTCTCTTTGCATTTTTCGGGAGGCTCTGTAAACATGACATGTCGTCCAGATCCCAAACATCTGAATCTGTGTTCCAAAAGCCACATAGCGCTCCTTCCCTTCTGTGCCCTGTTGTCTGTCCAAACTGCAATTTATGCCCACATGTATGACACTGGTGTACCCAGGGTAATGTACTTAATGTCATATGTGGGTATAAACTGCTGTTTGGGCACAGAAAGGAAGGAGCGCTATTTGGTTTTTGGAGCACAGATTGGACTGTTTGGTTTTTGGACACCATTACACTTTTGCAGAGCTGAAACACCAGTGGAATCCCCTGACATGCCACCCCATTTTGGAAAGTACACCCCTGAAGAAATTTATCCAGGGGTACAGTTAGCATTTTTAACCCCCAAGCGTTGCTATAATTTATTATCCATAAATGAATACGCAGCTGATGGTGAAAGGTGATAATGACAATTTTTCCAGGAATACATCATTTCAGTGCGTAATATGTTGTGCCCGGTTTGTATTACAGATGAATGCTCCAAAAGCTGTTGTGCTTAACAGTTTTTGTGTCTGCTGACACAAGCTGTGCACAACATATCGGGCAGTGAAAAGGCATATCTATGGAAAAATTTCATTTTTAACTTTTCATTATCAGCTGCACATTCATTTCTGGAAATTAAATTAATGCAACACTTAAGGGTTAATAATGCTCGATACCCCACTTGATAAATCCCTTGAAGGATGTACTTTCCAATATGGGGTGACATTTCTGTGGATTCCACTTTACTGGCAATTCAGGGGCTCTGCAACAGTGGCATGATGTCCAAAAACCAAACTGTGCTCTGAAAACCAAAATAGTGCTCCTTCCCTTTTGTACCCGGCAGTGCCCAAACCGCAGTTTATACCCACATATGGCATTAAGTATGTTATCCTGGGTACTCGTGTGTCATACATGTGGGCATAAACTGCCATTTGGGCACAGAGCAGGGGGCAGATAAAAAAAAAAAATGCTCCTTCCCTTCTGAGCCCTGCTGTGTGCCCAAGCAGCAGTTTATACCCACATACAGACATGGACAAAATTGTTGGAACCCCTCATTTAATGAAAGAAACACACACAATGGTCACAGAAATAACTTGAATCTAACAAAAGTAATAATATATAAAAAATCTATGAAAATGAACAAATGAAAGTCAGACATTGCTTTTCAACCATGCATCAACAGAATTTTTTAAAAAAGAAAACTCATGAAACAGGCCTAGACAGAAATGATGGTACCCTTAACTTCATATTTTGTTGCACAACCTTTTGAGGCAATCACTGCGATCAAACGATTCCTGTAACTGTCAATGAGACTTCTGCACCTCTCAACAGGTATTTTGGCCCACTCCTCATGAGCAAACTCCTCCATTTGTCTTGGGTTTGAAGGGTGCCTTTTCCAGATGGCATGTTTGAGCTCCTTCCAAAGATGCTCAATAGGATTTAGGTCAGGGCTCATAGAAGGCCACTTCAGAATAGTCCAATGTTTTCCTCTTAGCCATTCTTGGGTGTTTTTAGCTGTGTTTATCCTGTTGCAAGACCCATGACCTGCGACTGAGACCAAGCTTTCTGACACTGGGCAGCACATTTCTCTCTAGAATCTCTTGATAGTCTTGAGATTTCATTGTACCCTGCACAGATTCAAAACACCCTGTGCCAGATGCAGCAAAGCAGCCCCAGAACATAACAGAGCCTCCTCCATGTTTCACAGTAGGGACTGTTCAAAATATGCTTCATTTTTCCGTCTGAACATAGATCTGATGTGCCTTGCCAAAAATTTCGATTTCTGTCTAATCTGTCCATAGGACATTCTCCCAGAAGCTTTGTGTCTTGTCAACATGTAGTTTGGCAAATTCCAGTCTGTCAAATTCAAATTATTTCTGTGACCATTGTTGGTTTTTCTTTCATTAAACGATCGGTACCAACAATTTTGTCCACGTGTGTATATAATTTTTTTTGTCCCCAGGATAGCCCACTTAATAGTTTTAGGAGTGCATGTCTCTGATGCCACAAAGTGGCCGCAATGTATTATGCACTGAAATTGAATATTTATTTAAAAACATTAATTTTCACTTTGTACAATAATTTTTGGGAAGCATTTTTAGGCTCAAAATGATAATACCCCTTGATACATTCTTATAGGGGTGTAGTTTCTAAAATGGGGTCACTTTTGAGAGGTTTCCATTGTATTGGTATTTTAGGGGCTATGCAAATGCAACATGGCACCTGAAAACTATTCCACCCAGTTCTGCCCTCCAAAAAGCCAAATAGTGCTCTTTTCATTGTTCCCTTACAGTAGATTACATCCACATATGGGGCATTTCTGTGTTCAGAAGAAATTGTGTAACAAACTGTGGGGTGTATTTTCTTCTTTAACCACTTGCAAAAATTAAAAATATGTCGCTAAATGGACGGTTTATTGGAAAAAAAAAAGTAATTTTTCATTTTTACGTCCCAAAGTCAATAAAATCTGTGAAACAGCTGTGAGGTCAAAATGCTCACTATACACCTAAATAAATTCTGAGTGGTGTAGTTTCCAAAATAGGGTCACTTTTTGGGAGTTCCCATTGTATTGGTACTTTAGGGGCTCTGCAAATGTGATATGGCACCCTAAAACTATTCCAGCAAAATCTGCCTTCCTGAAGCCAAATAGCACTCTTTCCATTTTGAGCCCTGCCATGTACCCAAACAGCAGATTACAACCACATATGGGCCATTTCTGTATTTAGGAGAAATTGTGTAACGAACTTTGGGGTGATTTTTCTCCTTTGTCCTCTGTGAAAATTAAAAATTTTGGGCTAAATTGACGATTTATTGGAAAAAAGTAAATTTTCATTTTCATGCCCCAATGTTAATAAAATCTGTGAAACAGCTGTAGCGTCAAAATGCTCACTATACCCCTGATATGTTCTGTGAGGGGTGTAGTTTCCAAAATGGGGTCACTTTTAGGGGGTTTTCACTGTATTGGTACTTTGGTGGCTCTGCACCTGAAAACTATTCCAGCAAAATTTGCCCTCCAAAAGCAAAATAGCGCGCTTTCCATTCCAAGCCCCACCATGTACCCATACAGCAGAATACGACCACATATTGGGTATTAACATGTTCAGGAGCAATTGTTTAACAAACTGTGGGGTGCTTTTTCTCCTTTAACCGCTTGTGAAAATGAAAACTTTGGGGATAAAGTGACGTTTTAGTAACTTTTCATTTATGCATCCCAATGTTAGTAAAATCTGTGAAACGGCTGTGGGGTCAAAATGCTCACTATAACCCTTGATGAATTCTGTGAGGGGTGTAGTTTCCAAAATGGGATCACTTTTTGGGGGTTTCCTTTTGTATTGGTGCTCTAGGGGCTTTGCAAATGAGACACGGCACCTGAAAACTATTCCAGCAAAATTTGCTTTTCAAATGTCCAGTGTCACTCTTTCCCTTCCGTGCGCTGCCGTGTGCCCAAACATCAGTTTACACCCACATGTGGGGTATTTCCGTGCTCGGGAGAAATTGCATAACAAACTGAGATGCATTTTCTCCTTTAACCCTTTGTGAATGTGTTAATTTTAGGGCTAAATTAAGGGATTAGTGGAAAAAAATTAAATGTCTAAATTTCACCTCCATATTGTTTTAATTCCAGTGAAATGCTTAAAGGGTTAACAAACTTCCAAAATGCTATATTGAATTATTTGAGGGGTGCAGTTTTGAAAATGGAGTGACTTATGGGGGTTTCTAATATATAGGCCTTTATAATCCCTTTCAGAACTGTAGTAGTCCCTAAAAAATTAGTTTGGGAAATTTTCTTGTAAATCTGGAAAATCGCTGTAACATTTGTAAGCCTTCTAATGTCCAAAATAAATGAAAGGACGATTAAAAGATGATGCCAATATAAAAGCAGAGATATGGTAGCTAATATGTATTAATGTATTTGGGTGGTATGACTATCTGTCTGAAAAGCAGAGCATTTCACATTTTGACATTTTGAAAATTGCGATTTTTTTTTTTTTTTTTTTTTTTTTTATATTAGCACGTCGGAATAGCCTTTAGAAAGGCTATTCTTCTCCTACCTTTATATTTCAGGTCCACGCGGCTGTTGTTGAGTTGTCTTTTTTCTTCGTTATGCAAATCAGTCTTCAGAAAGCACAGTCGTTCCCCCTGTGCTCAAAGCACTGGCTCGTCATCGGTTTCCAGTGTCTCCTCCTCTTCACTCTTCTTACACGAGACCACCGCAAAATGGCCGACGGAACAGCCGACTGTGCTTGTCTCGTGTAAGAGACCACTGCAAAATGGCGACGAGCATGCGCTGTCGGCTGTTCCGTCGGCCATTTTGCGGTGGTCTCATATAAGAAGAGGAGGAGATGCGTCAGGAGCAGAAGAGAGAGGCGGCGCTGGAAACCTATGACGAGCCAGTACTTTGAGCGCAGGGGGAACGCCCCTTGTACTTTCTGAAGACTAATTTGCATAATGGAAAAAGAAGACCAACTCAAAAACGTCGGTACGGGCCTGAAAAATAAAGGTAGGAGAAGAATAGTCTTTCTAAAGGCTATTCTAATGTGCTGCTAGTTAAAAATTGATTTTTTTAAATGATAGAATAGAAGCTTTGAGTATCCCAAGGAGCACTGATCAATCCATACTCCAAAAATGGAAAAAGTATTCTACAACTGCAAACCTAGCAAGACATGGCCGTCCACCTAAACTGACAGATCGAGCACTGGTCAGTGAAGCAGCCAAGAGTCCCATGGTCACTCTGGAGAAGCTGCAGAAATCCACAGCTCAGGTGGGAGAATATGTCCACAGGACAATTATAAGTCGTGCACTCCACAAATCTGGCCTTTATGGAAGAGTGGCAAGAAGAAAACCATTGTTGTAAGAAAGACATAAGAAGTGCCGTTTGCCACAAACCATATAGGGGACACAGCAAACATGTGGAATAAGGTGCTCTGGTCAGATGAGACCAAAGTTAAACTTTTTGGCCTAAATGCAAATCGCTATGTGTGGCGGAAAGATAACCCTGCTCATCACCCTGAACACACCATCCCCACTGTGAAACATGGTGGTGGTGGTGGCAGCATCATGCTGTGGGGATGCTTTTCTTCAGCAGGGACAGGGAAGCTGGTCAGAGTTGATGGGAAGATGGATGGAGCTAAATACAGGACAATCCTGGAAGAAAACCTGTTTGGATGCTGCAAAAGACTTGAGACTGAGAAGGAGATTCACCTTCCAGGAAGACAATGACCATAAACAAACAGCCAGAGCTACAGTGGAATGGTTTAAGTCAAAGACTATTCATGTTTTGGAATGTCCCAAAGTCCAGACCTAAATCCCATTGAGCATCTGAATACTTTCGCATGTCACACTTTTCAGATTTTTATTTGATTAAAATTTTGAAAACCATGTATCGTTTTCCATTGCAAGCCACTGTAAGGAGCCCTGTAACTAGGGCTAATGTTACAGAGCTAATCAGCAAAAAAAAAAAGTAATTTTAAAATTTGCATCAAAGGTCTAGTATGACCTTATGCACTACCAGCAACACAACAGAGGAAGGGAGATGAAAAATTATTTAAAAAATATTGTGCTATTAATTTTTTTTTAAATTTTTCCTAGATATAAAAAGTTACAGAAACAAAAATAAAATGCTATGTATAAAAAAAAAAAAATGTTACAGTACTTAAAATCATATGTACTAAAAAACGCAAAAAAAGGGGTCCAGTCCTGAACCTGGGAAAATGATCCACATCTGAAGTGGTTAAGAGTTTAACTCTTCATATGTAAACCAAATGGCTCCCATAACACATTGATCGTTATATAACACTGTTCGGTGGAAAGCTCTTGACTGCTTTTAGATATATCAAAATTAGCATGCCAAAAACAACGCCCACCCGGATCACAGTAGTATAATGTTGTAACGTGTTAGCCATAGAAAGTAGTGGAAGAGTGAAGAAATCAGGCGATACCTTTTAGAGGCTAACTGAGTATATTTGATAGTATATTTGATAGAGCTAGCACTCTCGAAAGCTTACTATCAAATATACTCAGCCTCTAAAAGTTATCGCCTGATTTCTTCACCCGGATCACAGCCATAGCGGATAAATACTAGGCTACGCAATGACCTCTGCTCGGGTACAACCCACTGGCTGAGCATCAGCAGCAGCGACTTCCAGAGCCACCTTCTGAGACCACGTGATGTGGGAGGGACTACTTATATACACAAGACTGCCTAGGGACTTCCGTGATTGGTAATTCTGTGCGCCCAATAGTTAGCGGAAATGACGTTGGGTCAGGCAGATTGAACCGGCGCGGATTGGTTGAGTTGGTAAAAAGTAAGTTAGTGCGCGCATGTGCAGAAGGTAGTGGCGCCGGCGGAATGGCGTGAGGGAAGCTTGGGAAGCAGTGAGTGTAAACTGGACGCAGGTAACTGTGGCTGAATTGCGTTAGATTGAATGTGGTGACGCTGTAACACGGTATTTCAGATGACATGATAGTATGCGAATGGTGCTCGCTTGGTCACGGCTTATACTTTCAGCTCCTTACTGATACCCTATGTACTGATGTTATGGCGTGTGAAGCAGCAGCTCTCTGAGCTACAGCAGAGTCGACCAGATCACCTCGGTGTGTAGTGGGTTAGTAAGAACATGGCTGTCTGGAAAGAAACTTGCTCTGGTGCACAAGCTAGCTATAAGTCCAACCCATCCCACCTAATGTGCTTCATCTCTGGCGAGTGAAACTACTGAATTGTGCATGTGCTTCCAGTCAGAGGATTCACGTGCACTGTTACATTACATCCAGCAGTTACCTGACTATATGCTGGTTATGTACATATTACATAAACGTTCACATTTATCTCACTCTTGTATGTGGGTAACCATTATTTACATGTATATTGGTTATTGTTATTCTAAGGGAATGTTCACACACTACTACTGTTAACATTTTCTGATGGATGATGATGACTGACACTGACAGATGTGTTTTAATTTTTCTCAGTGGAATTGGTTATGTCATCTGTTGGCCTCCATTTTCATCAAATACATCATAGGTCAGTTACTTTAGCAGAGATAGTAATGTAGGGGCAGAACTTTTGGCCCCAACTCAAAATTATATTTATTTTTTTTACTCCCTTGCCAAAGCCATAACTTTTTATGGATCAAATTGTACTTTGTGATGCCATTTAATATTCTGTACAGTGTACTGGGAAGCTTTAAAATTCAGAATGGGGTGGAATTTTACAAAAATTTTGACCCCTGAAAATTTCACAGCTTTCCCTATATAGCATAAATATTTGTATAATTTGGGCACTTTTGAATGCGGGGAGGTCTAATTTGTTTGTGAATTGTGTGTGTTTTCTTTGTTTTTTTTTTGTTTTTTTTTAAATAGTTTTCTGAGCTAAAATATTGATGACCTAACCTAGATCACTGGTATCGTATTGGTAACGGCAGATCTGGCACTCCCACCGATCATCTGATACAGAGAATAGAGCAGGAATCTCTTGTAGTGGTGAGATCATGCACTTCAAATTATCTCGCATTTATTTGAATGGGACCTAAGCTGCAGAACTCAGTTCTGCCACTACACAGAGAACAGAGCTGTCTGCTTCCTGCTCCATTCAGTTTCTCAGCCGCTAATTAATGGGTTTGCTGGATATCAGACACCCCACAGATATATTATTGAATTTTCTTTAGGATAGGTGATCAGTATTTTTAGCATTGAAGTGAAAAAATTTTTTAATGTGACTTTTTTTTTATAACTTGTATACTCTAATGAGATGCAAATACACAGCATAGTTATGGCTTATCATAGAACCCTACATTTATAATCGCAACGTTGATGATTTTATCAGCTTTCTAAGCATACTCATCTTGCTGTGGTGCAGTTTTTCTTCTCTACACGTTGCTGCCCAACTCAGTCATTGGAAGAGTGAAGAAATCAGGCGATACCTTTTAGAGGCTGAGAATATTTGATGGTAAGCTTTCGGGAGTACTAGCTCCCTTCATCAGACGTGGTGTTGTCTGAAGGGAGCTAGTACTCCCAAAAGCTTACCATCAAATATTCTCAGCCTCTAAAAGGTATCGCCTGATTTCTTCACTCTTCCATTACTTTCAATGGCTAACACGGTACAACATTATACTACTATCAACTCAGTCATTGTCTATTTAAAATCTTGTGTCTGTGTAAGGACTGATTTATGGCAATTGGATGCGTAGTACTGTCTCTTATCCACAATCTAAATAGAATTGTGTGTTTTGTCTGCCTTGAGTCAGTTGGAATGTGCAGAAGGTTTGATACAGATTCCATCTCTGCCTGCCAATGACTGGTGGGGGGTGGCCAATAGCATAGAAGTAAAACTGTGGCTTGCTTGTGATTTATTATCTCCATCTGGTTGCAGATTGGGTGAGCTTTTCGGGATGATTCAATGAAACTTGACAGACTGGATACGTGAAAAGCAAGCAACTTTTTGTTAAATTAACTGCTTTTTGGAAAAGTATCACCGAAAAGATGGATCAGAATAATAGTTTGCCCCCTTTCCAGGGATTGGCATCCCCCCAGGTGAGTAACATATCTCTAAACTTGCAAATGTTAACATTGCATTTTACTATTTCACTAGGGTTTTAGTATTTTTGACCATTTACATGAATTACATCGTTTTGAGTCAATATAGTCTTTTTTTAATTTGTTTGCGTTCTTTTTAAAGCGTAACTTTTAAACAACTTTTTCTTTATGGCAACATTTGTCAGTAACCCCTTACTGTCACAGCAATTTTTTTTTTAACTCCTTCCAATAGCCATTACTACTTTAATTTTTCTATTGATAGAGCTGTATGAGGGGTTAACTTTTGTGGACAAATTGTACTTTGTACTTTGTAATGGTATGATTTAATATTCTGTACTGGGAAGCTACAATTTGTCCCGCAAAAATTAAGCCCTTATTTATCTCTGAAGAGAAAACTTAAAAAAAAAAGTTATGTAGCTTGCAAGACAGGGAGTCAAAAACGAAAAACATCTGTGAAGGGTTGTTAATGGTCAGGTATTTTTAGAGCACTTCTGTCTACTTGCTTTAGATGGGTTGGGTTTTTGCCATGAATCTCAGTGGCTCAGTGTGATGTAGCTGAGTTTGTTGTTGGGTTTCCCCTTAAGTTGGTGCCTTGTGACTCTATGCTTTGCGGCTCTACTGATGGAGCTTTGCGGACCCAGACTGCTTAATTTAGTTCTTTACCAGTGTAGAAGGACAGAAATGTAAAGATTATGTCTGATAATTCATTGTTCAGGCTGGTTTCACGCCAGCGCTTGGATTCCGTTCGGGGATTCCTTCCCTGAATCCACTTGAAAAGCAAGCAGGACTTTTCTCTCTGCATTTTTTTGGGCAGAAACACTGTAGACCTCATAAGCCTATGGGGTCCGCGGGTAACAGCTTTGTAAGCAGATTGGGTTTCCATTTTTCGTGTCCGCAAGTGTGAACCTTGAGTTAGTAGAAGATAGCTGAAACTTAAAGTCCGCTCAATTAATTGATGTAAACTTGCTCACATTGATCATATTATTTTGCATCTATGTAATTCTCACACTGCCATAGTCTAAAGGATACATCACAAACTGTATGCTGCTCAATCATGATTGTATATACAGTGGGGGGGAAAAAAAAAAGTATTGTCAGCCACCAATTATGCAAGTTCTCCCACTTAAAAAGATGAGAGAGGCCTGTAATTGACATCATAGGTAGACCTCAACTATGAGAGACAAAATGAGAAAACAAATCCAGAAAATCACATTGTTTGAATTTTAAAGAATTTATTTGCAAATTATGGTGGAAAATTAAGTATTTGGTCACCTACAAACAAGCAAGATTTCTGGCTCTCACAGACCTGTAACTTCTTCTTTAAGAGGCTCCTCTGTCCTCCACTCATTACCTGTAGTAATGGCACCTGTTTGATATTATCAGTATAAAAGACACCTGTCCACAACCTCAAAGTTACACTCCAAACTCCACTATGGTGAAGACCAAAGAGCTGTGGAAGGACACCAGAAGCAAAATTGTAGACCTGCACCAGGCTGGGAAGACTGAATCTGCAATAGGCAAGCAGCTTGGTGTGAAGAAATCAACTGTGGGAGCAATAATTAGAAATTGGAAGACATACAAGGTCACCGGTGATCTCCCTAGATCTTGGGCTCCATGCAAGATCTCACCCTGTGGGGTCAAAATGATCACAAGAACGGTGAACAAAAATCCCAGAACCACACAGGGGGACCTAGTGAATGACCTGCAGAAAGCTGGGACTAACGTAACAAAGGCTACCGTCAGTAACACACTACGCCGCCAGGGACTCAGATCCTGCAGTGCCACACGTGTCCCCCTGCTTAAGCCAGTACATATCCGGGCCTTTCTTAAGTTTTCTAGAGAGCATTTGGATGTTCCAGAAGAGTATTGGGAGAATGTCATATGGTCAGATGAAACCAAAGTAGAACTGTTTGGTAGAATCACAACTCGTCGTGTTTGGAGGAGAATGAATGCTGAGTTGTATCCAAAGAACACCATACTTACTGTGAAGCGTGGGGGTGGCAACATCATGCTTTGGGGCTGTTTCTCTGCAAAGGGACCAGGACGACTGATCCGTGTACATGAAAGAATGAATGGGGCCATGTATCGTGAGATTTTGAGTGCAAACCTCCTTCCATCAGCAAGGGGATTGAAGATGAAATGTGGCTGGGTCTTTCAGCATGACAATGATCCCAAGCACACCGCCAGGGCAACGAAGGAGTGGCTTCGTAAGAAGCATTTCAAGGTCCTGGAGTGGCCTAGCCAGTCTCCAGATCTCAACCCCATAGAAAACCTTTGGAGGGAGTTGCCCAGCGACAGCCCCAAAACATCACTGCTCTAGAGGAGATCTGCATGGAGGAATGGGCCAACATACCAACAACAGTGTTTGCCAACCTTGTGAAGACTTACAGAAAACGTTTGACCTCTGTCATTGCCAACAAAGGATATATAACAAAGTATTGAGATGAACTTTTGTTATTGACCAAATACTTATTTTCCACCATAATTTGCAAATAAATTCTTTAAAAATCAGACAATGTGTTTTTCTAGATATGTTTTCTCATTTTGTCCTAGTTGAAGTCTACCTATGATGTCAATTACAGGCCTCTCATCTTAAGTGGGAGAACTTGCACAATTGGTGGCTGACTAAATACTTTTTTTTAACCCACTGTATCTGAATAACTAAAACCAAATCCCAGTGGCATGTTTTACCGTATAAAGAGGAGGTGTGGCATGTATACGGTCATGATCACCCAGCTCTAGTTCTGGGCTATATCATCATGCATGGGATTGGGCAGAAAATTATTTGGCAGACTTGCTAAGTCGCAACAGTCTTTATTAGAAGACCTATTATCAGTAGGTCTCCGAACAGATAACTTCCTCTTGGTCTGTATCCTTGATAAATCTATTACGAATTTCCAGAACAGAAAGGTGAAGTTTCTTTATCTCCTCTAGAACTGCTGACAGGGTTAGATGCCTTATTCAGCCTTGGAGAAAGGGTCTCCCTTATTCCTTTCCCTTCCAAAGTTAATCCCCAGGGTTTTAATTAGGGAAGAGGGAACCCTTGTCAAACTCATCAGACCCTTACGTCCCAGAATGGTATAGTTTCGTGCCTCTGGAAGTTCTTGATAGCAGATCCTTGGGTCCTGCCAGAGTGGGAAGATCTCCTTGCACAGGACCCAGTTCTTCACCCAGGGGTGAGAAGTCTTCTCTTGACTGCTTGGGTTTTGAAAAGGGGATCCTGTAAAGTTAAAGGTTACCTACTCTCAAATATGTTTTGAGAATCTGGGAAGATTCCATTGCTTTCCTTTACTGACAGACCCATTGATGTCCTCACTGCTCCTGATCTGTCCTTGATGGCAGAGTTTCTCCAGACAGGCCTGTTTAAAAAGTATGTTAAAGGTGCAGTTCTCTGCTCGAGTCAAGAGATTTATTAAAGCAATGGGTAGACTCTCCTTCTATAGACCTGGTGTTCCCTCGTGATCTTTTTTTTTTTTTTTTTTTAATTTCCTTATCAGTGATCAGAACCCTGGGGTTCAAGACCCCTATGGGGTCTAAAATTTTGATTTACTTGTAAAATTTATTTATTTTTTTTTTTTTAAATCCAACTTTGCAGGGGGCAATGACGCCTGGAATCCCCATCTTCAGTCCTATGATGCCGTATGGAACTGGTTTGACCCCACAGCCTGTACAAACAACAAACAGTTTGTCAATCCTTGAAGAACAACAGAGACAGCAACAGCAGCAGCAGGCTCAGCAGTCCACATCTCAGCAAGGCACTCAGGGATCAGGACAAACTCCTCAATTGTTCCACTCACAGACTCTCACTACAGCACCTCTTCCAGGCAATACACCTCTGTATCCCTCCCCTATGACCCCCATGACTCCTATCACCCCAGCAACTCCTGCATCAGAAAGTTCTGGGATTGTACCTCAGTTGCAGTAAGTGCAAAGTTAATTAGGTTTTTAATGTCTGGGTTAAGGCCATTTTCTCAGGCAGAGCTAGTGCCATGAGCAATATAACAATTTCATCCTTGAATGTTTGCGTTGCTTTTTACACAGGTACTGCGATTCATCATACCCCATAAAGTTTGTGAGCAGCGCATCCCCTTTTTACTTGGGACAACTTGCTGCCTATATTGCTTGTAAATTGCTGTACAAAGTACCACCAATGCTGCTGTTGTGTACTGTGCTGCACTTCACAAATTGCAACAAAGGGCAGTGTGAGTACCCTACATAGAGACTTTGCCCCTTCTCCAACACCAATATGAAATGGAATATTTTTTTTTTTTTTTCTCTCTCTACTTGCAAGCCTGAATTTAAGATTTATAAAGGACATGTGGTCTCTGGTTCTCATTCTGCTAAAACAGGGTGTTTCAAAAAGGGTGGTGCAGATGCTGCGGCCTTCAAAATAACACCTGTGGTGAATGGCCAGTAACAGCAAAACTGGCTTACTTGCACATGGCAACCAATCGCCGCACACCATGTGCTTACATAATGGGATATAAGATAGTGACTTCTAAGCAAGAAGTAGCTTTTTGCATGTTTAAACTTGCATATCTTATGAAAACATCTGCCTGGTGAGCACCAGGTTTGCGTGTTCTTCAGAAGCTGAAGCCAGACAACAAAGCATCATGACTTTTGCATTAAGGGGGGTTGTCCAGTTTTAACTCTTAATTCTGAAGTTGTTGTTTTTGTTTTTTTATTAGGAATATTGTGTCCACAGTGAATCTTGGCTGCAAATTGGACTTGAAAACAATTGCACTTAGAGCTCGAAATGCTGAATATAATCCAAAGGTAAAACTGCCTGTTCTGTTATCTGTTCTGGGTTATGGGTGAACATATTTCACACATCCATATTCTGGTCAGGAAAATGGTCCCTGTATTAGCTACATTTTCTGGCTGTAACTCTTTAATGGAAAAGGTCTCTTACTTTTCTACTTTAAAAATTTATACCTGGCTTATTATAAGTTTTATTTTTTTTTTTTTCTCTCTCCTGCATTGTGTGCTCCACATACTTGGAACACTGTCTTGGAATGATACTGTTATATACTGGTGTTCTGCACAGACTTGCCTGTATTGGTAAGAAGAATTTAGAGAGCATGCCACCAGGGTGAAGTATATTAAACCAATAACACAGATCAGGCTCACCCAAATGTAACTCCTTTTTTTTTTTTTTTTTTTTTTTTTTTTTTTCCCCCTGTGAAAATCTGTGCCTCTATTGCAAAGATATTTATTTCACAATAGTCTAATGAGCACAGAAGGTGGATCCACTGCTATAATACACTGGTGCAAACACAGGGCTAGGCAAAACTTTAGTATAATTCCCTGACCCTGTCACTCAGAGGGGAGGTAGGAAACAGGGTGTATTAGAGCAGTCTGGGGTGTAACCCCTTAGAGCAACAGAGCTCAGTGTGCTTATTTACATATTGCCTTTGCCTATTGTAAAATGAATATCTTCGCAACATGGGCACAAGTTTTCTGGTGGGAAAGGTTCAGGTGAGACTGATCTAATTGTTTTGCTGGTTTAACATGATTCACCCTGGTTTTAGCAACTGAAACTATAACGAAAAAAGGCACTTGTAGGAATGAGGATTTAAACACTAATTCATACACTGCTTCTGTCAGTGCCATATTAATGGTAGGCTGTTAGCAAGCAAATCAGTATCAAACTTGTGACTGTACCTTATAAGACTGATTCCCCATACTGCTAAACACCTCCTACTGATCCCCTACCATCACAGAATAAATGAATCCACCTTTTAATAAGTAGTAGTAAAAAACAGATTAGGTAGCACCTTTAAGTGAATTAAAATGCATATCAGCATGTATTGCTGATTTGCAAATCTTATGAGTAGGGGCAATAGATTTTCCCACATCTTGTTGCTAAGGCCCAACACTATGGAAAAGTAAAATTTTTTTTTTTTTTTTTTTTGTTGCAGGTTTTGCTATGTTTTTTTGAACCAAAGTCAGGCGTGCATTGAAAAGGAATGGAAAATTTAACGGAAGCACTTAGATGTTTCCCTTCTGTTTAATCCACTCCTCACTTTGGCTCAAAAAAAATACAACAAAACTGCTACGTTTCCGCAACATTGGGGCCTTAGCCTTCAAAGGTGTTTTCCTGTCTCAGGCTTCTCCTTCCCTCCACTTCCTGGCTTCATTTACAAGTTGGTGGGTGAGCTTAGCCTGTTTAATGTATAGCTCTGGACTGCAGTGCTTGAGACTTACAGTATAATACAGCCACAAATGGTGCCTACACCGATCGTGGCAGTTACATCTCTAGAAGCCAAGGTTACTGTCAATCGTGGTACATGTGACATGCTGTCACATTGCCACTGATCATCCCAGTGTCATCAGAGGGTGGCAGCTGACTTCCGTCCTTCTGAAGGCCCCCAGGCCTATCATTACAGAACTACTATTACACTCTGCTATAGCCTAATGAATGAGTTTAATGAAAGGGAAGGAATTCTGCAGTACACGCCCTCTAGGGTTCAAGTCCCCTATGTGGTCTAAGAATAACAGTTAATAACAGTTTTTAAAATATTTTAAACCTAAAATTTAAAAAAAATCACACCATCATCTTCCCTAGATCACATATAAAAATAAAAACACATTATGTATCCCCATGTCCAATAATGCCCACGCTATAAAAATATTTCACACATGCAGTGCACTATGTACTGAGGGGGAAAAAAATCAAAATGACCCTTTTTAAAAAGTTTTGAAACACCAATATAAATGTGATCCTTAAACTGCTCTGTACACGGAAAACTGAAGCTGTTGGTGTTCCAATATAGCAGCAAAGAAATTTTTCTGTTTGAGGTTTTTTTTTTTTTTAACGATATTAGAACAAGAAAAGTACTTATATATATATATATATATATATATATATATATATATATATATATATATATATGCTATGACTGTACTTACCCACATAATATAGGAAACGTTGAACTTTGTAAAAACTATACCTTAAAGAAAGTGGTTTAATTGCAGTTTCTCATTTATTTCATTGGGGGACGCTGCACCATGGGTATAGATTTGGCCGCTAGGAAGCTGACTCTAGTAATAGCAAAGAATATCGGCTCTCCCTCTGGGCTACACCCTCTCCACAGACACCGTGCTTGCCAGTTTTAACCTAGTGTCCGTAGGAGGCAGACGCGGCCTGGATCCAAAAGGTGGTGGTGATCGACTACTTCAAGTTCTCCTCCCTTCCAAACAGAAGATTTTTCCCATCCACTTTGGCTCCCCTGCTACATGGCCAGGTCGCAGGACCCTTGAGCCATCGCCACCAGTGCTATCATGATTACTTGTTTGGACTTCCGCCTTCTGTACTCTTCCTCCCCCCCCCCCCCCCTCAGGTTCTCAAGAAACTCAGGACCAAGGTGGCCCTGCTGAGCCTGGTACGTGGATCTCATGTTCCTGCTGACACTCCTTGGCCTCTTCCTCTGCAAGTTGACATTCTGTCTCAAGGTCCGCTGTTCCACCCCACCTTGTCTCAGCTGTGTTTAATGAAGCTGAGGTGTTGTGGGTTTTTCATAGCCTGTTATCCAGACCATGCTCCCCATTCAGCCCATGCAGTGAAGATCTATCATCTCACATGAATGGCCTACATCTGGTGGTGTGAGAGTAATGGCTTTCATCCACTGCTCTCTTCTTTTCCCAGGATCCTGGCTTTTCTCCACTCTGGTCTGGACCAAGGACTTGGTCTTTCTTCTCTTAAGGGACAGGTTTCTGCCCTTTCCATCCTTTTCCAGAAGACACTGGCCTGCAGGGAGTGGCACACTGATCCTCCTGGTGAACCTTGGAATCTTAATCTCGTCCTTGAGTTGCTTCAGGTTCCCTCTCTCAAGCCTTTGTGCGAGTTCTTTTCGCCTTCTGTCCTGGAAGATTTCCTTCCTTGTGGCCTTTACTTCTATCCACAGGGTTTCTGAGCTGGCTGCCCTGTCGCAGAAGCCTCCTTTTCTTGTTCTCCACAAGGACTAGATTACCTGCCATCTTCTTTTTTGCCTAAGGTAGTTTCTTCCTTCCACATCGAGAACATTGTCTTACCGTCTATCTGCCTGGACCAGGCGATCAGAGTTTCTCTGACACCTTCTGTCGTTTGGATGTTTTGTTTGTTCTCCCTGAGGGCCCTTGTAAGGGCCAATCTGCTTCCAATGCTTTCACCTTCAGATGGATTTGGTCTATCGGCTCAAGGACCGGCCACCAATTATGTGTTACTTTTCATTCAACCAGAACTGTTGGAGACTCCTGGGCTGTCCGGTATCGGCTTCTGCTGCCCAAGTCTGCAAGGCTTCTACCTGGGTCTCTGTCTAGACTTTCACAAAGTTTTACAGGAACCATTATGTGCCATCTGCTGATGCCGAATTGGGTTGTAAGATTCTGCAAGTGGCTCTGCGCTAGGTTGCTTGCATGGCCATGTAATTCCCACGATCTGTGACTGCTTTAGGACATCCCCTGAAATAAGCGAGAAAAATGGGTTTTTTGCTCTCGCCGTAAATTCCTTTTCTCATTGTATTCATTGGGGAACACTATCCCACCCTTGTTTCTTGTTGTTCCTGCCCTGTGCTGTTTTGGTTCATTTTCAGGTTCAAGAAATGGTTTTGGTGTTGGTTCTGTGTTCTTTTTGTTTGTGTGTCTCTCTCCTACAGCTGTGGTACAAACTAGCTAGCACAGTGTATGTGGAGAGGGTATAGCCCAGAGGTGGAGCCAACATTCTTTGCTATTCATAGTGTCAGCTTCCTAGTGGCCAGGTCTATAGCCATGGTGCTGTATCCCCAATGAATACAATGAAAAAAGGATTTTATGGTGAGTACAAGTTCAATTCTGAACCTTTTTTTTTTTTTTTTCCAAGATTTCCAGTACAGAATGTTAAATGGTGTCATAATGAACTGCAAATTGTCCTGCATATCTCCTTGTACAGCTCTGTGGATAAAAAAAGAGAGAAAAAAAATGTGTGGCTCTTGGATAGGAAAAAACATAAATGGAGAAATGAAAATTGGCCTGGTCCTAGGGGGTGTCACCTTATTATATTGTAATACGGACCTATTACAGGATTTGTTCACAAATTTTTCCACAGTGGAAGGGGAATAAATTAGTAGGACTTTGATATCCAGATACCCAGTGAAATTTAAATTTGGTCATTTTGACTGTTATAACAGAATTATTGATGTGTTTTTAATGAAAAAAAATCTAACTTCATTTTTCTCCTGTCTCCCAGCGTTTTGCTGCTGTAATTATGAGGATAAGAGAACCACGTACAACAGCGCTTATTTTTAGCTCTGGTAAAATGGTTTGCACGGGAGCTAAAAGGCAAGTGTTTTTACGATTTTGATTTGTTGTAACCTGGTGTAAAAATGGAATTTAAAGAGGACTTATCACATCTCCTGGCATGTGTGTTTTCAATAAATATTTGTTTTCAATAACCTTTTCTTATAACTCATTGTACATTCTTTGCTCACCTTATCAGACTTTGGATAGGAACATTTAGTAATGCAGGGGTGCTGCACTTTTGATGTAGGCTTGTGGTGCTCAGTGGGTGGGTTCTCCAGTTTGGGTAGGAACACACCCTTTTGATAAGGGGGATGGTAACTGTTGACAAATTCATATTCTAGGAGGAACAGCTCGGGCACGTTGAGCACAAGTTCAACAAAAGATAGTAAATTATAGTATTTAGCATTTCACGTGTGTTCACCCTGTCTTGTCTGTTTCTGTTTTCAGTGAAGAACAATCTCGGTTAGCAGCCAGAAAGTATGCTCGAGTTGTGCAGAAACTGGGATTTCCAGCAAAGTTTTTAGACTTTAAAATCCAGAACATGGTGGGGAGCTGTGATGTGAAGTTCCCAATCAGATTAGAGGGTCTAGTACTTACTCATCAACAGTTCAGCAGGTAAAATATACAACTATGGCAAATACAAAAAAAGAAAAGCACAGCAGGCACTACCAGAACATATGAATTAAATGATATGGCTTTGTTACTTTAGCTGAATCGCTGGTGCAGCAGAGGATACACGGGGGCACGCTGTAGAAATGATGTCCAAAATATAGTGGGAAAAAGCAGGACAGCGGCAGTCACATCCGGATAAAAAACCTCTTTATTTAAATAAGTAACAGGCATGTTTTAGCTGTGGACTCACAAGCAACGGGCGGTCAAGCCTGTAGAAGTGCAGTAGCACGAAACTGCCCGTTGCTTGTGCGTCCACAGCTAAAACCTGCCTGTTACTCATTTAAATAGAGATTTTTATCCGGATGTCACTGCCGCTGTCCTGCTTTTTCCCACTAAAATATAAAACTATGTATACTTAACCTAGTCATATGCAAAAGTCAAATGTCGTGATGTGACTTTTGTAAAAGAGAGAGAAAGCGGAAGACCTAGCGGGAACTGAAAGGTAATACTGCTCACTGTTTGGTAGAGCACTCAGAACACCTAGTAGGGACTCCTGCAGGTCTTCCTTTTGTAAGCCAATCCTGTGGGGTGTTGCAGCTCCAGTCTATAACGGTTGCCACAGCCCAACTAGTCTTGTTACTGTATATGCTGTACGGTAGTACAGGCTGTGTAAAATGTATAGAAAATGAGGGGAGGGTCGCGTCGCATCAAATAGTTATTTCTCCGACACGATACGTACAAACTTGCTTTTGGTGTCATATAAAAGAGGAGATTCTCTTCATATGACTAAGGTTACAGTGGTATTTTTGGAGAGAACACTGGTTGAAAACAGTCAGGATTTGGATATTTATATGCAGCTGTCTAATATGTGATATAAAATTTCCAATCCTGACTGTTTTCAACCAGCGAAATAACTTACAACCCCAATTCCAATGAAGTTGGGACGTTGTGTAAAACATAAATAAAAACAGAATACGATTATTTGCAAATCCTTTTCAACCTATATTTAACCCCTTAACGACCTTGGACGTACTATTACGTCCTGGGCGCTAGGTACTTCAAACACGACCGCAGCATCCAAGGGGTTCTGCCATCTAACCAAGATCGGGGGGGGGGGGATGCCGATATCTATAATCTGCAGCCCGGGGTCAGCCCAGTGACCCCAGGCTGCCTGGAGACCCCACTACCTGGTTGATCCTGCCGAGACCTCCGGAATTCAGCGCTATGTGTCTCCATAGCGATAACTTCCTGTATAGACTGCAAGACACTTGTATGCTTGTCTTGCAGTCTATAGTACTGAGCCAGAGAGATCAAAGCATCTCTGGCTCAGGTGTCCTAATGGGACACGTGAAAAAAAATAAAGTATGTGGAAAAAAATTAATAAATGAATAAAGCCCCAAAAATTCCCTTTTCCTATATAAAATGAATTATATAAAAAATAATCCTAAAAATTAATAAAAACAATACATATTTGGTATCGCCACATCCGTAACAACCTGTACAATAAAAATGAAACCATATTTAATGTACACGGTGAACGTTGGGGGAAAAAAACGCCTGAAGTAATGATTTTTTGCCATCTCCCCTTACAAAATATGCCATAAAAAGTGATCAAAAAGTCATATGTGCCCCAAAACTGTACCAATAAAAAGCACAGATTGTCCTGCAAAAAAATAACCCCTAAACCAACTCTGTAAACTGCAAAATTAAAAATGCTACGCATCTCAGAAGATGGCAATGCAAAAAAATATTGATTTATGTCCCCAAATGGATTTTTGTTCTGCAAAATTAGTATCACATAAAAAAAACTGTATAAATGAGGTATCGCCGTAATCGTACAGACCCGCAGAATAAAGGTAACATGTTACTTACGCTCTGTGCTGCATGGCGAAAAATTTAAAAGGTAAAACGCAGTGCCAGAATTGATGGTTTTTGTTTTTTTTTAATCCACCAAGAAAGGGTTAATAAAATGTATTTAATAAGTTGTAGGCACCTAAAAATGTCATTACAAAATACATCTCATACCGCAAACAAGCACTCTTATGGCTACATCACCAGAAAAATAAAGAAAATATAGCTTGTAGAATGTGAAGACACAAACCCCAAAAATCGCCAAATCAATAGAACAGAACTGGCTGCGGCAGGAAGGGAATGTATAAGCTGTGCGAGCGTATATTAGGGTACAAACCAGATTTAGAGCTTACGAGGGAAAATAAACAGAAGTAACTCCCAGAGTAACCTCCCCCCACCCCCAAATCATAGGAGCTACTGTGGAAATAGTAGGGAATTTAGTGTACTCAATGTACTCTGCACAGCTTACATATTCACTTTTCCCCATCCGCTGTGCAGTCATGTCTGGGATACTAATGCTCACTACACCCCTTGATAAATTCTTTGAGGGGTGCACTTTTCAAAATGGGGGGTCATTCCCTAGGGCAGGGGTGTCAAACTCATTTTCTTTTTTTTTTTAAACTCGGTTTATTGAACAATCGTACAACAAATTACACATCAATAGTACAAGCTTAAAAAGGAATAACAAAGGACATATTCTAAAAGGTGTACAAATACATATCAGAAACTAGACAAAAAGAACCAAAACAGTGCTGCATAGTCCATGGTAGATGTAAATATCAGCTACAAATCGTCCAGGAGAGAATCCAGGCAAGGGAGCCGAAAGAAACACAGAGTCCAAATCAACCTGTAGGGAGCAAAGGCATATACAAAAACCCCACACATATACAAACAAGATATCCTAATAAATACTTCCTATGGCGGAACTCCAGGGAGACTTAGTAGATAATAAGGAAAATACTATACAACTCAAACTGGACACTCCTTCCTGCGTCTAAGCAGTGAGTGTGTGCAGGGCATTACGAAATGATGGGGCTGTGTATAGAGTCAGAGGTGAGTCACACCAAGAGCCCCAAACCTTCCGAAATTTTTCAGGGCAACCTCTGCCTTTTATATACTATTTTATTATATGGGATAATGGAATTTACCAATTTCCTCCACATGGATAGGGAGGAGGGGCGAGGATCCATCCAGCGCAAGGCAATAGCCTTCCTGGCTAGGAAAAGGGATTCTTGCAGAAAGATGCGAGTATGATGGGGCCATATTTCCTCATCTAGGATAGCAAACAGACAAATTTCAGGCGAACATGGAATTGGGGTCCCCAGTATGTCTGATAATAAGTTCACGACCTCAGTCCAAAATGCTTTAATTATAGGACACTCCCATATCATATGCCAAAAATCACAATATCTAGCAGTGCACCGTAAACATCCAGGATGTTGTAGCCGTCCCATTTTATGCAGATGTGCAGGGGTCAAGTAACTTTGATTCAAAATGTTTACTTGTATAAGCTTATTATTAGCGGCTGGGGAAACAAACTGTGCCGACTCCAAAAGGTCAGAAAATGTCTCGTCTGTGAGAGCAGGGATAAGAGTGCGCCATTTCGTTAGAGCCGGAGCTTCCAGACGAGACATCCTGACCTGTATAAGATGGGCATACAATGCTGAGATAAGGCCCTGGGGACCTTGAGACCTGAGCACCCCTATAAGGGGATATGTGGAAATGCTGACAGCCGGTGGAGGAAACTGTGTGGACATGGCGTGTCTAATTTGGAGAAACCTGAAAAATTGGGTTCGAGGGATACCAAATTGGGTACTCAAAGAGTCGAAAGAGCGGAATACGCCCTGATCATAAATATCAGCCAGGGACGTAACTCCAAACTGTTTCCAACTCCGTGCATCCGGAAGGGCATATAATTCGGTCAAACCTGGGTTATCCCATATCGGAGTTTCAGTAGGGACTCCAGTATAAGCCGCCACCCGCTTAGCTCGCTGCCAGACCTGTATTGCCAATGTATGGATTGGGAGCAAGCTACCTCTATACAGGTGTGGGTGTTCCAAAACCGGCCATAAGTTGGGTATATGTAGATGATATGTTAAATGTGCCTCAGGGCCAGGCAGAGGATCCGCCAACAACCAGGACCTAAGATATCGAAGTTGACCAGCAAGATAATATAAAAATATATCAGGAAGAGCCATCCCGCCCATAGCTTTAGGCCGCTGCAATGTGGAGAAACGTAATTTAGACCTCGAACTGCCCCATATAAAGGGAATAAGTATGGAATCCAATTGCTTAAAGAACTTCTGTGGTACTGACACAGCCACATGTTCTAAAATATACAAACATTTGGGGAGGACCACCATTTTAATAAGATTAATCTGCCCTGCAACGGACAGGGGTAAAGCCCCCCACACCCTAAATTTAGCCTGAAAATGACCAAGCAGTGGATATATATTTAAACTCAGGAATTGTCTATGATCATTGGAAATATGGATCCCTAAGTATTTACAGGCATCTACAACCTTCAGGCCACAAATATATTCTCCCATATTTCCCAGTGATTGTCTAAAAAGGGGCATATACGATGATTTGGCCCAATTTATCCGTAGACCAGAGTATATACCAAATTTATCGATTATTGCCATAGCTCTAGGGAGTGTATGAGCAGGGTCAGACATAAATAATAGGAGGTCGTCTGCATAAAGGGCTGTCCATTCCTCCTTAGTGCCAATAATCACTCCCTTGTAAACCGGGTCTGTCCTAAGGATAATAGCAAGAGGCTCTATCGCCAATGCAAAGAGTAATGGAGACAACGGACATCCCTGGCGAGTTCCCCTAGAGAGAGTGAAATACGGGGATAACGCACCATTAATGGAGAGTGCGGCTCTAGGGGACTGATAAAGGAGCATAATCCAAGCAATAAACAATTCCCCAAAACCGAAACACCTCAGAACCTGAAGCAAAAATGGCCATTCCACCGAATCAAATGCCTTAGTGGCATCAAGGGAAGCCACCGCCCAATCCTGTTTAAGAGCAGCCCCTATCTGAGAAACCACCTGGACCCGTCTAAGGTTATCAGAAGTAGATTTGCCGGGCATGAAGCCCGTTTGGTCTGAGTGAATTAAATCCAAAACCACAGTATTCAACCTCTTAGCGAGAATTTTAGTAAGTAATTTATAATCGATGTTAAGGAGAGAAATAGGTCTATATGACCCACAGTCCAACGGATCCCTATCTGATTTAAGGAGAACAATATTATCATCATAGAAGGAATCCGGCAGAGTGCGGGCCACAAACGCATCTTGATAACGTTTCAATAAGACAGGGAGCAGTTTATCCTGATATTGTACATATACCTCAACCGGAATACCATCCGGGCCCGGTGATTTCCCTTTGGCCATGTCCACCAATGCATCAGATAATTCCTCCAGTCTAAGGGGAGAGTCCAGAAACTCCCGTTGTTCATTTGTCAGGGTTGGAAAGGAAACATCTGCCAAATACTGGACAATATCCTGAGTAGGTGCATGTAACTGAGATTGGTAGAGGGTCGAGAAATATTGATGAAAACTGTCACGGATGGCCGCACTATCAGATAGGGCATCCCCGTCCATCGAATTAATTCTCAAAATTGCTGGAGAGGCTGTGTTATAATGGATAAGATGGGCTAAAAGGCTACTAGACTGATTACCCAACTCATAAAATCGTTGTTTAGTGAAAAATTGAGACCTGCGGGCCTTTTCATGTAGAACATGTAGATATTGCCTACCCAGTTGAAGCCACTCAGTTCTGGAGTCATCAGTAGGATTAGCTATATACGCGGCCTCCAACAATGCACATTTTTCAGCTAAGTCTCTCTCAAGGGAAGACGATTCTCTTTTAATGTATGAAATAGAGGATTTGAGACATCCCCTCAAATATGCTTTCATAGTTTCCCATAAGATGGTAGGTGTGGCGGTAGGGGAATTAATATCTAAGAAGGCTTGCAACTGATCCGGAATACGGTCATGCACTGCTATCAGCTTGAGCCAAAAGGGGTGAATACGCCAGTTATGAGAAGGTCTAGAGAGGTCAGTATCCCCAAATTCCAGCAGCAATGGAGAATGGTCAGACGTTGCCCTGGGCAAATATGAGATGTTAAGCAAAAGGGAACATGCCTTAATATTGCCTAGTGCATGATCAATAGAGGACAGAGAGTGATGAGTGGCAGAATGACAGGAGAACACCAGGGCCTGTGGATATTTAAGATGCCAGAGATCATGCCAACCCACTTCCTGTACAAGCTGGGCCAGGGGAGTAGGGTGAGCACCAGAAGGGGCAGGGGCACCTACATTTAATCTATCTAGGGAAGCATCCATTAATTTATTAAGATCTCCCATGCAAACCACTGTAGCGGCAGGAAATTTAGCCGCAAAGTGGGCTGCTTCATGTAAAACTGAAAAGTCACATGCAGGTGGCAAATAAAGTCCTAGGATGACATAAAGTTTAGACTCTATCCAGGCCTGCACAAACACATAACGCCCATCAGGGTCCCTAACAGTGAGGCCCGGCTCCCAGCGGAGCCTGCGGTGAACCAGGAGGGACACCCCTCTAGAGAAAGAAGTATGAGTGGAGTGCAGGGCCCACTGGACCCAGGATTTTTGTAAGTTTCTGGTCGTATCAGGTGCTAGATGTGTCTCCTGCCAGCACACCAAATCAGGGTTGTATTGTCTAAGGTGGGAAAAAATAGTAGAGCGTTTCTTCACACCGCCCATACCCTGTATATTCCAAGAGCGTACTTTAAGGGTCGCCATAACACCATACAATCACATTATACATTAAGAATGAGGGGTTCCCCCCGACCCCCACCATTAACCTCCCCACCGGACCGTTAAACCGAAAAAAGGACTTGCAGCAATAATTCAACCAAAACTGGAAACCCATAAGGGGCATTCCAACTATTAGTGAGGAGTCTAAGATTGCTCCTACACAATACGTGGCACTTGGTAAATGGGGGAAGTAGTGCACCCAAGATGGTATGGTAATAGGGCACTATCTTCAAACTAAAAAGCACAAGCAATAAACTATCACTATAATGTGAATCTCCAAAGGGACCCTAAACAGAAAAATTCTTGGCCGGTGCCCATGGGGCAGCCAAACACCCATCATATGAAAAGTCCATAGGCAACCGCAAGCAATAATAACAGTCATTAGCGGGGGCTGGGCCACAGGGGGCCCCCCCACCAGTCATCATATACCCTGTTACCGTCTGGGAGGTCGAGGCAGTAGGTTCAGCCAGTCTTCCGCCTCCTGCGGGGATGTGAAGAAAATAACCCTCTCCTCATGGATCACACGGAGCCGTGCAGGATAAGCCATGGAGTAATGAATGGAACTTTCCCGCAGTCGACGCTTGACATTGACGAAAGTGGCACGAGTCTTCTGTAGTGCCGCAGAAAAGTCGGGAAAAATGGAGATGGATGAACTGTTGAATTTAATCTCTCCAAGTTGACGTGCTGCCCGCAGCACTGCATCTCGATCCCCACTGCTGAGAAGACGGGCCAACAGCGGCCTCGGAGGGGCACCAAAGCAGCCAATAGGTGTTATCAGAGGGTCAGTCCATAGTGGCATCTACCATGCTGGCCAGTAGGTGTTATCAGAGGGACTATATCTAGCAATGTCCACAATACAACCTGTAGCAGAGGACCAAGATATGGCACATCAGCTGCCAGGAGGTGTTATCAGAGGGCCAGTTTGTTTCTGTGGGTAGGTACCCCAAAGTAGAGGCCCAGGACACCCAGGCAAGCTACACAGCCGGTCACCGCAGGCCCACCATGTGGGCAAGATGGCCGCCGCAGCTCACCGCCCGCACGGATCTCCACCGCCCGGCACAGCTGCCGCGATGTTCAGGACAGCCACCGGACCGAAGACCCGCGCAGGAGAAGATGGGGTGTTCAGCGGTCACCAGAGCCCGGACACAAGCAGGATATCGGCAGGATTATAGGAGTCCTCGTCGGAGCTCAGCTCACATGCTGCCGCTCTGTACTCGCGCTAGCCACGCCCCCCAAACTCATTTTCACTGGGGGCCACTTCAGCCTCACGGGGTACCTTGAAGGGCCAAGATTATTTTACACATGTATAAAAGTAACTTCTCCTTAACAGTTAAGCGAGCTATTAGACAGCTTATAATATAAACAGGCGCCATAGCCCCTATTTATAGCGCCTCATTTACACACACTATAATGTTCCACAGCAGTCCCTGCACACTGTATTATGACTCGCAGCTGCCCCTGCACACGGTATTATGCTCCCTAGTGGCCCCTGCACACGGTATTATGCTCTGTAGTGGCCCCTGCACATGGTATGATGCTCCATATTGGCCCCTGCATACGGTATAATGCTCCACAGTGGCCACTGCACACGGTTTTATGCTCCATAGTGGCCCCTGTACTGGTATTATGCTCCACAGTGGTCCCTGCACAAGGTATTATGCCCCATAGTGGCCAAACCATGAACTATTATTATACTCTGGGGTCTTTTCCCATTACTTCTAAATTGCTTAGTATACCAAAAATCTAATTACCGAGATCGCCGGGGTTCATGTCATCACCCCAGGCACATTTTTTGGTGATGTTCAGTTTCCCCTTCCAGAAACGGAATGTCACCTATACTAAACTCCCCATCATACTTGCTTGTCTTCCGGTCCGGACCTCCTGGGCACGGACATCACTTCTTCTGGAAAGCCGGCAACTCCTCTTCTTGAGGTCTGTTGGCTGTCCACGCCTGCGCAATAGAGCCGGCGTACCCAGAAGCAATGACACCCTGTGCCCAAAAAGTCCGAACCGGAAGATGGGCAAGTATGATGGGGTCGGGTGGGTTGAGTGAGTTAGGAAGGGCTAGTAGTGGGCGGACTAGCTAAAGAGAAGGGAGGGAAGCTGCTCTGAGTTAAGCCGAAGGCATCATGGTAGTTGTAGGAAAACACAGAACAGGAAGATGCCCATGTAAACAAATGTGGAAAATGCCAGGAGCTCAGAGAAACCCAGACATCACTCAAAACACTACTAAAGGTATATGGGTGCACTTATTGACCTGTTTAATAGCACTAACAGACACTTTTTGAAAAACTATTTTATTTATTTTTTTATTTATTTTTTTCCCCCAGAAAACCTTATTGTAAAGTATATTACAATGTTGAATGACATACTGCCAGAAAATAAAGTTGTCTGAAAAATCTAGTTATGCTTTAAGGTGGTTGTCCAGGCAAAAATGGACACCCCGTTTAAGTATTAAATAGGCAGGGTCAGTGAAAAAAATAAAAAATTCATACTCGCCTTTCCACGGTGCCTCCCTGCGCAGTCTGGTCTTCTGGGTCCTGTGCTGACGTTTGGTGAAGATCCAGCAACGTGTGACCACTGAAGCCAATCAGCGTCCTCAGCGAAGGACCTAAGACCCCTGTGACATCAGGGGTCTGTTCCCTGAAGCCAATCAGCGGCTTCAGTGGAAGGGATCCGTGACATCACTGCTAGCGAACAGTTTCACTTTGAGAAGATGCTGGAGCAGAAGGAGTGAAACGTGGGGAGGACACCGGAACATCAGGGACAGGAGAGTGGGTTGTTTGTGTTTTGTTTTTTGTTGTTTTTGTTGTTGTTTTTTTTTTTTCCTTCTCTGTCCCACCTCCCCCAGTTGTCCAGGCATTAAAAAAATATGCCTAGACAACCAAGGCTGTCCCAACTTTTTCATGAGTCCTTGTTCACGCCTATGACTTTATTCATTGGGAAGATTTATAAAGACTGTCTAAAATAAACTGGTTGCCATGAGCAATAAAATCACAGCATCCCTTTTTTTTGTTTTTTTTGTCTAGCTATGAACCAGAGTTATTTCCAGGTCTTATTTACAGAATGATTAAGCCAAGAATTGTTCTACTGATTTTCGTGTCTGGAAAGGTTGTATTGACTGGTAAGTGACAAGCAAAGTTAGAATCTTTGTTCCCTAATTTGCATGCTGTGCTAAACATTGAGATATTGTTGTGAATTAAACTGCTCCAAAGTGCAGTAGAGTTTTAGTGCACTTTTATGGCGCAAAGTAAAACAAAAATGAGAGAAACTAAGACTAGATGGATCTGATTCGTTGAGTATCCTCCAGCAGCCGTTGTGATTAACCTGGTGCATTTTTAGACTGTCTAGTCAAAGATTGTACAGTCTTAAACAATATTCGGAAATCTGCTCCATTGTGTCATGAAGGTTTAATCAAGTACCTTAAGGCTAAGGCCCCACGTTGTGGAACGCAGCTAAAAAAAAAAAAAAAAAAAAAAGGATTTTTTTTTCTCCCCCCCCAAGCCCCCCCCCCCCCACAATATGTGGATAGTATTAGCCAGAATCTGAATCATTTTTCTGGTAATGTAAAACAATGCTTGTCCTTCCCCCCCCCCCTTCCATGTTTATGTATCAAGAAAAATTCTGCATTTTCACAACATGGGGCTTCAGCCTAAAGTGATTTTCCATGACAGATATTGATCACCTGTACGTGCGATAGGTCATCTCATCGATATCAAATTTATGGCGGCCAACACCTGGAAACCCCACAGATCAACTGATTGAAGGGGGTTAACAGCATTTGGACAAGCAGTCACTTGATTGGGAATGATCTTCAGCTGGACCATGCAAACAGTGGATGTGTTGTCACTGGTGTGAGAAAAGGAAGTAGAGCTCAGTGCCTCATGTTCCTCAAATAGCTGATCAGTAGCGGTCCTGAGTTTCTCATTTATGTAATAGTGATTTATTTTATTTTTTTTTAATTCAGATTTTGCTGAAGTTGAGCCAAAGTCAGCAGTGGATTGAACAGAAAAGTATATACGTATTTCCCATTCCTTTTGGTTTTGACTCAAAAAAACAAAACAAAAAAAAACGCAGTAAAATATGCAACAAATCTGCCTTTCTGCAACGTGGGGCATTAGCCTAAAGCAGGACTTTAACAGTACAATGATCAGTAAAGGGAGTCTCTAGCTCAACCTATAATACTGCATTGATCCCTGGATCAGTATCTCTACTCTAAAGATCTACTTATCTGCCTTAAATGTCATGTTTCATCTGAAAAATTCAAGCGCCACCTTATCACTAAAGTTGCCTTCACGGATTTCACTGCTACACTCAACATTGCTTTCTGATGGATGGGAATGTGACCAGACAGATCCATGATTCTCCGTTGAAAAGCACAGCACATAGGTTAATGCACCTGTTTGCCTATCCATCAGCAGCTATGTTCAGTGTTTTCTGCAACTAAAGTTAACTTTCATTGGTCATCCTGCTTAAAGCCTAATTCCAATTCTAGAACCACTTTTCATGAATAGTGCAGGTGAATATAAGAACATTTCTAATATATCTTATTTTAATCTCTCTACTTTTTCACTTATTAGACTGATCTTCTACTCCTGTTTGCCTGCTCACACACAGAATTCTATGGAGAGGGCAATGTCAATTGAGTGCCACATTTGTTGCATTGGTAGCCTCTTGTCTAGAGGCATAGCTGTATTAGGGTGTGTTCACACGGAGGAATTTGCTGCGGATTTGAGAGCAGAATTCACCTCCGAATCCGGAGCAGATTATTCCCGAATCTGCCTCCCATTGTTTTCAGTGGGAGGCGGAGATCGCAACAAGACGGGCGGGGGGGTGGGGAGGGGGAAGAAGCGTCTTGCCGTGGACTCCGCTGGCGTTTTCCGCAGCTTGAGACGCCCTCCTGATCAGACCCATTCATCCGGGCCTAATCAGGAGCGGGATGCCGCTATGGAATGCTGATGCACTGCATCGGCATCTGGTGGCGGAAAATGAAGAAAATTCCTCTTTATTTTCCGCTGTGAACACAGCTTTAACGCAGCCACCTGACTGCAGGTGCTACACTCTACTGCTCTGTTTCCAGGAGCCACCTCCTTTTCATAAGACTAAGATGTAAAAAGAAACTCCGCTTTTGTTCATCTGTTCTATTCCTATTTGAATTTTTGTAATTGCAGATAAAATTTAGTGATATTTCTATGCTGGAATTTTATGGTGTATCCAGCGGAGTTGTGGAGTCTGAGTCATAACCAATTAAGGGTGGAGCTGTAAAGTCCCAGTAATACATTTTATTTATATAGCACTAACATTTCGCAGCGATTACAATTTGTAGGGTTAAAGTACAGACAAAATGAGGCATTGTGGAGTAGTACGAGCTTACAATCTGAGTAGTGTGTGACACAAGGTAGCATTGCTTATACAGTCTAGCTGTTTGTGATAAAGGTTATTTTCATAACACATATAAATTATGCTGTATGAGCGGTTGCCAGTCAGTGTCCTTTTAATGTGCAGATGGTGCCTGGACATATAAAGTTACAGTCCGATACGGCATCATATCCTGTGGGATAATTCAGGAGTGTGAACAGTGGAGGGTTAGTTTTAGGGATTCTAACTGCAGAAGGCTTTAGATTAGTAATTGTGATAGGCCTGTCTGAAAAGGTGTCTTCAGGATTCGTTTGAAACTGTAGAAATTGGGAGTTAATCTGATTGTTCAGGGTAGAGGATTCCAGAGAAGTGGTGCAACTCAGGAGAAGTCTTGGATATGAGAGTGGGAGGTTGTGATAATAGAGGATGTTAGTCTTAGGTTATTGTCTGAACAGAGAGCACAGGTTGGGTAATATACAGATGAGGGAGGAAATGTAGGGAGGTGCAGCATTATGGAAAGCCTTGTGGTTGAGGGTGATAAGTTTATATTGTATTCTGTATTGAATAGGAAGCCAATGTAGTGACCGGCACAGACCGGAGGCATTGTTGTAGTGTTAAGACTGACAGATGAACCTGGATGCTGCACTCAGGATAAATTTTAGAGAGTTTAGTAAGGGGAAGAACGATTAGTAGGGAGTTACAGTAGTCGAGTGAATGAGGGCGACAATAAGGGTCTTTAATTTTTCCATGTTAAGGAAAGGGCGGATTCTGAAGTTTTTGAGGTGTTGGCGACATGAGTGCACATGATTGGATATGGGGGAGAGGGGCAGTGAGGGAAAGGTCTGAGTGAAACATAAGCCTGAGGCAGCGTACACTAGCATACTGCCTAGGAGTTATGGTAAGGCTGGAGACTGAAATGGAGATATCAGTTAGGTCTGTTAGAGAAAACAGCAGTAATTCAGTCTTTTAAGAGATTCCATTTCAGATAACGCAAAGACCTATTGAGAAAGTAACTGGTGTTATGTATTTAGTGTAGGGGTGATGTCACGGGATGGGGTATATAGTTGGGTGTCTTCAGCAGAAAGATGGTACCGGAAGCCAAATCTGGTGATTTTTGTCCAATAGGGGCTGTGTAGAGAGAGAAGAGCAGGGGGCCTAGGACAGAGCCCTGAGGAACCCCAACAGCGAGGGGAAGAGTCTGTCTTTAATTTCAAAATAAGATTTTTAAATTTATGCATTTATTCATATTGGATACATAACTTTTATTGTTGCATATTTACTTAGCAATTCAACAATGTAAAGTAAGGGAGCTTTACTTCTGCTGTCAGTTAGATTTCTGCTGCAACGCCTTCATAAATGGCTATGAAAAAAATAGGAGTCTGAATTGGTGGTTACCAACTCTACAGCCCTGATATCCAGAGGTGGAACTTGCATCAATCTTAAATTCCAACTGCATCCTTCAGTAGGTTTTGCTGCACTAATTCCAGTCCAGTTTTTTTTTTTTTTTTTTCCTCTAGCCTCCACCATTCCTGAGCAATTGGTGCTATGAAATATAATTAGGCTTTTTACTGTCAAGGTGGGTGGTCCTGGGATGGAGCAGACATATGGTGACCATCCACTTGACAGCATAATTATACTAAAACTCATGTTAAGCTTATAATCTACAGCTGTGAATAGAACAATATCCAGGTTGTCTTCAAGTATTCTGGAATAATGCTTTTTTTTTTTTTTTTTTTTTTTTGTCTTAAATTCATTGACAACTTAAACCATGCACTGTTCATTGATGGGTTTTCTTTTTCCTTAGGCGCTAAAGTTCGAGCTGAAATCTATGAAGCTTTTGAAAACATATACCCTATCCTTAAAGGCTTTAGAAAGACCACATAACAGCTGCTTTTGCAATTTTAACTTTTTGTATATGTATTGCGATATAGAAGCCTTTCTATCTGGCTTGGCGTACCGTTATGAGATGGACTCTAGTTACATATGGTGTTCCTCTGACTTCAGTATGTTCCTGCCACTCTTTTACGTTTTATTTAATTGCCAAATGGTTAGGAGAGTGAAGATTTTATGTGACCGGTTTGTTTTAATAATTTTTATGGAATGTCTACTGCATTTTACTCAATTTGACCACGATGTGTAACTTACAGAATCAAAGTATTTTTTATTTTTGTTACCTTTCATCTCTAGGAAGGAGCCCAGCATTTGTAAATATGCCGTCTGTGCCCTGTGTTATTATTCCTCAAGGGTATTTCTTGGTACTGTTAGTCTGCAGTATTTCAATGTTTCTTTTAATGTCATGCTTTTATTTCAGTAAAGACACTTTAAGCCATTGTATATAAATTGCTCCAGTGCAGTTTTTATTATATACACATTCTTGTGCCAGAAACATTCCTGAATTTCAGTGTTTAGCTGCACAAAATAAAATGTTAATATTCTCTGAATATGTCTCTTCATACTATCACTGGGAATAAGAAATGTTAGGAGTTCACACTACAGTTACTAATGTGTCCATTCCCATTAACTAACGTAAACAACCTGATGGAAGCGATCTTCCCTTACAAAAGTAAACAAACACGACTGAAGATGGCTTCTGTCATGTTTACATATGGGGTTGGATGCAATCATTCTGTGACCGTTCTGAGTCAGTTTAATATCCGTTGCGATCATCCTATGATGGAAGACAGCAATGGACATTTGTAACGGTAGTGTGAACTCCCCCTTAGAGTTCAGCTCTGTACCAAAGTTATGTGCGGTTATTGATTTTAGTGAAAATACACACTATATAATATAAAAAATTTTATTTATTTTTTTTTTTGGTCAAAGTGAAACAAAAGGAAAAAAAAAAAAATTTAAATTTGTCACCCTCCCTTTGCATACAACACATATAAAAATACATACACACTCATAAACATTAAGAGTCCAAAAACAGTTGGTCTACAAACTTCCCATACAGTGAACATCGTAGCAGGGGGGGGGGGGGGGAATCTGAGTTTTTTTGGCTTGTTTTTTTTCCCACTGTTGCACCTCCCATAAACATTTGAATAGTCGATCAAAGCATCAGATATTCCCCAAAATGGTATAAAGGGACACCTTATGCATACCCATACACGTAAATGTGAGTTATGGGTGTCAGAATATGGAAACTCTAAGAATTTTTTTGGAAAGTGTTGGATTTTTTTTTTTTTTTTTTTTTTTAAACTTAAAACAAATTAGGTATTGTACCAACCTATAGAATACAGGAGACATATCAATTTGTGTACCATTCTTACAGGCTTCATTTTTACAGCGCTCACTGTGCAGCTAAACAGTTTTTCTCTAATTCCACTCCATTCTGATTTTTTTTTTTTTTTTTTTCTTTTCAATACATTGTACAGAATATTAAATTGATATTCATAATGGTACCATTTGTCCTACAAATGTTAACCCCTGTGAACAGAAAAATGTTAAAAAAACGGTGGGAAGTGGTTAACCTCAGTCACTGTGGTACAAATCACATTAAGATGATAAACATACCTCTTATGTATATAACATTCGTAGATTTGGAAAAAATACTTTGAAGTCTTATGCAAATTAAGCAGCTGGTGAGCACTGGGGCAATCCTACAGCAGTACTGCTTCTGCCACTTCAGACCCCTATCATCTTCTGCCTGAGCCACCCCATCTAGTGAGAGTTTATCTTCCCCACTGCTACATCACCCATCCTACTTGAGCAGTGCTCGTAGAGCTGAAGGCCTTTTTAATCTTCAATAATTCCTGACTCAAGATTTTGTACAGCATGTCAGAAGCAGTAGGCTCTGGTAGTGTCGATCTATTGGAACCCTCCATACTTGCTAATCCAGAATGGGTGAATGGATTGCAACTTGTCTGATGAGAAATGTACCTCCAGTTATTTTATGGATATCTGAGGAGGGTTATTTTTTTGTCTTGTAGGGTACTAAAGCCATAAAAAAGGGGTACAAGGTGAAAGCTTGTAGCGCATGTAAGAAGTCTTTCTTCCTCCTCCTATAAGCCCCTCTTGGAAAAAGGGGATCCCTTGTGATGGAAATTAACTTTGGTCCAAAAATTGACTGACCTATTGGAAAAAGCTTCAGATAAGCATAAAGGGTTCCCAGTTCCTCAAGCGTCAGGTGTGAGGAGGGGGGGTGGAGTTTAAAAAAAATAATAATTTTAGAAAAATAGAATTGGAAAAATCCTCTCCTAACAGGGTTTTTTTTTCCCAGGGTCTCTGGGAAGAGACAAATGTTGGAGGCAGCGATCCTTTTTCTTGTACAAAAGATAGTAGTAGTTATGGTTCCTCAGGAGAAGGGTTTGGGGTTTTACTCCTCCCAGGTTTTTTACCAAACTATTCTTAGTGTATAACTTCTTAAAACTATTATACAAGTTTCTTCTGTAAAAGAGATTTAAAATGGAAACAATCTATTCTACCCTATATCTGTTTCCTCAGTGTGTGAAGACCATTCTAGAGGACATAAATTATCATATCCCCATTCATCCATCCTCTCAAAAATACCTAATATTAGCTGTCCAAGTAGGGGAGATGTTCATGCATCTCCAGTACAGGGCCTTGCCTTTCAGGGCATCTCAGGTCTTGAGATTCTTTACAAAAATCCTGGTGGAAGTGGCAGCCTCAGTGAGGGGTTAACATTTGTATCTTACTTGCATGACTTCCTGCTGATTTCATCTAAACAACCTTCCCCCCCTCACCTTATCTATCCTTCCATTTCCAATTTCTTTGCTCTCTTCTGGAATCCCTGGGATGGAAAATAAATCACAAATTTTTTTTACAGCTCCCTCGCAAAAACTTTTCTGGGATTCCAACTGAACTACAAAATCCAACTGTGTACAAAAAAAATGTTCCTGCCAAAAGGAAAGGTCCAGACATTAGTGAACAAATTTACAGCCCTTTTTCTCAACTATGCAACTTCCAGCAGGCCAGGTTATTCTTGGGTCTAATGACTTCTTCAGTCCTGACACTAAAATGAGCACTTCACCATTCTTGAACACTACATAGATTCACCATTCACCATTCTAGACCTTTGTGATGGCTCACTGCTCTCTTTATACAGGAAGATTCAACTCCCTTCTCAGGCCCGAATTTCCCTGCTGTCCAACTAAAGTGAAGGGAGAATGCAGTAGCAGATTTTCTAAGTGGGAAGCAACTAAAGATTGGCATTTTCCTAAGCATAGTAGAGAGATGGGGCACCCCTTCTATAGACCTGTTCGCTTCAAAAAACACTCAATGCAACCCAAGACCATATGGGGGCAGAGGATGCCTTAAGTCAGGACTAGGGCACAGAAAAGGGTTATCCCTTAACACCTGCAAACACCCCCCCCCCCAGTTCCTAATTAAGAGAATTCTAAAAAAATAAAAACAGGTAAGAGAGTCAGTCTTCTTAATCGCCCCAGGTTGCAGAGCTTGGTACTGCTGCCTCCTGTTATCAGTCTCTCATCCATGAACATTGCCAGTCAGGGTCCTATTCTACATCCTCAAGTCCAGAACCTCACACTTAGAGTGGAATTTGAAAGGGGGTTTGGCAAAGGAGGGTTATCAGATCAGGTAATTTCTACCTTTCTGGCTAGCAAGAAGAAGGTGACTTCTGACAATTATTTTCCCATCACCCACGACAGCACCCAGAGAGAGAGAGTATCCGCCCCCAGGGACAGGAAACCTACGGTATAAAAAGGTGGAGCCTCTCCTACCCCTCAGTTGTTTCCTGTCCCTGAAGGGAGACCTACGGGCCTGCTGGAGGCAGGCTTACCTGATGGCATAGGAAAGAGTTGGTCCTGGTAGGGGTTGCCTCTCTTCTTCCATGGGTGGCTGTTAGCTGTGGCCCGATCTGGAGTCTGTGCCATCCCTGGTGGTTTACCGGTAATGAGGGTGAAGCTTCTGGTGGATGGGGCGTGGCTGAATGGCCATATAATGCAGTTTGAAGGACAGGGAGCTGCTAAGCAGTTCCTGGCCCTCCCTGCACTGAGTCTCTACAGTACGGAAGAGCAGCAGCAGCTACAGCCACAGTCCCAGCAGCCACTGGAAAGAGGAAGACCCCAAGATGGAGGGCAAGATGAAGGTCCACCTCCGCCTTCCTCGGTATTCTAGGAGGATGTAAGTGGCTGCGTGCCAACCCTTTATTTTTTATTGATTAATTGGTTCTCCTGTCTTTTGTAGAATAGACCTAGGAAAGTCTTGGCGAAATCTAAGAATAAGGAATGTGCCTTATGTAGAACTAGACTTTCTTCTTCTTAGAAAAAGCTCTGCCCATCATACATTGATAGAACTATTGCAGAGGAGTCCCCGTCATTCTTACAGGGTATGAAATCTATGATACAGGAGGAGGTCAGGAGTTCCCTTAAGGGTAAAAGTGGCCAGAAAAAGAAGTCCAGTTCCTCTACCCGGGGTCATGACTCCTCTTCTGAGGAGGAGTCCGTTCAGGGTGAAAGTGGAGAATTGTCTGATGACACCTCTTCTTCCTCCATATCTGATGTAGAGGGAGGACAGTCGTGTTTTCCAGTTGAGGACACTGACAAGTTGCTCAAAGCCATTCGAGCAACTATGGGGATTGAGGACTCTAGACCCTCCCGTTCTATGCAGGACATTATGTTTGGAGGTTTGAAGGTTCATCAAAGGAGACACTTTCAGTCCATAAAAATATTACATCGCTTATCAAGAGGGAATGGAAAAAGCCGAACAAGAAGGGTTTTATCCCTAGAGGAGTTAAGCGTAAATACCTGTTTGAAGAGGGAGCTTGCTCTTCTTGGGATAATGTACCAAAAATTGATGTTGCCATAGCCAGAGCCTCCAGGAAGTCTGCACTGCCTTTCGAGGACATGGGTAGCCTGAAGGATCCCTTAGACAAGAAAGCAGAAAGCTTCCTAAGGCGTTCTTGGGAGTCAGTAGGAGCGTCCCTCAAGCCCAATATAGCGGCTACGTGTACTGCGAGATCCCTTATGATCTGGCTAGGGAAGCTGGAAGATCAATTAAGGGATAAGGCCCCAAGAGAGCAGATTCTGTCAAACCTGCCGACTATTATAAAAGCTGCAGATTTTTTTGCAGACACTTCAGCGGACGCTGTTAGATTATCAGCTCGCTCCCTTGCCCTGACCAACTCTGCCAGAAGGGCTATATGGCTGAAGAGTAAGACCCTACATCACCTGTCCAAGACCCGGCTGAGCAATCTGCCCTGTGACGGTGAATATCTATTTGGACCAGCCTTGGATGACATCAAGGCAGCAGATAAAAAGAGAGGTTTTCCTGTGCCTTCCTCTGGTCGTATACTAATAATAATAATAATAATAGTCCTTTAATAGTCCCACAATGGGGAAATTCAGTGTGTTACAGCAGCAAAGATAAGATAAGATAAGCAGATACAAATACAACATGTACAGGAATGTTCCAAGGTGAGAGGCATTACATTAATAGCAGACAGACAGGACGTAGGGGGGGGGGGGGGGATTTAACAGGCAGAGAGATATTTCAGTTCTCTGTGTGTAATGATCTCCGCTTAGGTCGGTGTTGGTTGTACAGCCTAACCGCGGTAGGGAGGAAAGACTTCCGATAGCGCTCCTTCTCACACCTAGGGTGGAGCAGTCGGTCACTGACAGTACTGCTCAGCGCGATCACAGTCTCATGCATGGGATGGGACTTCTTCTTCTGCATGGAGCTCACCACGGACAGTATCCTTCTGTCACCCACCACCTGCACTGGGTCCAGTGGGCTCCCCAGGACAGAGCTGGCCTTTCTAATCAGCTTGTCAAGTTTATTTCTGTCCCTGGTTGATATACTGCTCCCCCAGCAGGCCACTCCAAAGAAGATGGCTGATGCCACTACCGAGTTGAAGAAAGTTCTAAGAAGTGCCCCCCGGATTCCAAAGGCTCTCAGTTTCCTAAGCAGGTAGAGCCTGCTGTGGCCCTTCCTGTACAGGGCCTCCATATGATCTGCCCAGTCCAGCTTATTATTAAGGAGCAAACCCAGGTACTTATAGGTGTTCACAATCTCGATGCCCGTCCCCAGGATGTCCACTGGTTTAGGAGGGCTTCTGCCTTTGCGGAAGTCCACCACCATCTCCTTGGTCCTTTCGTCCCTTTGGAGCATACAGAGGGCAGAAATTTGTCAAGTCCAGAGATAATAGCTGGTCAGAATCCAATAAGAAACACAAGAGGTTCTTATTTAGCAACTCACCCCATAATAAAGATCCAAGACCCAATAGGCAATGACGCTAGGCCCCGGGTAGGGGGGAGACCGAGGAAATTCCTTCCTGCCTGGAGGAAAATTTCATCAAGCCCTTGGGTCCTGGATACAGTGGGAGTAGGCCTGAATTTGGAGTTCTCTTCTTCGCCTTCAAGTTTTATGATTACCAGAACTCAGACTTCCCTAACCTCTCAATCGGCTGTGGAATTGGAAGTGAAGAACCTGATCTTGAAAGGGGTGATGATTCCAGTTCCCCAGAAAGAGGAGAGGCAGGGGTTTTATTCCCATCTGTTCTTGGTAAGGAAACCCGATGGCTCCTACAGAACCATAATAAATCTAAGGAGGTTAAATCAGTTTCTGTCTTTACAAGAAATTCCGCATGGAGACAGTGCAGTCAGCAGTGAGATTAACTCCCAATTGCTGGATGGCGGTGATAGACCTGAAAGATGCTTATTACCATGTTCCAATTTTTCCAGGTCACCAGAGGTTCTTGCGAGTAGCAGTAGAGATGGGAGGGGTGGTTCAACATTACCAATATCAGGCCCTTCCCTTTGGAATCGCCATGGCCCCAAGAGTCTTTACCAAAATAGTGGCAGAAATGGGGGCACATGTAAGAGAGAAAGACGTTCTGTTTATTCCATATCTAGACGACTTTCTCATTGTGGCAAGATCCAGAATAGAAGGTTTAGAACGTGTCAGAGTAGTGTACTGTACATTCTGGAGGAATTAGGTTGGATGGTGAATCTAGAGAAGTCAAGTTTAATTCCCTCTCAACAGAAAAAGTTTCTAGGGATCATTCTAAATTCCACAGCTCGGAGATGTTTTCTCCCTCCAGAGAAAATAGAGAGGGTTCTGTCTCTAGTAAAAACCCTGATCCAGTCCCCTAGGGTCACTATAAGAATGGCTATGTCCATCCTGGGGACTCTCACGGCCTGTATTCCAGCAGTACCTTGGGCTCAGAGCCACTCCCGAGATCTGCAGTGGGAAATCCTGACAGCCTGGCATCAGGAAGAGAAAATTCTTGACAAATTTATGTGGGTGTCTCGGCCAACAAGAGAAACCCTGGGTTGGTGGTTAGTCAGGAGTCACCTAGAAATTGGAGCTCCATGGAAGATCTGACCCCCTAATTATTACCATGGATGCCAGCCCTTGGGGGTGGGGTGCCCACATGGGGGATCAGGTGTTTCAGGGCTGCTGGTCACGGAGTCCGGAGTCTTTCTCAGGAATCCTCGAATCGGAGGGAACTAATGGCGATTTTGGAGACCTTGAAAGTCGTAGGTCAGGGTATTCGGAATCGCCATGTAAGGATCATGTCCGACAACATGACTGCAGTTTCATATATAAACAGGCAAGGGGGTACAAGGTCCCTTTCCCTTATGAAAATAATGGCCCGGATTCTACATCTGTCAGAGCCTCTGGTTCTCTCCTTGTCTGCTCTGCATATCAGGGGGTCAGACAATTTCAGGGCAGATTTCTTGAGCCGTCACAGTCTGAATCGGAGCGAGTGGGAATTGAACCCATCCATCTTTTTAGAGATCACCAGGGTTTGGGGGGGTCCTGGAAATAGATCTCTTTGCCAGTCGGTCAAACAAGAAGGTGGAGAGATTTTTTCCCTAAACCCAGAAGAATCCCCCTTTGGGGTGGATGCTCTGTCCCACAAGTGGGATTTCAATCTAGCTTACGCTTTTCCTCCCTTCTTTCTCATTTCAGCAGTTCTGAGGAAGATCAGGGAGGATTGAGCGAGGGATATTCTAATTGCCCCCTTTTGGCCAAGGAGAGCCTGGCTTACCTGGCTAAGGATCCTGTCCGTTTCGGACCCTTGGATTCTCCCAGTCAGCCAGGACCTTCTATGTCAGGGCCCCATTTTCCACCCGGAGTCCAGCCACTTACATTTGACAGCCTGGAATTTGAACGGAGATTACTAGCCTCAAAAGGTTTTTCTCAGAATCTCATTTCCACTCTTCCAAAAAGCAGAAAACCGGTCACTACTAAAATATACGCTAGGACTTGGTTCCGGTTTTTTGAATTTCTAGGGGGTTCTCTGGGGGAGCTTAGGGATTTACCTAGAAAACAGATTCTAGAGTTCCTTCAGAAGGGGCTAGAAAAGGGGCTTTCTACCAGCACTTTAAAAGTCCAGGTTTCAGCCCTTAGTGCTCTGCTAAACGTTAAATTGGCTGACGATCCCTGGGTGGTTAGGTTCTTCAAGGCGGCCTCTAGAAGTAGACCTGTTATGTCCAGAGTTCCTCCCTGGGACTTGAACCTAGTTCTGTCTGCCTTCACTAAACCTCCCTTTGAACCATTGGACTCTATCCCTAATAAAAATTTATCCCTGAAAGTGATTCTTTTAGTGGCTCTTACCTTGGCACGTCGCATAGAGCCTGCAATTCTCCTATCAGTTAATCCACCCATCAGTTAAACCAGACCCAGCTTTTTTGCCTAAAGTAGCCTCAAAATTTCATAGATCTCAGGAGATAGTTCTCCCCTCCCTCTGTGCTAACCTGAGTAATGCTAAAGAGCAGGAATACCACTGTTTGGATGTAAGACGTTGCCTAATCCAGTATTTGTCCTCTACTACTTCCTGGAGGAAATCTACTTCCCTTTTTGTTCTCTTTTCAGGTCCCAACAAAGGGAAAGCGGCCTCTAAGTGTAGTCTGGCTAGGTGGGTGAGACTAGCAATCTCCCTAGCCTACAGTTCTTTGGGACTCCCCCAAAAGTGGGGCTCAAGGCACATTCTACTAGGGCGATTGCCACCTCTTGGGCCGAGAGAGCTGATGCTTCCATAGAATCTATCTGCAAAGCAGCAACCTTGTCTTCACCTTCTACCTTTTTTCGCGATTATAGGCTGGACATTGGGACTTTTGCTGATCTTTCTTTTGGAAGGAAAGTTTTACAAGCGGTGGTCCCTCCCTAGTTTTTTCCTATTGTATTCTCTCTGGGTGCTGTCGTGGGTGATGGGGAAAAAATGGTAATTACTTACCAGTAAATGGATTTTCCAGAATCCACGACAGCACCGTCCTATATCCCTCCCTTTTTTCTTGGTGATGGACTTTTGTTTGGCACCGGGTATAGCAAGCAAAAAAAAAAAAAAAAGTTTTGACCTTAAGGTCATGAGTTACAAGTTAACTGGAGTCTCTCTCTCACTTCTATAAAACAACTGAGGGGTAGGAGAGGCTCCACCTTTTTATACCGTAGGTTTCCTGTCCCTGGGGGCGGATCCTCTCTCTCTGGGTGCTGTCTTGGGTTCTGGAAAATCCAATTACCGGTAAGTAATTACCATTTTTTTGGATTTGGAAAGCTTATTTTTTTATTTATTTTTTTTTCTAGGGGCAGACAAAATTCTTTATCCCATCCAGCCATATCCAGTCCTTTTATGTACTGGGTCTAAATTTATTTATTTTTTTTTGTTTTTTAATCTAGACCATTAAAGGTTCAGGTGGCAACATTAATCACTCTTTATGATGATATATTGGCTTACCACCCCTGGATCATGTATTTCTTTGGTACAGTTTCTAAATTGCCTCCTCTTCCGCTATGGGATCTTGAACATGTCCAAGTGGGCCCTCAACTTAGATATACTAATATTATCACTATACGGTGACTGTATAGGGGTATATGTCGGCTCTACACAGGGCTCTGCAGACCAATTAGGTGAATACAGTGCAGTAACATTTAGTGACTTACCGGTGACTTGTCTAATCGTTCTCATTTCCCGTCTCTTCCATCTGGACCGCCATGATCACTTCTTTCAATCTCAAATTTTGCAGAACATACATCTTTGGCTCCTCACTTTTCCAGGCATCCAACCCACATTGTCCTCACCTGCACACCCATCCTGCTGCTACCCCCAATTATAAAATATATAATATAACCTCCATAATGAATAATACCCCCAAGTGCATCTTTAAATTAATAACTTCCCTGTGTACCCCCTTTAGTGTCCCTTATTAATAATGCCACAGGTGTTTCCTAATTAAAAGGTAAAAAAAAAGTTAAATTAGTGGGGTTCCAATACCTGGGATCCCCAGAATCAGCTGTTTGAATGAACCGTGGTACCTGTGTAAGTGCTGTGACCCCTTCTGTGTTTACACAATGTCATTCTTTTCATAGTGGCCATGTCATGTAACTACATCCTCGTCCTATACACATCTGTGTGACAAGGCTGTAATTATATCACACGGTCACTATAAACAGACAACGTGTGATATAAACAGGCACCATGGCCCCTTCATACAGTTGGTCAGTGGGGATTCACTGATCTCTTATTGATGATTTATTCTGAGGATAGACCATCAATAAAAATAAGCTGAAAAACTCCTTATGGCCGGGCCTCACGTGGTGGAAATGACGCAGAAAAAAACGCTGCATTTTACAGTTCCTGCAAAGTGGATGGGATTCTTGCAAATTCCATCCACACATTGCGGAAAAATACGTGAAAAATTATACCTACACTGGTGGATTCGTATAGGGATAATGTGAAAAGCGCTGCGGGAAAAACCGCAATGCATTACTGCAACGGTTTTCCCTGTAGTGCTTTTTTGTTGTGGCCCGCTACATGGGGCCCTAGTCTTAATAAAGCTCAAATGCCACCTTAATTAAATTAATTGCCTTGTATTATGCCCCTGATTTCCCCTGACATAAATACTGCACCCCTAAAGAACCCTTATATCAATGACCACTCCCTTATGTTTATAATGCCCCCAAATGACCCCTTATATAACTGATGCCCCCTAATGACCCTATATAACTAACCACCCCCCCTTGTATTCATAATGCCCCCTAATAGCCCTTACATAAATCCTCCCTGATAGTTATAATTCCCCCCTCCTAACCACTTCCTTATACTATTAAATTACTCACAACTGCTCTAAAAACAAAGAAAGTTATACTAACCTACCTGTGATCCTTTGATGAATGGAGCCGGCTCCTCGCTGTCCACGCATAGGACGTCTGCCTCTCAGCGCAGGAGTCGAGATGCTGTGACGTCATCGCGCCCGCCTGTGCTGAGAAGCAGATGTCCACTGTCTGTGGTCTCAGCGTCTTGTAAACTGCAGGCCTGAAGTGGCTTGCGGTTTATAAGACAGTTAAGTTGCACCATGCATTTTAACTAGATCGGTGTCTGCAGACAGTAAATAGTAAAGCACATATTAATGGCGGCCCGGGGTGGGCCCCACAGAGTCAGTGGGCCCGGGGCAGCCATCCCCTCTGCCCCCCTGCTAGCTACGCCACTGGCCAGAAGGATCTGGGATCGAGGACCAAGTGACGCAGCACCATAGAAAGAAATCAAGAAAAACAGAAACACGAAGGTAAAGCATAATACATTACATACACAATAATAAGTATAAATATATAACAAAAAAGATTATATATAATTATTAAATCTTAACTAATAACATCACTTCCCTACTCCAAACAATTGTGTTATTTTATTAGTGTATGTGATTATGTGAATAATTATATTCTCAATCAGTTCATTGAGTCCAAATAGTGAAAGTGTATTTAATTTAAAAATCCAAAAGTTCTTGATTTATTAAAGTCTGCTAACGGTTTCTGTATGTAGCTGGAATATGTTCCAAAATAAAATCCTTTAGGGGGATGTCAACAGTATTATGAGCATTTATAACATGGCGGGACAGACTGTGTGAACACTTTATGATTAGTGATATACCTATGTTTGTTTAAACGGACCTTCATACTATTTAGTCCGTCCAACATATTGTAGTTTACATTGGCATTAGATCATATATATTATATATTCTGAGTTGCAGTCAAAATAATGTTTAATATTAAATATTTCACCAATTGGTGCCTATTGAAAATGTACAGTTTGATCTTGAATCACATCACAGCATTTGCATAAATTTCTCTGCCTTTTAAAAATACCAATTAATGATTGGGCTTTTTTTTTTCAACTATTTTTGTCTCCATAGAGATAATTTGTGATGCTATTAAATTACCTAATGACTTGCGTTTTTTTATTTACTATATTTGTTTTTTTAGTAAGTTTTTCTTTTAGAATGGGGTCATCCAAGAGGATCATTTATGCAAAATATTGGAGATCAATTTATTTTTCAGAATTATATGCAGTGGTGAAAACATATCTATATTTATCATTCTGCGGTTTAGCACTTTTTTTTTCTTTAAAGTTTTTATTAAGTTTTTGCACAATAGGAAAAAACCAACATAAAACACAACTGTATGTAGGGGGGGGGGGGGGGGGAGAGGGAAAAGGGGGAGCTGAGGGACATCAGGGGAGTACAGTCACTGGAGGGAAGGAGAGGACAAGCAGATACTCTGACGCAGCAGAGTAAATATTATATCAAACAACAAAATGAAGAATAAACAGTAGAGGGTGGGTATCCCACCTAGAGGTAAGGGAAAAAGGAGACATAATCACCCGCCCTAGAGTCAGAGGGGCTATTGGAAAAAGAGGGCATAGGATAGATTCAGTAGGAGTAAGAAGTGGAAGGCCTAGGGAAAATGTGGGAGGGTGGAGAGGAAAAACTGCTGAGGGTATCATGGGGTGGGGGGAGACAAATGCATACTGGAATTCATATCAGCATTTGGGGCCCTGCTTTTAATTTTGCCCAGGGCCCCACTTTGTCTAAAACCGGCCCTGCCCATAGGGACAGGAAACAATGGTATGCTAATGGGGGGAGAAGTGCTTTTAACCTTTCTGTTTCCTGCCCTTATTAGCCATGGAGTCAAACGCCTGTGTTTTCTGTCATGGAGGATGACTTCCGTGACAGTTCCCTGTGACAGAGCCTGTGTTCATGAATTGCATTAATTCATATATGTTTTGTCAGATCATAGGGCATACCTCCCAACTGTCCCGGATTCAGTGGGACAGTCCTGGGGGTCTTGTCCTGCTGTCCTGGTCGGAGGGAGGCATGTCCCAGCTTCACCTTATAAATACAACGGTGAAGCAGGTGGTTGTCCGCTGCCTGCTTCACCATTCGCCCCTGTGTGCCCTGGGAGCTGTAGGCGCGATGTATTATTCTTTCATGGATCGGTCACATGGACTGATGACACAAAGGTCATGTGAATAGATCCTATATTTAGTATAGGGCTGTGTGTTGTCCAACAAAATGGTTAGCATACGGCTGTCAAACCTTGTGTGATTAATCTCTTATTTTAATTGCTTTTACTTTGGAGTACTTTGCTTGAAAGTATTGAGAAACATAGACCTAAAGCAGCAGTCTCTGTCTCTTTCTTCTCAGGCTAGGTTCACACCTGTGCCAGATGTCCAATCGGGGATTCCGATCCCCATTCCGCATTAAAAATGCAGAGAGAATCTGCATTTTTCCACATTTTTCAGGTGGAAACCTGGCGGACCCCATTATAGTCTATGGGGTCCACGGGTATCCGCTTTCTTAAGCGGATTAGGTTTCCGTTCGTGGGGTACCCAAGCGGAACATAAACCAGAACGCACGTCACTGTGTTCCTGCTCACTTCCCTTTTGTGCACCATAGATCTGTTGTGAACTGCAAAATGGCACCTGCTCTAGCAAGTTGAATTTGATATCTAATATATATTAGAGTGAAGCTAAGACACCACGATGTGAAAAAGCTTTTTTTGTTGCAGATTTTGCTGGAGGAGTTGGCTACAACAGGGATGGGAAATATAAGGGTCTCACATATATTTATCACTTCTGCTCAATCCAAACCTGACTTTGGCTCAAAAAACACTCATGCAAAATCTGCAACAAGAAAAGCAGCTTTTCTGCAATGTGGGGGCCTTAGCCTGAAAGTCCACTTAGCAGGGAGGGAGGTATTTGATAATTGCTCTGATACAATATATAAGAAAGTTTCTTATATTCACTTGTATTATTGATTTTGTTGAAAGGTTAGTGCACATTTTGGCTCAGTTCAAACTACCATGATGCGAAACTGTTGTGAGAAACAGACATGTCTCGCATTCATGGGGTACTCATAGGTCTGAATCTGTTAAGGGATCAGTGAAAACAGGCAAAAATAGGTACTGAATAGTGCCATATGGCAGTTTTGTCATATTTTTGTAAAGAGAGCCTTAATCTCATTTCCTTTGATCCTATTTTCTCTCATTTCAATCGAAGCTGCACTCCTCAGTATTGAAATTTAACGTTATACCATGCTCAATGTAGTGGCAAATCATCAAGATTGGCTGCTGGCAGCTCCCTTTGCAATTGCGACTATAGCTTCAGGCTACATTCATTTGCGTCAGAGAGACTCCATCACTGTGTCCAATGAAAAAGTTCTGCAAGCATGCTATAGGTCAGGGGTAGGCAACCTTCGGCACTCCAGCTGCATAGAGCAGCCTGTGATAGAGGAGTATGCCAGACAAGCATGTGAGCCTTCAATAGAATCCACCCCAAAATGGCGGTGCCCATGTGCCACTGGGAAAATGGTGCTTCGGTCAGTTTTCTGATGAAGAATACCAAATCTAAGTTAAGACCGTTACATCTTCCACGGAAGATTAGGATGAAGAGGCCCTTTTAAATATTATTTCCAGTTGTTAAGATCCAGAAGCTACTTAAATCCAGGTGAAAGCAATGGGAGGCAGATTGGGAACGGAATTTGCCACGTATTCGGGAGTGGAATCTTCTCCCAAATATGTGGCAGATTCCTGAGTGTATAGTTAATGCTCAGTGCCGTAATAGTCTCTGTGAAATTACCTCCAGGACTCGGCTGTGTTAAATCAATAGCAATCAAGGCATCCAAGGCGTCCGGGAGCAAGATCGCTCCTCCTCCACCAACGGCCTCCTGATTGCCATTCCCTGTTACACATAGGGAACCTATGTACGATGTGCTGCAATTCTATGTATTGCAGTATATTGCACTGGGTATCAGAGATCCTAGGTTCAAGTCCCCTTGAAAAAGTAAAAAAAAATAAAAAAAAGTTCAAAAAGTTTAAAATAATTAATAAAAAACTAATTTTAAAAAGTTAAAAAAAACACATTTACATTTAAAAAACATAACATAAAAAGAAAACAAACTTGTTAAATATCGCCATGTGCGTATAAGCCCCCACTATCCAAAAATAGCGTTATTTAACCTGCATGATGAACGCCTTGCTTTCCCCAAAAAATAGCAATGAAAAGTGATCAAAAAGTCATACATACCAAAAACTGGTACCAATAAAAAGTACAACTTGTACCGCAAATAAAGAGGTCTTACATAGTTCCGTCAACAAAACACTAAAAAAGTTATAAGTGTCAGAAAACGGTGACCCAAGGAAAATTGTTCATTTTCAAAAAGTGACGTTGTATTTGTAAAAGCAGTAAAACATGATTAGGGCAATATAAATATGGTATTGTTGTTTTTTTAATGACCCATTGGACAAAGTTGCCATACCATTTTTAAAGCCATAAAAACAAAATGCAAAAAATTATGGTAGAATTGTGGGTTTTTCACATGGACCCCCCCCCCCCCCCAAAATCCTTAATAAAAGCGAATCAAAACATTATGTACCCCAAAATGGTACCAAATGAAAGTACAACTCGTCACGCAAAGAATTTTATGTAAATTTGTAAAAATTCGTAATTTTCAAAATGTGATATTCTCTGCTTTTTCAGATAGGCATATCACCCACATACATTAATAGATATTATCTAACATATCTCTGCTTTCTCTTGGCAGCTTCTTTAATCTTTCTTTAGTTTATTTTGAATGTTAGAAGGTCTTACAAGTGTAACAGCAATTTTCCAGGTTCATAAGAAAATTTACAAAACCCATTTAATAGGGACCAATTAAGTTCTGAAGGAGATTTTAAAGGCCTATATATTAGAAACCCCACATAAATCACTCCGTTTTCAAAACTGCACCCTTTAAATAATTCAAAATGGTATTTGGAAAGTTTGTTAATCCTTTCACGAAAATTTAAACAATATGTAGGTGAAATTTAGACATTTAATTTTTTTTTTTCAATAATATTATTATTATTGTTTATTTATATAGCACCATTAATTCCATGGTGCATTACATTTGAGGATTTACATATGGTACACAAGATGTACAAAACAGATAATACTAACAGTGACCAAAATTTTAGTAAATGAAAAATTACTAAAACATCACTTTATCCCTAAAGTTTTCATTTTCACAAGGGATTAAAGGAGAAAAAGCACCTCACACTTCAATTGCTCATGAATACGGGAATACCCCATATGTGGCCGTAATCTGCTGTGTGGGTACATGGTAGGCCTTGGAATAGATAGAGCACTATTTGGCTATGGGAGGTAGATTTTGCTGGAATAGTTTGAGGGTGCCATGTCATATTTGCAGAGCCCTCAAAGTACCAGTACAATGAAAACCCCCAATAAGTGATCCCATTTTTAAAACTACACCCCTCATAGAATTTATCAAGGGGTGTAATGAGCATTTTGAACCCACAGCTGTTTCACAGATTTTATTAGCACTGGGACTTGAAAATGAAAAACTACTTGTTTTTCCAATAAATCACCCATTTAGCGCCAAATTTTCCATTTTCACAAGGGGTTGAAGAAAAATCATACCATAGTTCATTGTGAACTCCTGGACAATACCACATATGGGGTCGTAAAATGTTGTATTAGATAGAAAGAGCGCTGTTTGGCTTTTGGAGAATAGATTTTGCTAGAATAATTTTTTGAGTATCATGTCAAATTTGTAGAGCAGGGCTCAGAAGGGAAACAGCACTGCACTTTTTAGCTTTTGGAGTATAGATTCAGAGGGACAGGTTTCTGGATGCCATTTTGTTTTTGCAAAGCCCCAGAGGTACCAGTAATTTGGAATTCCCGAAGACGTGACCCCATTTTGTGGGGGCAATTTTAGGGTCTCTTCAAATGTGACATGGTGACCCAATTTTGGAAATTACACACCTCAAAGGATTTATCAAGTGGTGTAGCGAGCATTTTTAAACCTTGAATTTTGCATTAATTTAGTTTCCAGAAATGAATGTGCTGCACCTGAATTCAGTGAGGTGTATCCAAATACTTTTAATGATATAGTGTAGCAAAGACTATGACACCATTGAGGATATTTCTCAGGTATATTTATTTCATACATAAAATATTATGGAAGGATTTCTAAGGTAAAGTTCTTAAATACCATAATAACAGCACAACAAAATAACTTTTTATTCTGAGCATACACATATACAAGAAAATACATAGTTTGTTTTTTAAAGTGCAATGATTTACATTTATACAAAGAAAGAATTCTACTGTGATGACATGCCACAAAATGTACAGATGGATTAAATGAAATAAATAATTGGGATTAAAACCCAGACACAAAAAGATGTAGAAACAAAAAGGCCTGTTATGGTATAAAGTCAAATAAAAATAGTATAATTGTATTTATAATTTGCAACCATGTTATCTGTTGGAATTTGTTGCTCATATTATATTCAGGCCGGGGCCCCACGTATCGTAAACGCCGTGATTTTGCCATATTTGCAAAGTGGATGGGATTCTGGCTAATCCCATCCACACATGCAGAAAAATATCCACAGCGGACATGCTGCAATTTCAAAAACTGTTGCATTTTTGTAAATCGCAGCATGTCAATTATACCTATATGTATAATTGAAACAGAAAGTCCACAGAGGAAAACTCTGCGGACTTTCTATGAAAAGCGCTGCGGGAATAAACACAATGTGTTCCACCACATTTTTTTCCTGCAGCGCTTTTTGGCTGTGGCCCGCTATGTGGGGCCTTAGCCAATATGAAAACAAAAAATAAAAAGGTTACTAGATGTATAACCTGTATTTACATGTTGTTCTAACAATGTGTTTTATGTATTGTGTGTTTTCTTTTATATTCTCTGAGCCAAATTTCAGACTCTTATTTAATGGATATTTATATGCTAAAACTTTGTTACTAACTCCTAAAGATAATTGCTACATTTAAATAGGCCTTATCACTTTTGTTGGCCATACACATGAGATAGATCACTAGTCCCCCAACCTCATTATGCATGCATCATACATGGATGCTCATACCCTCAATAGTGGGAAGAGCCCAGAGGCTATTGTCAGACAGTTTTAGTGACAGTTTAACTCCCTAAGAACAATAAAACCTATACAAGTCTCTAGGAAAATGCCAGCCCAGTGCATGCTGTATTTTGACCAAAAAAAAAAAAAAAAAAAAAGAGATTTACCTCTAGGCCTTTTTTTTTAACATCTGGATGCAGGCTCTCATACGCTTTAGATTTAGGTTGAATGTTCCTGTTAAAATCAGCAGATTCAGCAAACTATCATCTAACATGTATGCGTAGTTTTAGGGTAAGTTTACAAATAGGAATTTGACGCTGAATATTCAAAGCAGAAAATTTCTTTGAAGCAGATTTCTTTTTTTCTGCTTGTCAAAAACATTCGAGGATTATGACGCTGAATTTGAAGCTGATTTTAACGGTGAATATAAAGCAGTATTTGAAGAAGAGTGCCACTATGGCCTGACCAATGGACAAAATAAATTCCACATTCTGTACTGATGGTAAAGGTGGTATTTTCCGTCTCCCATTCATTCCAATGGGATGTCTCAGGCTGAATCTGCATGAAGAACAAGCGGGATGCTTATTTTCCCACTAGCAGAAAAAAAGAGCTACTGCCTCCCATTGAAATGAATGGGAGGTAGATCCTGCGTCAAAATCCAATGCAAATTCCTACATGTGAATTTACCCTTACGCAGTGACAAACTCTTAGGCCTTATACACAAGACCATACCGCAATTGAGGATGAAAGTACGGCCACATTCATTTCTATGTGCCAATAAACACAACCCTAGATTTTTGTGGCTGCGTGTCCAGACCATAGTGAAGAGCCGAAAATATGGACCATGTCCTATACCTGTCCGTATTTGTGGCTCAGTCCATTCATTTCAATGTATGGGTCAGTGAAAATCACAGATGACAAACGGATAGAAATCCGTGTGTCATCCATGCAGTTTTTACTGACCCCTTTACTGCACATGGTCATGCATGTGTAGCCTTAGTTTAAACATATCTATTCTCTGTGGATCCTGCTCATATAGTTTTCTCTCCTTATTTGAAACAGGCTTGAATTTGTATCAGCCAGGTATATTAAAGTTGTAAATGATTGTTTTCCAATTTGTTATGAACACAATGTGGCAGATTTATTATTGTGGTTACGACGTTTGTCTGATGTAAAATGCACAAAAATGTGTTGCATTTTGCTCTTCTAGTTTGAAATCAAATTTGTCTGGCTTGCTTATCAAGTGGTGGTGGCTTTGTAGGGAAAGAGGTGTAGCTCAAATGCACTAATATTTGGCAGAATATTCTGACACAAGGTAAGCCAACTAATAGGTGGTATAAATTTAAACTGGATAGAAGATTATTTTACAGTGCAGATAAGAAGTTATAAGCATTTAATTACTATAGAAAAACATAAAAATTCCAAATATTCTATGAGCCTAGGCTGCTTTCACAATATGGCTGTCTTCCATTTTTATCCATCAATCAGGAAAACAGAGAATCGGAACAATGGACAAACGGATCAGAACAAGGGATCTACAATAGTAATATAAAAATAGCCTTACAGTCTTCTATAAATATATGTTATGCAAACAATAGCGGTAGACAGCTTGCTCATTCATTATTAACAATCTTGAGAACTGTACTTTTCTTTAAAGGTTTATTCACCTTCAGACACCACTTTACAGTTTACCTGTAGAATATATTTTAAAGGGATACTCTGGCGGGGTGTTTTTTTTTTAAAACTTATATTGTCTTAAAGACCACTCCATTACTAGTGATATCTGACTTTACTTATCATGCTTTCACCTTCTTCAATAAGTCACATGATCACAGTGATTTTTTTTTTTTTTTCCTCAGTATGGATTGCTGTGTAAACAGGAGGTTGCTGCCTGCAGATACTATTGAGAGCTACCATGTGACCTCAGATTTACTGGGACTTGTGTAAGGTCCTGGCTGATATATAGACATGGATACAGGTGCTATACATGAGTGACAGCATCAGCAATAGCATATTTTGAATCTACTTCCATGAGAACCTTTCATAGCTTTTTATATATATATATATATATATATATATATATATAAGTTTTAATTACGTTGTGTCATCTTTTTGTAGTTGTTGCTTGCTCAATTCCCACATTTATTAATAGACCAGTGTTTCCCCAAAAATTTCTCGGGGCATACCTACCAAATAATTTGTACCAAAAGCAAAAAACATCCTAAGGACACAGATAATTTTGCATGAAGATATGCGGTCATCTTCCCAACAGTGTGTTGCAGCCCCTGGTAGGTTTCCAAGACACCCCGTTAGGAAGATCTGAGTTAGGTTAGACAGTGTAGTCAAAGACAATCTAAATTTGTCATATGTGCTATCAAATCTAGTGCTGCTATAGGTTAATATCACCTATTAGTTAGGCTAGAATTTTACACCATAATTTTGTTGCTTTTAGCCCATTTGTCAAGTGTGGGCAAATCGTAAGAATCGGATCTCAAACTATATATGTCAAAATGGAACACATTTTGGTGCATTTTACACCAAGGTTGTATTATACTGTGTAGGCAATGCCACATATTAGCTACTGTGGTTACGTTATATACATTAGGAAATATATATTATATATATAAAAATGAGTTTTATCTGTCTGTCTGTTCTTTATGCGCTACCAAACGACTGGACCGATCCTCACCAACTTTGGCACACATGTACATCAGGTGTCCGGGAATATTATAGACTGGATCTCAGCTCTCTTGGACGTACCATTCCTGAGATACAGTATTCCCAAAAAATGACCAGCATTAGTCTATACAAGCCTGCAAGTCTTTCAATCATATTCCAACTGCCATACACATGGTCACATGTCCCTTATCAGCCAATAAGAGCTCACAAGTGCTTACTCTCCTCAGGCACACAGGTTTCCATAGCAACCAAGCTATGTATGACCTGTATTAGTCAATAGCAGTTCACAGGACCTTAAATATTCAGTCATATCACGTGTATCAGCCAATATAAGTTCACATTTAATTTACCAGGTTTCCATAACAACACAGCCATAAATAGACTGTACCTATACTGGACTCAGTGGCGTAACTAGGAATGGCTGGGCCCCAAGGCGAACATTTGACATGGGACCCCCCCCCCGGCAACCTCCCCCCCCCGCACAAACTGCATTCCTGCACACACTATTATGCCCCATAGTGGCCCCTGCATACACTATTAGGCCCCATAGTGGCCCTTGCACACAGTATTCTGCCCCATAGTGGCTCCTTCATATAGTATTATGCGCACTTCCCGCTACTTCTTCAATGTTGGACCAGATATCATGTGAGCCAGGCATGCATCCCAACGCATAATGACGTCGGACTGGCCCACCGACATCTGGGATGCCACCAAGGATGCCCGAAGCCAGCTGAAAAGACCCCAGAGTATAATGATAGCAGTGTTTGGGGTGTTCACAGCCCACAGGCCTTACTTACCAATCCCCGCTCCTGCTCACAGCCGCCTCTGCAGAAGGTGCACAGACGGCTGTGAGCAGGAGCGGGGATCGGTAAGTAAATAGGGCCCGTTACCTGCTGTGTTACACCAGCAACGGCCTATTAAAAAAAAAAAAAAAAAAAAAAAAAACCACACATCAGGGGCTTGCTGGGACCCCTAATGTCCCGGGCCCTGTGGCAGCCGCTACCACTGCTAAACCGGTATTTACGCCACTGACTGGAGTGCCATACTGGATTTCAGCATTCTTATAAATTGAAACGTTTTTAAACTACTCATGCCCCCTGCAGCAAAACGCATGGCTGCTGCTCGAGCTAATGAAAACTCTCAGCAGACCCAAGCCTGTCTCCAATCTGACAAGGTATGTCACAGACAACAGCGCGCTGCTGAAACTCCCCAGCAGACCCAAGCCCGTCTCCAATCTGACAAAGCATTGTCAGCCACATGCACACAGCTGCACTCCAGGTTTCCATAACAACCCAGCCATTTTTCTTCACTGCTATAGGTCAACTTTAAAGGGGCAGGGCACTGTGGATGACACTGTTACACAAGGTCACATACACACAGCTTTACTCCAGGTTTTCCATAACTGATCGCAGGTTTTTCACTGATCGTCAAAATGAGATGCACATGATCACATGACACTTATGGACCAATGGAAAATCGCTGGTTCAGTCTTGACATACACACAGCTTTACACCAGGTTTCCATAGCAACCAAGCTATTTATGATCTGCATGAGTCAATAGCAGTTCGCAGGTCCTTAAATATTCAGTCATTTGACGTGTATTAGCCAATATAAGTTCACATTTCATTTACCAGGTTTCCATAGCAACACAGCCATAAATAGACTATACCTATACTGGACTGCCATACTGGATGTCAAGTGCAAAACTGGCCAATTCTTATGGGGTCACTACACAAACAAAAAATAAAAAATACACGTGCGAAGCCGGGTCCTTCTGCTAGTATATTATAGTTACTCTAAACTACTATAGCTGTACGTAAGGACAAGCTTGTTGACCGTTTCCAATGACAGCCAGCATAATTGTGAATGCAGCTCTGGGCTCTAATATAGCCTAGAACTTCTGATAATTATAGTTGAATATAATGCTGGTTTACTGAAAATCCCCTTGATCCTTCTTTTGACCAGTGAATTTAAACATTTTCCTGCAACTTTCCTCTTTCTCAAAAAGTATTTTTAGCCCATTCAGACCAAAGGAAGATAAATACTTTATTGTCCACATGACACTACAATAAATGTGTTACACTTAGACTAAAGACAATGTACATGATACTAAAGTGTAATATGAAGATTCCATGACTGGGAATATTTCCTGGATTTTCTAGCATGGATTTTCTGTGCGAAGGGCAGTAAATACAGTAAATATTTACATACAGAGGATATGCAAAGACTAAATTTCCAGATAACTTCCTTTGGCCATTTTGTGATATTTGAAGAAATATTTGAAAAGAGAGCAAATTTGTCAAGATATATACACATACATACATACATACAAAAAAAATCTGTTTAATCCTTAGGCGTAATGCTCAACTGCATGGTGTTTCTTGTGTTCTATTGTCAGCAGAGACCTGAAGACAAGGTGGTGAGTATAGGTCTTGAAATAGCATAGTGTTGCTTTCCTTCCATTCTCTGTATTTTTCACTAGTGATTTCACCACTTTCTAGAAGTTGGTTGATCATTGCCAAGTCATGTTCTTTGCACTTGTAAAGAAAAAATACAAAAATAGAAATATCAATATCTCATAATTCTGCACCATATTCTACTATGTTACAATCAAAAGAGCTATTCTTAATTATTCCAACATGCACCATATGATGTCACAAAATATATTGTTTATTGTATTGAAAAAAAATGGCATTCACAAAATACAAAGCTGGCCATATACATTAAATGTATGTTGGCCGAACCTGGCAATTTCGGTTGGACTGGCCAACTATTGAATGTGTATGGTAGCTACCAACTTGTATTTCCATTGCTAAATTCTTTTGTTCTTGGGAAGATAAACCTCTGCCTGAAAAACAACTTGGTTGAGCAAAGTGTGTATGCTTATGAGGGAGACAGTCAATATTTGGTCAAATGAGAGTTATGCTGACAGCAATATAATGTGTATGTGTCCAGTTTTAGACTATATGTTCAGGCTGGAGTCATAGTTCAATTACATCAGGTAGCCAAATTTATAGAACTTACAGTTAGCTATCTCTGATATAATGAAATGGTATCTGTGTATCCAGTAGTTATAAAGTCAGCAGACAAAAGCTGCATTCACTGTGTGAAGACAGAGTCCCACCTCCCTCCACTCACTGTAAAACCATCTTGCATCTATTCATGAGGCTTCCCTAGTAACAGGGAGTGAACTGCAAATTAGCTAGAAGTGAGACAACAAGTGGCAGGAACTTTAGAAAGATTTTTCAGGCAGTAAGCAGCAACATTTTTTTATTAAATTAAATTACATTTTGGTCCAGAATCACATTCTCTATTAAATGAGGCTAAGTTGTCTATAACATTAGTGACCGTTTAGGCTTTTCATTCCTGCATTAATGTAGTGTGGTCTTGTAAAGTTTGCACTGATTTTACTGGACCAACTGTAAGTTGGTTAAATTGATATAAAAATACCGATTTAACGTTAATTCTGTTTTAGGATGAATTGGACCAAGCCAAGCTTTTCAACTTCCCCTAGTTAAATGGTTACCTAGGATTTCAAAAATATCACAAAATGTTAACCTACCTTCAAAGTACTGTTTAAAGTCCTGATTTTGTGCAGTTTTTCATTGATTGATGGGTTTTTGCTGCGTTTAATAAAAGACTTTCTCAGTTCAATTTTAGATGAGGGGCGGCGATCTCCAATTGGCGATAGACTGGCTTCTTCTAAAGATTTGTATAATTTCTCCATTTCATCATCATCTTGATCTTACAGAAATAAACATTTAAGCATAAAAACTGGATTAATACAATACAATGTGCAACACAACGGACACAATGGATCAGATTTATTTAAAAAGGGCTAAAAGCAAAACTGATTTACAAGTGCATCTCAATAAATTAGAATATCATCAAAAAGTAATTTTTTTTTTTTAGTAATTCAATTGAAAAAGTGAAACACATATTCTATTGAGTCATTACAAACAGAGTGAACTTTTTCAAGTGTTCATTTATGTTAATGTTGGTTATGGCTTACAGCCAAGGAAAACCCAAAAGTCATCATCTCATAAAATTAGAATAATTAACCCAAAACAGCTGCAAAGACTTCCTAAGTGTTTAAAAAGGTCCCTTAGTCTGGTTCAGTAGGCGACACAATCATGGGGAAGACTTCTGACTTGACAGATGTCCAGAAGGCAGTCATTGACACACTCCACAAGGAGAGTAAGCCACAAAAGGTCATTGCTAAAGAAGCTGGTTGTTCACAGAGTGCTGTATCAAAGCATATTAATGGAAAGTTGAGTGGAAGGAAAAAGTGTGGTAGAAAAAGGTGCATAAGCAACCAGAATAACTGCAGCCTTGATAGGATTGTTAAGAAAAGACAATTCAAAAATTTGGGGGAGATTCACAAGGAGTGCACTGCTGCTGGAATCAGTGCTTCAAGAGCCACCACATGCAGACGTATCCAGGACATGGGCTACAAGTGTCGCATTTCAGATGTCAAGCCACTCATGAAGAATAGACAACGCCAGAAGCGTCTTACCTTGGACAAGGATCTGTGATATTTCAGTTTTTCTTTTTTAATAAATTAGCAAAAATGTCTACATTTCTGTATTTTTCTGTCAAGATGGGGTGCTGAGTGTACATTAATGAGAAATAAAATGAACTTTTTTGCTTTTAGCAAACGGCTGCAATGAAACAGAGTGAAAAATTTAAAGGGGTCTGAATACTTTCTGTATCCACTGTATACCATTTTGGGGCCAGATGTACTTTTTAGTTATACCATTTTAGGAAATGTCTATTGCTCTGATCACTTTTTATTCAAATCAGAGGTGAAACAGTGACAAAAAACAAAGTCCAGCACTTTTGATTTTTTTTTTTTTTCCAGCTATAACTTTCACCCTACGGGAAAATTATTTTTATAAGTTTGTAGACCGGGCATTTTCAGACACAGGGATACCTAATGTGTGTGTTTCGCAGTAATTTTCTACTTTTATATGTATTCTAGGGAAAGAGGGTGATTTAGAACATTTATTTACATAATTTTTTTTTTTTTTTTTAAACTATTTTATTAGCCTGGGAGCTGTCCTACAACAAGAAATGTACAGGGCTGGTGGGGACCGGCCCCAGGGATTAGCTTTAGTACCTTTAAGGGGTTCGCAGGTACTAATGCCTGCGATCAGAGTGGACTCTGATCGCGGGCATTAGCTCTGGGTCTCCAGCGTAGCTATTATTATTGTTTATTTATATAGCACCATTAATTCCATGGTGCTTTACATTTAAGGATTTACATACAGTACACAAGATATATGAAACAGATAATAGTAACAGTGACCAACTGGCACAGTGGGATACAGGGCCCTGCCCGCAAGGGCTTACAATCTATGAGGGAAGAGGGATAGAGACACAAGGTGAGGGGAGAGACTGTACAGGTGGTGGTGTGGTGACAGTAGTGTTATTGGAGGTTGTAGGTCTTCCTGAATAGGTGAGTCTTCAGGGCCTTCTTGAAGCTTGTGACTGTGGGGGACAGTCTGATGTGTCTTGGTATTGAGTTCCAGAGGATGGGGGATGCACGGGAGAAGTCTTGGAGACAGTTGTGTGAAGAGCGGATAAGAGCAGAACAGAATAGAAGATCTTTGGAGGATCGGAGGTTACGTGTGGGCAGTTAGCGGGAGACTAGGTCGTAGATATATGGAGGGGACAGGTTGTGGATGGCTTTATATGTTAGCGTTAGTAGTTTGAATTCTATTCGAAGGGCAATGGGTAGCCAGTGAAGGGATTGGCAGAGGGGAGCAGCTGATGAAGAATGGGGGGAGAGGTGTATTAAGCGAGCAGCACAGTTTAAGGTGGACTGGAGAGGGGCGAGAGTGTTTGCTGGGAGGGCATGGAAAAGGGTGTTACAGTAGTCTAGGCAGGAGATTATGAGGGCGTGGACTAGCATCTTTGTAGTTTCAGGGGTTAGGAAGGATTCAATGGATATTCTTGAGTTGGAGGCGGCAGGAGGTGTTGAGGGTTTGAATATGCGGCTTGAAGGATAGGTCAGAGTCTAAAGTTATCCCAAGGCAGTGGACCCTTGGGACTGGGGTGAGTGTGGTTCCACTATCTTTAATAGATGGGTCAGGTGGGGGGGGTCGTGCGAGGAGGGGGTGAAGATTATGAACTCCATGTTGAGTTTGAGAAAGCGGGAGGCTACGGCTGCTAGACATTCTGGGACTGTGAACAACAGAGAGGTAATGTCTGGTCCAGAGAGATATATTTGGGTGTCGTCACCATAGCAATGGTAGCAGAAACCATGGGATTCTATGAGTTGGCCGAGGGTGTAGATGGAGAACAGGAGGGTACCTAGGACGGAGCCTTGGGGGAAAGAGGGCGTGGCGGGGAGGTGGTGTGCGAGCGGGAGACGCTGAATGTGTGGTTAGTGAGGTATGAGGAGATCCAGGAAAGGGCCAGGTCTGAGATGCCAAGGTATGAGAACATTTGTAACAGGAGGGAATGGTCGACTGTGTCAAAGGCAGAGGAGAGGTCGAGGAGGACAGATTAGTGACGCTTGGCTTTGGCAGTTAGAAGGTCATTAGTGACCTTGGTTAGGGAAAAATTTGGTTAGAGATGCCACAAAGTAGGTGGCAATGCCTTAGCCGTATGTGTGTTGTAGGCCATGTGGCCTCTTCCATCCTTGTCAAGGGGAGTGATAACCTTCTCTCCTTTCATACAACAGTAGAGTGGCCGCCATCATCTTCACAGAATCAGCATCCGCCGTAAAAGCACGGCGGATGCCGGGAGTTTCACACCGCCTGGACACCCTCTCAGCCCAGGGCCCGCAGCATCGCCCCCACTCCTCCCACTGCAGGAAGCCAGCAATGGCAGGATTGGGGTGATACTGCGACCCTGCTCCTCGTCCCCCCCACCAAAACACCCTACATTCAGACTATAAGATGCACCTCCATTTTCCTCCCAAATTTGGGATAAAAAAGTGAGTCTTATAGTCTGAAAAATACGGTAATATTCTAATTTTCTGAGATAATGACTTTTGGGTTTTCCTTGGCTGTAAGCCATAATCAACATTAACATAAACACTTGAAAAAGTTCACTCTGTTTGTAATGACTCAATATAATATATGTGTTTCACTTTCTCAACTGAATTACTAAAAAAAAAAAAAAAAAAAAAAAAAATTTGATGATATTCTAATTTATTGAGAAGCACTTGGTTGCCCAGTCATAATGCAGCTTTCATTTTTCAGGAACAGAATACAAAATGAAAGCTGTGCTGTGATTGGTTGCTATGGGAAATTAAGACTAAAATTTAAAGGGGTATCTATCTGTAGATAATTAAAAGTTAAACATTTTTGCAAATATAAGTAGTTAAAAATTCTGCAGAGTTTTAAAGATTTTTAACCATCTTAGTGGTGGCAGTCTGTCTTGATTGAATGATACAACTATGAATGCAGGAACTTTCTATGATCTGGGACTTGTCAGGAACCCAGCTATGATTTTCTTATTGTAGCTGGGTTATCAGACAGGTACAATACATGTATCAGAAGATACCCCGGACTAAATCAGGAAATCATGGCTTATTTTTTGACCTTAGCAAGGTCCTGCATTGGTCGTATCCACTGATGAAGACAACAACTTGTGACCACAAGATATTTAGAGAAAATCTTTAAAACTCTGCAAAAAATTAAATTACTTATTTGCAAAAATGTTTAACTTTTAGTTATCTACAAATTTAAAAAGGGTTATGTTTATGGGAATACCCCTTTAAGATTAAAACTTTTAGACCGTTTTAATAAGTCTGCCTCAATATGTGTGTTAAACACAGCTGTAGAAAAATCCATGTCTATGATTAGATTTAAGACTACTTTTCAACTGCACATGCAATTTTTTTTTTTTCTTGGCAACAGGCTAATATAATTTCTTGTTAAAGGGGTGGTGCTGTTATTTCCTATCCACAGGACAGGGTATAAGTGTCCATAAGTGAAGCAACCCCCTTTTAAATAATGCAAAGAGTTGGTGGTGGTGTTGAAAGGTCCTCTTTAAAGGGGATGTGCCATTATGGACATTTATCCCCTATCCACAGGTCAGGGGATAAGTGTCTGATTGCTGGGGGCCTAATTTGTTGGGCCCCCAGTGATCAGGAGGATGGGGGACCAAAAGTCCTCCATTCACAAGGAGGCTTTTGGAGTGCCAGTGCAGGACTGCATAACCGATAGTAGAGGGTCTAATTAGCATATTGGATGGTGAAACTAACAGCACTGATTGCTCAGGAGTGGTGCGGGCTAGAGAAGAAATTCCAACTGCAACAGAATCACTGGAGTTTTACCTAATAAAGTATGCAAAGAGTTGGAGTTGGGGAAGGTTACATAGTAAGTATGGCTGAAAAAAGACTGATGTCCATCAAGTTCAACCAAGGGATGGGAAAGGGCATGACTGAAGGGACGAGTGAAGGAAATAAGCATTCTATACATTTCTATAAGCATTTTGCTATGTTGCCATTTGGAAGATTTTACATGGAACAGCTTTTCCCCATATTTCATGTACAGACCATTTATATATTTATAAAGGTTTATCTCATCTCCCCTTAAATACCTCTTCTCAAGACTAAACAAATTTAACTCCTTCAATATCTCCTCAAAACTGAGGCCCTCCATGCCACTTATCAGCTTTATGGCCCTCTGTTATACCTTTTCCAACTCTAGGTCATCCGATCTCTGCCCACTGTCAGAAGGGTGTTCCTGACAGTCTAGTCAGGTTCATCCCAAATATTCCAAATTGTTTGGTTTTCAACAAAACTGAACAAATGGCGATTTGCTTTGGATCAGCAAAAATGACCTCACCGCGAGAAAATTTTTTTGAGTGTTTTAAATGTTAAATGTGTAAAAGAGAATGTCAGTGCAGTGTGTGGTTAAACTCTCAATTTGATCCTCTGCTTACCATTCATTTTTCCATAGACATACAGTACAGACCAAAAGTTTGGACACACCTTCTCATTCCAAGAGTTTTCTGTATTTTCATGACTATAAAAATTGTAGATTCACACTGAAGGCATCAAAACTATAAATTAACACATGTGGAATTATATACTTAACAAAAAAGTGTGAAACAACTGAAAATATGTCTTATATTCTAGGTTCTTCAAAGTATTCACCTTTTGCTTTGATTACTGCTTTGCACACTCTTGGCATTCTCTTGATGAGCTTCAAGAGGTAGTCACCTGAAATGGTTTTCACTTCACAGGTGTGCCCTGTCAGGTTTAATAAGTGGGATTTCTTGCCTTATAAATGGGGTTGGGACCATCAGTTGTGTTGTTTAGAAGTCAGGTGGATAAACAGCTGATAGTCCTACTGAATGGAGTGTTAGAATTTGTATTATGGCAAGAAAAAAGCAGCTAAGTAAAGAAAAACGAGTGGCCATCATTACTTTAAGAAATGAAGGTCAGTCAGTCCGAAAAATTGGGAAAACTTTGAAAGTGTCCCTAAGTGCAGTGGCCAAAACCATCAAGTGCTACAAAGAAACTGGCTCACATGAGGACCGCCCCAGGAAAGGAAGACCAAGAGTCACCTCTGCTGCGGAGGATAAGTTCATCCGAGTCACCAGCCTCAGAAATCGCAGGTTAACAGCAGCTCAGATTAGAGACCAGGTCAATGCCACACAGAGTTCTAGCAGCAGACACATCTCTACAACAACTGTTAAGAGGAGACTGTGTGCAGCAGGCCTTCATGGTAAAATAGCTGCTAGGAAACCACTGCTAAGGACAGGCAAAAAGCAGAAGAGACTTGTTTGTGCTAAAGAACACAAGGAATGGACATTAGACCTGTGGAAATCTGTGCTTTGGTCTGATGAGTCCAAATTTGAGATCTTTGGTTCCAACCACCATGTCTTTGTGCGACGCAGAAAAGGTGAACAAATGGAATCTACATGCCTGGTTCCCACCGTGAAGCATGGAGGAGGAGGTGTGATGGTGTGGGGGTGCTTTGCTGGTGACACTGTTGGGGATTTATTCAAAATTGAAGGAATACTGAACCAGCATGGTTACCACAGCATCTTGCAGCGGCATGCTATTCCATCCGGTTTGCGTTTAGTTGGACCATCATTTATTTTTCAACAGGACAATGACCCCAAACACACCTCCAGACTGTGTAAGGGCTATTTGACCAAGAAGGAGAGTGATGGGGTGCTACGCCAGATGACCTGGCCTCCACAGTCACCAGACCTGAACCCAATCGAGATGGTTTGGGGTGAGCTGGACCGCAGAGTGAAGGCAAAAGGGCCAACAAGTGCTAAGCATCTCTGGGAACTCCTTCAAGACTGTTGGAAGACCATTTCAGGTGACTACCTCTTGAAGCTCATCAAGAGAATGCCAAGAGTGTGCAAAGCAGTAATCAAAGCAAAAGGTGGCTACTTTGAAGAACCTAGAATATAAGACATATTTTCAGTTGTTTCACACTTTTTTGTTAAGTATATAATTCCACATGTGTTAATTCATAGTTTTGATGCCTTCAGTGTGAATCTACAATTTTTATAGTCATGAAAATACAGAAAACTCTTGGAATGAGAAGGTGTGTCCAAACTTTTGGTCTGTACTGTACATGTCACATTCACTTTGACATAACTTCGGCTGTGTTTGCCTTGAAGAGCTAGAAATTGGATAGATAGGTTCCTAGGAGCCCTAAGGCCGGGGCCCCACATGGTGTAAATGCCGTGGTTTGGCCGTGGCTGAAACGCTGCAGCAAAACACATGGCATTTTACAGTCCCTGCAAAGAGGAATCCAGCGAATCCCATCCACACATTGCAGAAAAATACATGCCGGCGGTTTCCCTATAGGTACAATTGAAGCAGAAAGTCCTCAGAGAAAAACTGCAGACTTTCTGTGAAAAGCATAAGAGAGTTCTACACTGTTTTAAAGTGTGGCTCATACCGAAACTAGTCAATGACCAAAAGCTGCCGAACACAAAACGAATCTTGAGAGGTTCGCCCATCTGTAAGCATTATCATTATTTTTGAAGGAAAAAAAAATATTTTATTACAATAATGTATATAAGACTATGGAAAAAAAAATAGCTTTCGAGTTGTACACCTCTGTAAAATTAACAGTTTGTCTTCTGTATGAAATTCATTCTAATACTATAAAAATGAAATCAAACATAGCAAAAAGTCTGTTGAATGTCCACAGTGACATTTTGATACATAATTTCTCTTTTATGTTTTAGTTGCTGGTTTATGTTTGCATATTATTTTTTCTTCTTTTTTGCTTTGGTGCTTACCTTTAGCTTTCATGTGTAGGCCTTCTGTAACAATGGATGGCAAACTGTTTAATATTGGTTCCTCTTTGGAAACAGGATGTATCTTAAAGTCAGCACGTAACATTTCAACATCTTTCTTTTGGTGAAGATTTTGTTCTACAAACAATTTTTCAAGTTCTGGAGCAGATGAACTGTTTGTCATATGATGACGTGATACTTTTTCTTGATATTCCATAATACACAGTGATGATCCAGAGTTGTGGGCTAGGGAATTTCCATGTAGTGGTAATGCAAGTTCAGAAGAAATTGACGGTGAATTATGTTTGGACTGCAGGCAAAAAAGTTAAAAAGTCTTTGTATTACAAATGTTATGATTTATATATTAGAAAAGTCCAATTTTTTCTCTGTTAGACCATATCTATCTATCCATCTACAAATTCCAAGAACAGAACAGCACCAAAAAATAACCTGACTCGGCTGGTGGGTGCAAATCCTAAAGGTCCGGCATATGATCCCAAGTAAGTAATGCAAAAAATGGACAGCACTCCAGAGTTATAGATCAAATGGGTGAAGATTTATTCCAATGCAACGTTTCGGTCCTAAGGCTACAGAAAGGTCCTGAGCCTTAGGACCGAAACGTTGCATTGGAATAAATCTTCACCCATTTGATCTATAACTCTGGTGTGCTGTCCATTTTTTGCATCATCTATCCATCTAATCAGCTGAAACATTATTTGATATTGCTGGCATTCCAAAGGTATGTGGCTTTTAGTAGCTGCTGTTGTGATATATTTTTATTGTGAAAAGGAAACATGTTCATAGTGTACCTTGACTGGAGCCAGAGCCATCCCACAGCAATAGGACTGAGGGCTCTGAAAAATGTACTATTTTTATTATTTAAGAATGTTGACAATAATTTGTTAAATTATGTTTACAGGAATTAAAACAGTTTTCTGGCATAGATGGGTATAAGTGTGTTGCATCTTTGGTGCACAACCCTTTTTTGCACCACACTGCCACTCTGTTAGACACATTGGAACTCTGCATAGCAGTCATAGCCTCCTTCATCTCCTCCCACTTTCTAAAACTTAATATGGATAAAACAGAGATCATCTTTCCCCTCCTCACAAAGCTTCCCCTACTTTTGATTCTGCCTTGTTCTTCAAGCCTCACATCCAAGCCCTCAATACCTGCAACCTCCAGCTCAAAACCATTAGCTGAATACACTTAGGGGGCGTTCACACTACCGTTGGTGACCGTCAGTAGTGTCCGTTGCTATTGTCCGTTACAAGATTTTAGCATCGGACACTAGCTGAACCGTCAGAAATCCGTTAAAATTTCCATTCATTTCAATGGGTTTTTATATTGTGTCCGTTAGTGTCCGTTTACACCAAATCCGTCACAAGTCCGTTATTTTTTCGCAGACAAAAAAATCCTACATGCAAGACTTTTTGTCCATTAAAAAAATAATGGACACTTGCTTTCCATCAAGAATCCGTGTTTTTCAAACATTGAAGTCTATGGGTAACGGACTTATAACGGACAGTAATTGACAGCCATCAGTTACTGTCCGTTATTTTATGTCCATTTTTTTCCTGCGCATGCTCAAAAAGAAAAAAAAAAAAAAATGTAGTGTTAAAAAACGGACACTAGCTGATGCTAATGTGTCCGTTTTTTTTAACTAATCCATTAATTGGATCAGTTAAAAAAAACGGACACATTAACATCAGTTAGTGTCCGTTAATGTCTGTTATGATAGGTGTCCGTTTTTTGTTTTTTTTTTCTTTTTTTTAACGGACACTATCAGAACGGACATCAACGGTAGTGTGAACCCTGCCTTACTCACCCCGTACTGCAACACCCTTCTCTGTGGCGTCCCAACAAATGCTGTTGCTGACTTCTAGTCCACCTCTCTCTTCATTTTTAATCAGCCTCTCCCCTTTGCCATTTCCTTCACTGGCTACCCATTACCCAATGAATAGAGTGTAAAATGCTAGCACTGACACATGCCATCCACAATCTGTTCTCCTAATCTGCTGTTACTTCCACAGATGTAATCTACAATCATCTCAAGACCTCCTTCTTCACTCTGCTCTTATCTATTCTTCAAACAACCGCCTCCAAGACTTATCCCACATATCTCCTATACTCTTGGAACTCACTACCGCAATACATAAGACTGGTTTCCCACAATCACAACCTTCAAGTGGAACCTGAAAGCCTACAGCTTTCAATAAGTCTGCTGCCATCACACCAGTATCTGAACAGTTTCTACCCTCACCTACCATCTCTGTTCCATCTTCCCTCATAGATTATAAGACCTTGCAGGCAGGAGCTCTCTAGCCCACTGTACCAGTTGTTCACTATGTTAGTCTATTTAATAGTTTTTTGTGTATTAAGTGTTTTGTATATAGAACCCTCTTCAAATGTAAATCATCATGAAATCAATGGTGCTCAAAATAATAATCATCATAATAAAATTGAGTGTCCTTCAGTTGCATCTCATGCCAGTCAGTAATTAATTAAAAGGTTGGGTGGGCTTTGACTGATTGACAGGACAAAATGATGTACCTCAGTAAATACAGATATTGTCTTTTCCATGGGAGATTATGATTCCTAGAAATCTGTAATAATGCCTATGAAATATGCACGGTAAATGTATATTATATTACACAGGGTTGGAGAACAATTACATCCTACCAGTACTGACTACTGATTTGCAGTAAACTCAATGTTATCTTTGTGTTTACATAGAGTGATAGACACTGTCCAAGCCTTTATCAACAAGCTGTAATTAGTTGACCTGATTGCCTAGACCACAGAGAAGATAATCAGCTCTGAAAGTAATACAGAGAACTCAGGGAACAATGAGTCACATCATCCAACCTGCCATCAGATAACAGGCCTGATGCCTTGACAACAACGTGCAAACAATGGGAGGAATAATTTCACATAGCAGGCAAATGAAGCAGCAATGCTAAAGCAATATATTTAGGAAAACGCTTACATTTATATAAGCCAGCAGTATAGATAGGATCCTTGAGATGGGAATACCCCTTTAAGAGTGGCATAGGAAACACCAATATTAATAAATTCATCCTGGTGTTTTTCACAACAGAGATGACCAGCACAACAGAGCCCAAGTTATACTAAGTCTTTATCTACAAAACTAAATATCAATCTGTTTTACAAATCCTGTTATATAACATACTGCCTGCAAATCTGACATATGGTTAACCTGACCTGTGCTTCTGGTATACCAGCCCCATCAGTTGGTCAGTTATTACTATTAAACTTTACATCCCTGACAAGCACTGAAACACAGGTAGTGACCTGGTATTTCACTGCAGGAAAGTCCAAGTCAGCCAGGCCAAAGGATGCATACCAGGAGATCACTCAGGAGTAGACCCAAGTCATATCAATTCAGTAGCACAATTGGTCCACATTACAACCACTCAAAAAAAATCTAATGGTAGACTAGTGGGTCCTCCATCTAGGTTGGGATCTCACTGAATTAAATATTTCAGCAACACAAATAGCTGCATCAGCTTCCCCTCCTGCCCTCTAGGGGGCCCCAGCAACATGATATGGGACGCAGGAGCGGGGATCAGTAAGTAAATAGGGCTCGTTACCTGCTAGAGTTACTCCAGCAGGTAACGGCCCATATATATATATATATATATATATATATATATAGTACAGAACAAAAGTTTGGACACACCTTCTCATTCCAAGAGTTTTCTGTATTTTCATGACTATAAAAATTGTAGATTCACACTGAAGGCATCAAAACTATGAATTAACACATGTGGAATTATATACTTAACAAAAAAGTGTGAAACAACTGAAAATATGTCTTATATTCTAGGTTCTTCAAAGTAGCCACCTTTTGCTTTGATTACTGCTTTGCACACTCTTGGCATTCTCTTGATGAGCTTCAAGAGGTAGTCACCTGAAATGGTCTTCCAACAGTCTTGAAGGAGTTCCCAGAGATGCTTAGCACTTGTTGGCCCTTTTGCCTTCACTCTGCGGTCCAGCTCACCCCAAACCATCTCGATTGGGTTCAGGTCTGGTGACTGTGGAGGCCAGGTCATCTGGCGTAGAACTCCATCACTCTCCTTCTTGGTCAGATAGCCCTTACACAGTCTGGAGGTGTGTTTGGGGTCATTGTCCTGTTGAAAAATAAATGATGGTCCAACTAAACGCAAACCGGATGGAATAGCATGCCGCTGCAAGATGCTGTGGTAAACATGCTGGTTCAGTATTCCTTCAATTTTGAATAAATCCCCAATAGTGTCACCAGCAAAGCACCCCCACACCATCACACCTCCTCCTCCATGCTTGACGGTGGGAACCAGGCATGTAGATTCCATTCGTTCACCTTTTCTGCGTCGCACAAAGACACGGTGGTTGGAACCAAAGATCTCAAATTTGGACTCATCAGACCATAGCACAGATTTCCACAGGTCTAATGTCCATTCCTTGTGTTCTTTAGCCCAAACAAGTCTCTTCTGCTTGTTGCCTGTCCTTAGCAGTGGTTTCCTAGCAGCTATTTTACCATGAAGGCCTGCTGCACACAGTCTCCTCTTAACAGTTGTTGTAGAGATGTGTCTGCTGCTAGAACTCTGTGTGGCATTGACCTGGTCTCTAATCTGAGCTGCTGTTAACCTGTGTTTTCTGAAGCTGGTGACTCGGATGAACTTATCCTCCGCAGCAGAGGTGACTCTTGGTCTTCCTTTCCTGGGGCGGTCCTCATGTGAGCCAGTTTCTTTGTAGAGCTTGATGGTTTTGGCCACTGCACTTGGGGACACTTTCAAATTTTTCCCAATTTTTCGGACTGACTGACCTTCATTTCTTAAAGTAATGATGGCCACTCGTTTTTCTTTACTTAGCTGCTTTTTTCTTGCCATAATACAAATTCTAACACTCCATTCAGTAGGACTATCAGCTGTGTATCCACCTGACTTCTGAACAACACAACTGATGGTCTCAACCCCATTTATAAGGCAAGAAATCCCACTTATTAAACCTGACAGGGCACACCTGTGAAGTGAAAACCATTTCAGGTGACTACCTCTTGAAGCTCATCAAGAGAATGCCAAGAGTGTGCAAAGCAGTAATCAAAGCAAAAGGTGGCTACTTTGAAGAACCTAGAATAGAAGACATATTTTCAGTTGTTTCACAATTTTTGTTAAGTATAACAGTCATATGAAAAATTGGGGCCCCTTATATTTAAATCTTTTTTTTTAAATTTTGGGGGGTGCCCCTTCATTTTTATATCTTAATGTTTGGGTTTAAAAAATTCAACCCCCTTCCCCCCTCCCCCCCCCCCCCCCCCCCCCCCCCTAATTCCACATGTGTTAATTCATAGTTTTGATGCCTTCAGTGTGAATCTACAATTTTTATAGTCATGAAAATACAGAAAACTCTTGGAATGAGAAGGTGTGTCCAAACTTTTGGTCTGTACTGTATATATATATATATATATATATATATATATATATATATATACACACACACACACACACACACACACACACACACACACACACAGTGCCTTGCGAAAGTATTCGGCCCCCTTGAACTTTTCAACCTTTTGCCACATTTCAGGCTTCAAACATAAGGATATAAAATTTTAATTTTTTGGTGAAGAATCAACAAGTGGGACACAATCGTGAAGTGGAACAAAATTTATTGGATATTTTAAACTTTTGTAAAAAATAAAAACTGAAAAGTGGGGTGTGCCAAATTATTCGGCCCCCTTAAGTTAATACTTTGTAGCGCCACCTATTGCTGCGATTACAGCTGCAAGTCGCTTGGGGTATGTCTCTTGCCCATTCTTCCTTGGAAAACAGCTCAAGCTCAGTGAGGTTGGATGGAGAGCGTTTGTGAACAGCAGTTTTCAGCTCTTTCCACAGATTCTCAATTGGATTCAGGTCTGGACTTTGACTTGGCCATTCTAACACCTGGATATGTTTATTTGTGAACCATTCCATTGTAGATTTTACTTTATGTTTGGGATCATTGTCTTGTTGGAAGATAAATCTCCGTCCCAGTCTCAGGTCTTTTGCAGACTCCAATAGGTTTTCTTCCATAATGGTCCTGTATTTGTCTCCATCCATCTTCCCATCAATTTTAAACATCTTTCCTGTACCTGCTGAAGAAAAGCAGGCCCAAACCATGATGCTGCCACCACCATGTTTGACAGTGGGTATGGTGTGTTCAGGGTGATGAGTCGTGTTGCTTTTACGCCAAACATATCGTTTTGCATTGTGGCCAAAAAGTTCGATTTTGGTTTCATCTGACCAGAGCACCTTCTTCCACATGTTTGGTGTGTCTCCCAGGTGGCTTGTGGCGAACTTTAAATGAGACTTTTTTGGATATCTTTGAGAAATGGCTTTCTTCTTGCCACTCTTCCATAAAGGCCAGATTTGTGCAGTGTACGACTGATTGTTGTCCTATGGACAGACTCTCCCACCTCAGCTGTAGATCTCTGCAGTTCAACCAGAGTGATCATGGGCCTCTTGGCTGCATCTCTGATCAGTCTTCTCCTTGTTTGAGATGAAAGTTTAGAGGGACATCCGGGTCTTGGTAGATTTGCAGTAGTCTGATACTCCTTCCATTTCAATATGATCGCTTGCACAGTGCTCCTTGGGATGTTTAAAGTTTGGGAAATCTTTTTGTATCCAAATCCGGCTTTAAACTTCTCCACAACAGTATCACGGACCTGCCTGGTGTGTTCCTTGGTCTTCATGATGTTCCTTGGTCTTCTCTGCACTTTAAACAGAACCCTGAGGTGGATTATATTTGTCATCATCAGTCATTTAGGACAACTTTGGATCATTCAGAGATCCTCACTGAACTTCTGGAGTGAGTTTGCTGCACTGAAAGTAAAGGGGCCGAATAATATTGCACGCCCCACTTTTCAGTTTTTTATTTTTTACAAAAGTTTAAAATAACCAATAAATTTTGTTCCACTTCACAATTGTGTCCCACTTGTTGTTGATTTTTCACCAAAAAATTTAAATTTTATATCCTTATGTTTGAAGCCTGAAATGTGGCAAAAGGTTGAAAAGTTCAAGGGGGCCGAATACTTTTGCAAGGCACTATATATATATATATATATATATATATATATATATATTAAAAAAAAAGCATCAGGGGCCCTCCGGGGCACCTAAGGTCCTGGGCCCTGTGGCAGCTGCTACCGCTGCTTCCCTGCTACTTACACCACTGGACAGGGCCATGTCTACCATTGTGTAAACATTCCTTTTTTTTTATTTATTTATTTTTATACAGTCTGTAAAAGTTTGAGAAGTGAGAAGACCAATTTCTGGGAATTTTTGGAAAGGAATGTTGTCCCATTCTTGTCTGATGTAGGATTCTAGCTGTTTAACAGTCCTGGGTCACATTTTACACAGTGTCCTAACTGGATATTGTGTTATGACACCTCACCCCTGAAACTACAAAGATGCTAGTCCACACCCTCATAATCTCCCACCTTGACTGCTTTAACACCCTTCTCCATGGCCTCCCTGCTAACACTCTCGCCCCCCTCCAGTCCACCTTAAACTGTGCTGCTTGCTTAATACACCTCTCACCCCGTTCTTCATCGGCCGCTCCCCTCTGCCAATCTCTTCACTGGCTACCCATTGCCGAGCGAATAGAGTTCTAACTACTAACACTGAAATACAAAGCCATCCACAACCTGTCCCCTCCATATATCTCCGACCTAATTTCCCGCTAACTGCCCACACGTAACCTCCGATCCTCCAAAGACCCTTTACTCCGCTCTGCTCTTATCCGCTCTTCACACAACTGTCTCCAAGATTTCTCCCGTGCATCCCCCATACTCTGGAACTCATTACCAAGACTTATGTGTCTCTCACAGTCACAAGCTTCAAGAAGGCCCTGAAGACTCACCTATTCAGGAAGGCCTACAACCTCCAATAACACTACTGTTTCCGTACCACCACCTGAACAGCCTCTACCCCCAACTTCTGTCTCTATCCCTCTTTCCTCATAGATTATAAGCCCTTGCGGGCAGGGCCCTGTATCCCGCTGTGCCAGTTGGTCACTGTTAGTATTATCTGTTTTGTATATCTGGTGTACCGTATATTAACGCTCAAATGTAAAGCACCATGGAGTTAATGGTGCTATATAAACAATAATAATAATAATAACCATATATGTTATCTCCCCACCAGCCCCCTTTATAGCAGAGCACTAATCTTAGGACTCTCCAGTACATATTCTTACAATTATCTTCACTTGTAAAATGGAAGTGGTGTTTGTTAGTTTTTTTCCTGTATAATTCATAACAAGTTTTTGATGTTTTTCTAAAATTAAATAAAGTATTAACAGGTAAGACAATCCTGCAATAACATCAGAATATAGGCAGCTTAATTGGTGTAGCACAAATTATAACATTTGTCAGGCCAACACGTACTAAGGGATGCGTCTCTGTTGCTAAATCATGATCATCATGCTCACTTTCACTCCAGCAATCTACAAGAGAATCAAAAGGAATAATTCTGTTACTATCTTAAAATCACCGCTATTAAGTACACACACTTCTCCAAATTCAGCAATATAGGATATATTAACCCTTTCCTGCAGGCATCAATTTTTATTTTTGACTCCCCGCATTCCAAACCACATAACATTTTTTTTTCTTTTTTTTTTCCCATTCACAGAGCCAAATGAGGGCTTAATGTTTGCAGGACAAATTGTATTTCATAATGGTACCATTTAATATTCTGTACCATGTACTGGGAAACTGGAAAAAAAAAATCAGAATGGTGTGGAAATGGATTAAAACGGCGTTTCTAAAAACAAAGCCCGTAAGAAAATCGCAAAATATTCACTATACAGCCAAAATGACATGTCACATGTATTCTATGGCTCAGTATGATTCCGGGGATACCAGATTTATAGGTTTTTTTTTGTTTTGTTTTTTTATGTTTTAAACTAAAAAAAAAAAAAAAAATCCAAAAACTTTGCAAAAAAAATACATTTCTTGGAGTCGTCATATTCGGACACCAGTAACTTTTTTATATTTCTGTGTATGGTGATACATAAAGCTTCTTTTTTTGTGGGACCAGATGTACTTTAGTTATACCATTTTGGGAAATGTATATTGCTTTATTGCTTGGATCTCTTTTTATTCAAATTTTTATGAGGCGCAAAACAGTGAAAAAACAGCGGTGAAGCTCTTTGGATTTTTTTTTCCTGATATTGCATTCACCATATGAGAAAAATACTTTTATAAGATTGTAGCCTGGGAATTTTTGGACACAGGGATACCTAATGTGTTTGGTCAGGCCCCCTAAATGTGAGGGCCCATTGCTCAAATAATTGGCTGGCACAGTGGGCTAGTCCAAGCCTGGGGATATTCTGTTGGAAAAAAAGTATTGGAAGATAGGCTATTATGTTTTTTCTTTTTATTGTTTATTTTACATGTTCTTTAAATTTGGGACTTGAACACTAGGGGGTGTGATTGCTAGTATACTACATATAGTATACTTTATAAAGTGAAACTGATCTGCCTCTTGCAGTCTTATAAGTTACCTTATGATAGTGAAGCAGGGGCCTTCCCTAGACTTTTCACATCATGACAACGTGCATTGGCACCCCATGATCTCTTGCAGAGATGCTGATGAGGGGGCAAACACAAACAGAACCCTTAGATGCCACATCATTATTGATTGTGGCATCTAAGGGGTTAAATGGCCGTAAGTGGCGTTTTCAATGCTCACAACTGTTAAAGTAGGATGTCAGCTGACAGTCTCCCAATGGCACGTCACAGCTTCTGAGCCAGATCCATGTTCATGATGTAGTAGTACAACACTTTGCATATTCAAATTACACATATATATTTGCTTTCTCTGCTAAAGTAGAAGTAATGAGACAAATTTCTGAAACAGTAGGCAAACACAGAAACAGCAGGCTACCTTCACTAGAGTAGCTTGCTACATACAGTATGTATTCACATACATACGTTGCTTTTACAAATGTTACCACACTACATGGCAAACAGGGGCAGCATCTATAGGTCGTGCAGTGGTAGCAGTAGCTACTTAGTCTTGGACCCTGAGAGGGCCCCAAAGGTCCCTTTGCCATATAAAATATACCACTATTCTTAATGGCGCATGATAGTTAGGGGCTCCATTACAGATTTTGCATTAGGGCCCAGGAGTTTCAAGTTACACCTCTGGAACCAATAGTTATCCTCTTTTTATATTGGAGACCTAGTTGGAGGGCAAACACTGCAAAGTGTAACATACATAGTTTTAGCTTTACCCATTATAAAATATAGCAATATTACCTTCTTCTTTTTTATCTGCTATCGGATGAGTAATTACAGCAAGGCCTAGTTTATTTTGCCATCTGAAATGAAAAAAGGTAAAAAAAAAAAAAAAGAGATTTGACAGTTGTGTGCATGTTTTTACTAGCTACACTTATTGAATACAATAGTATAGTAGAGGTTACCACCCAAAAGGCAGCAACACTATCTGAATGCATCAGTATCAAATTCAGTCCAACATAGCGGCTAACAGGGTGAACTAAAACATAACTTTAATGATTAAAAATAGATGCTACAATGGCCACAATAAAGTACAATAAAATTTATATGCAATATAGCACAGATGTGTTGAGTGTACAGATACACATTTTGATGTGTACAGTCCCCAAGGGGATCTCTAACTGTAAAGCAAACACAGAATGGTCTTACCCCAGTATTGGTGTTTCTTCATGAGTACATGTTTTCAGTGAAAGGAGTGAGAGCAACAGGAACCTCTACTCACTGGCCCGAAATTGTTCAATGATCTGGTCCTGATGACCCCTAAGAAATAGCTCTAACCCTTACAAGGGCAGTACCCAGGCTGACCCTAGTGAGCCCTAGCTTAAACCTGTCCATGTGTACATTTCATCCTGGGGACAATGGAACTCCAATGGACCTGATTCACTCATGTCAAACAACCAATCAATAGTCTGGAGTTAATAACAGCCCCCCTCCCTGTTAGGTGAATGTAAAGTGACCTCAACAGGATCTAGAATCTAGCAAAATATTTACAGTGGGGAAAAAAAGTATTTAGTCAGCCACCAATTGTACAAGTTATCCCTCTTAAAAAAGATGAGAGAGACCTGTAATTGACATCATAGGTAGACCTCAACTATGAGAGACAAAATGAGAAAATATATCTAGAAAATCACATTGTCTGATTTTTAAAGAAATTATTTGAAAATTATGGTGGAAAATAAGTATTTGGTCAATAACAAAAGTTCATCTCAATACTTTGTTATATATCCTTTGTTGGCAATGACAGAGGTCAAACGTTTTCTGTAAGTCTTCACAAGATTGGCACACACTGTTGCTGGTATGTTGGCCCATTCCTCCATGCAGATCTCCTCTAGAGCAGTGATGTTTTGGGGTTGTGGCTGGGCAACAGACTTTCAACTCCCTCCAAAGGTTTTCTATGGGGTTGAGATCTGGAGACTGGCTAGGCCACTCCAGGACCTTCAAATGCTTCTTACGAAGCCACTCCTTTGTTGCCCTGGCGGTGTGCTTGGGATCATTGTCATGCTGAAAGACCCAGCCACGTTTCATCTTCAATGACCATGCTGATGGAAGGAGGTTTGCACTCAAAATCTCACGATACATGGCCCCATTCATTCTTTCATGTACACTGATCAATCGTCCTGGTCCCTTTGCAGAGAAACAGCCCCAAAGCATGATGTTGCCACCCCCATGCTTCACAGTAGATATGGTGTTCTTTGGATGCAACTTAGCATTCACTCTCCTCCAAACACAACGAGTTGTTTCTACCAAACAGTTCTTCTTTGGTTTCATCTGACCATATGACATTCTCCCAATACTCTTCTGGAACATCCAAATGCTCTCTAGCAAACTTCAGACGGGCCCGGATATGTACTGGCTTAAGCAGGGGGACACGTCTGGCACTGCAGGATCTGAGTCCCTGGCAACGTAGTGTGTTACTGTCGGTAGCCTTTGTTATGTTAGTCCCAGCTTTCTGCAGGTCATTCACTAGGTCCCCCCGTGTGGTTCTTGGATTTTTGCTCACCGTTCTTGTGATCATTTTGACCCCACGGGGTGAGATCTTGCGTGGAGCCCCTGATGGAGGGAGATTAGCAGTGGTCTTGTATGTCTTCCATTTTCTAATTATTGTTCCCACGGTTGATTTCTTCACACCAAGCTGCTTGCCTATTGCAGATTCAGTCTTCCCAGCCTGGTGCAGGTCTACAATTTTGTTTCTGGTGTCCTTCCACAACTCTTTGGTCTTCACCATAGTGGAGTTTGGAGTGTGACTGTTTGAGGTTGTGGACAGGTGTCTTTTATACTGATAACAATTTCAAACAGGTGCCATTACTACAGGTAATGAGAGGAGGACAGAGGAGCCTCTTAAAAGAAGAAGTTACAGGTCTGTGAGAGCCAGAAATCTTGCTTGTTTGTAGGTGACCAAATACTTATTTTCCACCATAATTTGCAAATAAATTCTTTAAAAATCAGACAATTGTAGTTGTGGATGAGGATCTTTATTTTCTCAGATGGTAAAACTGCCCATTCTTCTTGGCAAAAAGTCTCCAGTTCCTGTAAATTCCTGGGCTGTCTTGCATGTACTGCGTGCTTGAGATCTCCCCAGAGTGGCTCAATAATATTGAGGTCAGGAGACTGAGATGGCCACTCCAGAAACTTCACTTTCTTCTGCTGCAGCCAATGACAGGTCTACTTGGCCTTGTGTTTTGGATCGTTGTCATGTTGAAACGTCTGAGTACGTCCCATGCGCAGCTTCCTGACTGATGAGTGCAAATTTGCCTCCAGTATTTGCTGATAATGTGCTGCATTCATCTTTCCTTCAACTTTGACCAAGTTTCCTGTGCCTTTGAAGCTCACACATCCCCACATCATCAGTGATCCACCTCTGTGCTTTACAGTAGGAATGGTGTTCCTTTCATCATAGGCCTTGTTGACACCTCTCCAAATGTAACGTTTATGGTTGTGGCCAAAAAGTTTGATTTTTGTCTCATCACTCCAAGCTACCTTGTTCCAGAAGTTTTGAGGCTTGTCTCTGTGCTGTTTGGCATATTAAAGGCGAGATTCTTTGTGTCATTTGGGCAGTAATGGGTTTCTTCTGGCAACTCGACCATGCAGCCCATTTTTTTTCAAGTGCCTCCTTATTGTGCATCTTGAAACAGCCACACTGATAGTTTTCAGAGAGTCCTGTATTTCAGCTGATGTTATGTGTGGGTTTTTCTTTGCATCCTGAACAATTTTCCGGGCAGTTATGGCCGAAATTTTGGTTGGTCTACCTGACTGTGGTTTGGTTTATGGGCATGTTATCAGGCCAAAATCACCAGGGTATGTGAACTTTTGAACAGGGTCATTTTGATGTTTTTGGTTGTCATTATGATTTATAAAGAGAAAACACAGAAGTTTGACAATAAATGGCTCCAACCAACCACTAACCATGAGTGGAGAAATAGTTTTTGTGTTATCATTCCTATTCTCTGAAAAAAGGCCAAAAAATCTGCTGGGGTATGTAAACTTTTTAGCACAACTGTATGTTGCTACTTCTTACCAGTGGAGGGTGATGTCACTTGTTAGTACTTAACCAGTAGAAGGCTTAAAATGGAGCTCATTTACCAAGAAGAAACAGAAGAGGCAGAGATATTTTACACAGACTTTAATAAGGTTAGCAAGCTAGTGGATTTATCTGCATAATAATTCCAGTCAAGGCAATACATCACTCCAGCTATTCCTGAGACAAAACAAGAAGTATTTTTTTTTTAAACTACATTTTTGTGGATGAAAAATGGATGAGAATGTAGTACACAGGAATCTCCAGAAGTAGATTAAGTCCCCACATTGTGTAAACGCAGAGGAAAATGCAGCAAAAATTAGCTCTAGCTGACTCTAGCTCAGGTCATAAAAATGGAAAATGCAGCATCAAATGGGCAAAATGACCCATTTAAAACAGCAAATACTACTTACTTTAATCAGGAGGTAGGTCTGTTCATTGATATTTAACAAGCTCTTATGGTTAAATTACAGGAGTCATGTGGTTCTAACACTGATGGGTTATACTTAGGATAGGCCATTAATATTAGATTTGCTGCTGTTCGACACCTGGGACCCCCATACATTTCAATGGGACAGCGCTGAAATACCTACACTCGCCACTACAGATAGTACAGCGAGTGAGCAGTACAGCTCATGGTATGCAAACATTAGCAAAAGCTGGGCTGTGGGGGGTTCCGGGTGTTGGACATCTGTAGACGGCCTATTCTAAGGATAAGCCGTCAATGTTAGAAACTCGATAATCCGTTAAAAAGAGATTAGTAATACAAGGATAATATCACAAAAGGAGACTTATTGATTTATAAAATGACGAGGTTTATGTCGACATCATCTCTGATATTGGTAAAGACAAAAAGACGAGGGTTGTAGGATATAGCTGCAAAGCTGGCACATACAGAAGTCAGGCTAGGCAGAAGAATGCTTAGTCAATTACTGCAGCCCTAGGATCACTGGAAGCTAGAGAAAATGACACATAATTGTCCAAGTACAGTTTACTTCTACTTACTTATTCATCTCCTCTATGTTTTCAGCAGCAAAATAAAAGGTCTTATTCTTTGGATGACTGATCTTTATAGCACTTTAAAACAAGGAAACAATGAATGTAATGATGATTAAACATTTGGTCCATTAATGTGTTCACTTTTGTCATATATTGATACAAGTTATTTATTTATTTAATGAATATAGCTTCTTGAAGCCCTCCTATTCTTTCCTGTAAAATATACAGTATATAATATAGAAACATAGCAGATGGGATTGGGTGAAAAAAGAGGATGAAGACACAAGAGTAAGACAAAAAACCCCATGAGGCTGATGCCAGATACTCCATGTCAGGTGAAAAAATATTCCTTCACAACTCCAATTCCGGCAAAGAGTATAAAAAAAAAACAAACAAAAAAAAAAAAAACCTTGGATCAACTTGTCTTCACCAAAAATCTAAAACCCATAACCTGTAATATTTTTCTCTTTCAAGAAAGGCATCAATATTGAACTTGCACAATCAGTCCACCATAACAACATTCTGTTGCAGTTTTATTGCCTCATTTCTGTTACAATAACGAATCCCTATATATAGTGCTGGTGCAGTATTCTTTCCTCTAGACAGAGGATACCCCCTTGGCTATGTCACAGGCCTAGGAGTAAAGAGATTATTAGAAAGGTCTTTATATTGTCCCTTTATGTATTTTACATTGTGATTAGACCTCCCTGTAGCTTCTTTTTTCTAAACTGAATAATTTGTCCCTCTGTACTCCAATCCACCTAACTATCTTGATCTCCCCTCTATGCTCTCTAATTCAGTTATGTCCGTCTTGCATACTGGGTCCCAAAAATTGTGCACAATACTCTGATTTGTATAGAGGCATAACTATGTTCCTGTGTTCTTGTCATGAACATCTATGCCTCTTTTGATGCATCCTATAATTTTATTTGCCTTGGCAGAAGCTGCCTAGCACTGGTCAAAGTAAGCTTAGTATCCACCAAAATCCTATAGTCTTTCAGTGGCAGTCTTACCTAGTAATTTACTATTAAGAAACATAATCATACATTTTGTTTCTTCAACTAAAATGCATAACTGGAGACGTAGAGCTATGGGGGGTGTGGAGATAGCAGTCGCTACTGACCCATGGGGACTCAAAGACCTCATTACAACATAATAAGACACCAGCGTTATACATAGCACAGTAAGAATATGTAAGTTGAGGGTCCTGTTGCAAATTTTGCATCGAGGCCCAGGTGCTTCTAGCTATGCCTCTATGTAGAACCTTAGATTTGTCGACATTAATCTTAATTTTCCAAGTCTCTGCCCATGCTTCCAGATTTCCCAAATATGAATGTAATATATATCTAACATCCTCACAGGTTTAATTACTTTACAAAGATTAGCATCACCTGCAAATATGGAACTCTTGCTCTGTAAACTCTCTACCAGGTCATTAATAAACATATTAAAAAGAAAAGGGCCAATGCTGACCCTTGTGGCAGTGTCCCAGTCTGAGTAACACTTCCCACTAACAAATACCTTCTGTTTCCCATCACTGAGCTAATTGCATATATTTTTTCCAAGTTCCAACCTTCTTACTTTGTACTTGTCTTTTATGTGCTCCCATGTCCAGTTTAGAACTGATCTCCTCATAGAAGTTGATCAGATTAGTCTGATAGGACCAAGTCCTCATAAAGCCATACTGATTGGGTGTTATATTGTTATTTACATTGAGATATTCTAGTATAGCATCTCTTAGAAAACCTTCAAATATTGTGCTAACCCCCGAGATTAGATTTACCAGCCTATAGTTTCCGGCCTCGAACAGAAGATGTTCAGGGAGACTCCAAAGGGTACAGTCACTTTAAATGGCTCCAACTTGGCTTTAAAATAAGACCAAAGATTACCGTATTTTTCGGACTATAAGATGCACTTTTTTTCCACCCAAATTTGGGAGAAAAATGGGGATGCGTCTTATAGTCCGAATGTGGGTGTTTTGGCGGGGGGGGGGGGGCGGAGGTGCGGGGGTCGCAGCATCACCCTACTCCTGCTGCCGCCGGCTTCCTGCATTGGGAGGAGTGGGGCGATGCTGCGGGCCCTGAGCTTGGAGCAGCAGATGTCCCGGCGATGCAAACCCATCCTGACATCCGCTGTGCTATTATGGCGGATGCCGGGTCTGTAAAGATAATGGCGGCCGCTCTGCTGCAGAGCGGTCGCCATAGCTACCAGGTCTGCACTGTAACGTAAAGCGGAGACTGGGAGCTAATGCCCGCGATCAGAGTCTATTCTGATCACAGGCATTACTACCTGTGAGCCCCCTCAAAGATATTAAAACTTCCCCCGGGCCAGTGGTACCTTTTTCATTGCAGCCCGGCTCCCTCGCGGTGAGATCGCAAGAGCCAACCTGTTCCTGTGACAGCCGGGAGCCTAATGAAGGCTCCCAGGCCTGTCATAGGAATATTACTACTGCGGCTGGTCTATGACCAGCCGCAATAGTAATGCACAGAATCTCCCATAGACTGCAATACATTGATTGCAGGTTCAAGCTAATAAAATAGTAAAAAAAAAAAAAAAAGTTTTTAAAATCACCCCCTTTCCCTAGAATACATATAAAAGCAGAAAATTACTGCCTCCCCATACAGCTGCAGGGCCACCTGTCAATGTGACCTTGCAGCTGTTGCAAAACTACAACTGCCATATGTTAACTATTTTACCATTTTTTTTGCTTCAAAATTTTTTTCCCTATTTTCCTCCTCTAAAACCTAGGTGCGTCTTATGGTCAGGTGCGTCTTATAGTCCGAAAAATACGGTATGTCTGTAGTCCACTGCATATACTCACCTCTTCATTTTAACCAATGTGCAGAAGAACACATGAAGCTGAAAGTGTGCAGGGAGGGGGACATTATGTTATTCTTCTCCTGTCCCTGGACCCATCAATGCTGACCACAGTACCCAAGTTGATCTGCTCACCTCTCATAAAGTTAAAACTGACCAAAAAAGGTTATGTACCCACATAAAAGTTAAAAAGTTATGAACGTATTACTAGCTTGAGACTAAAATGTGTTATGGTTAAAATGTGCATAAAGCATCAGAGTTATGTACCAGCAATATTTATTTAAGCTATAAATTGCAAGCTTTTGCAATTTTAATGTGACTGTTGGGGGGTTAAAGGGGTTTTCAAACAAAAATGTGAAAGAGTCACTTGCCACTGGGGGTATTGAATAAAATAATAATCTTTATTAATCAAAAATTTTAAATAACACATATAGAACTCTCCACTTCATAAAGTGAAATCAGTGATCGGACTGACCCCCAATAGGGATTCACTATCCAAAGAGTACTATAAATAGTATTTCCCTGAGATGGAGAGTTCTACATATGTTATTTAAAATTTTTGATTAATAAAGATTAGCAGTGACTTTTGTTTTTGTACACGGCCTAGGGTATATTAGCACTATATTTTGTTTATTTTGGTTATATTAAACGGGTTTTCCAGGCAAAATTTATTATTACAAATCAAGCACCTACCTACCCTCTAAAGACAGCTAAATTGCTTCATTTTATCTTGCCCCATTTTTCAGATCTGAGAAGCGGTCACATGACCCTAGGTAATTTGCTTTCTTCATATCCTATGAGTTGCTATTCCCCACAGAGCCCTGCTCTTCCTGCAGGAAGGGGGAACAGTGACGTATGGAACATGGTAAGGAGAGTGTAGAAAGCATGTGTATCTGTGTATTCGTCTTATCTGGTGAATGAAACAGTGTCTGTGCTAGTCAGCAAGAGAACACTAACATATAATCTTGTGAGAATGTAATGTACCAAAAATGCAGGGATAAATCAATAATGACAGACACTAGGTAAGGGGGATAAACAAATTGAGCTATTTTATTCTGAATCAATAGAATAGAATTACTATAGATTTAATATGTGAAGTTAAAAATTTAGACAAAAAAATATCAGGAACCAATGTATAACTGCAAGTGTGATGCACATATCATTTAACAGAAATCATACAAGGCAATACACAATCATCAGATGACTTCAAATAGTTTGCAGAACCACAACTCTCAGCAGTGCAATTGAGTCCATCATAAAGTGACTTTGCAATGTTGTTTTGTAGAATAGAACAGGTCTCAACAATTATTAATACGTTGTGTATATGTATATATGCATATACCACTAGAAATATTCTTATACTAAGATATCATTTTGAGTATTCCATTTTGTGAATGTATAAGTTCACCTTAACCTTCTCATTAATCCATTGGAGATGTAAGGAGTTTCTCATATAAATTTCAAATGCGTCACAAATAGGTGTAGAGAGACTCTCCTGGTCCCCATAGACAAGATGGAGGGGCTTTCTTTAAAATCCAAAAATAATCCACAGATGAATTCTCTCCAAGGCAACCAACATAGAGGTCTGCACACAATTTCAACTGTAAGGATATGTTTTTCCTAGCTGAAAAATTCAGGTTCAGGAATTTGAAGCGGAATTTTTCTACTTGCTAAATTTCACGTCCAATTCCGCACCTGCCAGGCGGAACTAACTGCCTCCCATTCACGTCAATCTACATGAATATGAAGCATAATGCTTATTTTTTCCGCTAGCTGAACAAAAAAAAAAAAAAAAAAAAAAATCGTCGTCTGTCTCCAATTGAAATCAATGAAGGCTGGTTTCAGGCCAAATTTGAAGCTGATTTTGCGGTGGATTCTGCCTGCAATTCAGTGCCAAATTCAGCTTTGTGAACATATCCTAAGGACACAAATATAGGTAGACTCTGAATACTTCCGACTGTTATCCCAGGTAGTTAGGTAAGCTCTCATTCGCTCCATTTGTAATTCTCAGACTCTAACTGTCAGCCTTTGCATAGGCTATTATTCCGGACACAGGCTACGTTCTATAAATCAGCTCCTAAGCCACAGTCCTCTCTTGGGTCAACTTCCAAGGTCTCCACACAGGTAATGATTTACTTTCACACCTCCCCTTGTGGGTGGGGATCTATGTAGGCAGTTCCCTTATTGGCCAAGTGGTCCTCTGGTGGGCAGAGCTTCCTTTCTCTAATGGCTTCCTAAATCTAGTCTTTCAGTTGGAGCTGCTGTTCACTCCTCTTCTGGCTCTGGCTCCTCTGGACTTACCCTGCTGACTCCACTACAGGTTTTTATAACCCATCCAGTGGGTGTGTTACGATGTTATTCATTACGTGGGGGTTACTGGATTGGTCCCCAAATTAATTCTCTATATGCATAACAATAATCTCAGGGAACCACATCACTACAGGATTTTCGATACCTCAGTGTATGTATATGTATTTCCCTCTACTTGGTACTGTGAATCAAACAGTGCCTGTGCCTTCTCAGCTAGTGAACAGTGACTAAATAATCAAATTACAATAAAATCCACCCCCTAGCCCATTAGAACAGTGCTCATATCAATGTCACGTGATTGATCACACAGAAGAGACTGCAGAAATCTGTGGAGCATGCCCAGTGCACCAAAGATTATTTAATTCCTTCAGCGCCAAAAATCTCTAATGTTCCTGCCACTAGGTTTGTCCCTTCTAGCTAATTTGCTATTTTCTCCCTGTTACTAGGGAAATCCAATCCATAGATAGATCAGGCTTAAGACAGCTTCACAGTGAGTGGAAGGAGGAGGGACTGTTCTGTCTTCTCACAGTAAATAGAGAGGGGAGGGGTTATTTTTTTTTCACAGCATGTCAGCTTTCTCTGTGCACTGTACTGAACATTCTGCACATCTTTCAGCTACTGGCTCCTTGTGTGATTAAATTTGGGATATTATTCAAAGACAGCAAGCAGTTTTCCTCATTGTGCTCATAGATTGCTCTTTTGCTGTGCCAGGGATCATCTTAGCTGCATTATGCCTGCATGTATTTGCCCTATATTTGAAATCCAGTGTTCATGGATCTCCTATATTATGTTGACTTGGGCTTTTCTTAGCCATTTGTTTGCTATTATACAGTTCAGTTACTCCTGGCAGAATTACATGTAAAAACAGTATTAGTAAAAGTGATGGATAAGGGGAGAGGGCAGACTGCTCCCAACTTAAGAGAGGAATTTAAAATGTGCTACAGCCATAATGTGATTACTAGCTGTAAAAAACCTGATATGACACCACATACGAGGGCTTATACAGTCATAGAACAGACTGCCCAGCAAGAACCTGCACGTTTAAACTTTTCATGAATGCTCAGGTACCCTTTACCTGGAGAATTTACATTATCTTGAGTCATGTCACCAGTCATTGAATTTAAGGCTGCGGCATATAATACATTTTTCCTCATCCTCCTCCACCATTATTCCTGGATTATTTTTTAAGAGGGCCACAGTCACAGTTTCTTGTTATTTATGTAGTTGAATATCTTGGGACTATTTTTACTTACCCTGCTGATATAGCTCTCTCTCTCTCAGTCTTGCTGCCTTTATTTTGCACATTTTTTTTTTCTCTTTATAGTTTAACATATCGTCATTTTGTTACTGTTTTAATGGTTTAAATGCTTTCTTTTTCTCATTTATTGCACCTCACAGTTTTGTTTAACCGCAACAGTTTTCATAACAGTACGTATTAAAGATACATTTAAAAATGTCCTATTTAGCTTACTTTGGTTTTTAAGGATATTGTCCCAGTTTATAGCCCTAAGGCCATCCCTCTGATGGCTTTTTTGAAATAGTGATTCCATTCCTTCTCCACTAATTATCTAATTAAAGGATACTTGAAAATGCTTTATGTTGTAGTCATTATTACCCAGGTGCCCCCCCCCCAACCTCCACTTTGTTATACTGTTGGGTTTGGTGGCTAAAATTATAACTAGAATTCCCCTCTCACGTGTTGGGTCCTGCATTAGATGGGAAAGGTAATGATCTTTAATGACCTGTTACCTTTGTTGGGTGATACTGGGGTAGTTCAAGGTCCCCCAAACAATTAACCTCATTCATTTTAACTAATTATTCTATTTATTTCATTAGTAACCATTTTACTTACAGATGTCATCTTGCAGTATGGGCTTTATGCAGGAGTTTACATATGAGGAAACCTATCCCACTCCAACCCAGTTCTCCAATAACCAAACTCATCCCTTCTTTACCAGCTCTTGAGCCACTTGTTTACCTCAATAATCTCCCTCTGTCTTTCCTGTGTGGCCTGTGGTGCAGGTGTTTTGTGTTTTCGTGGTACAGTAATTCAGAAAATGAGATCCTTGTCCAATCATTTTTTAGGACCTTCCATCTATCTCTAACTTTGTCTTTGGTACCAATGTACACAATGTCTACTGGGTCTTCCCAGATTCTCCTATTAATATTGTGAGAATGTGAACCTAGAGGGCACTGTTGAGCAACCCAAAACCAGGGTTAAAAAGGTCCTCAACCACACCCATAGGTGGGGCATCACTCCAGAGGGAGTGCAGACGGCAGGAGAGAGCTGCTGGTGACCTGCAGAGAGCAGGTGGATTGTGGAACCAGTCGGAGACAAACAGGCAGTCTGTCCCAAGAGGACTGGATTCCAGAAAGGACTGGTTAAGCTCAGTGTGAGCCAGACTGCTCAGGAGAAACCTCAGTAAAGCTTCTTGCCCCCAGAAGTTAGTCAGGGCTCAAGAAGTGAGTTATTGCCCTGTGTGTGGGCTAGGCTGTTTTTTTTTGTTTTGTTCCTGTTATCACTTACTAGCTGAATAAAGCCATTTATTTTGGATTGCCATTACCTGATATGCTGTTTATTTAGCACCCAGCGCCACCAACACCTCTGTCAAGTCCAGGAAGCTGCTACCTTTGATGCTAAACTACCCCCAATTGTCACAATATGTTAGCCTGATCTGTGATATTCCAAATTTAAGCACTCAGAAGACAACAAACCGTTCGATAATTTTCTCTGTCTGTGACAGATTGCCCTATCTATCTGACCTTTCCTTTGTTCCCATTTCCATTCTTACTGGAGAAGATATTGCCCTAATTAATAGTGTGTTGCTGCAGCTGTGCTTTACATGAGCTGAGGTCCCCCTCATCCACCAACTTGGCAAATTTATTCCAGCTGAGGACTAACCTCCCTAACAGTCTTCCCCCTACCCCTCTTCCTAACCATTACCCAGCTCCTTGCCTGTTCATTCTGAACCTCAATGCTTTCATCCCCATCTACTATATTGAGATATTCAGTGAGCAGCAAATTCCTCTCCATGTAGTCAATTGCACATAATGTTGAGAGTAGACTCCTTAAACGGCTGTCCCAGGACACAGCATACATAGCACAAGATGTGCACGGAGATGCATTGTCCCCAAAGGAGTCCATGATACCCAATAGGGATATCTACAGTGATACAAAGTGAAATCAATCAATAAGTTAGTTACCTTCTAAAGTCCCATAGTCTAAAGTCACTGAATCAAAAGGCACACAAAGCATACCTCCAGTTATAGACAATGCACACTCTCATGCTCCCACACTTACTAGCTTAACTCGCTTAGCAGTCATTTGCAGAGTTGTTGAAAGAGATCACTGATAGGAGAAATGTTTTCCTAAACCTTTCCCTACCATAGTGCAGTTGAACAAGCCTTCCGCTGATGAAACTAAGTTGACTCAGGGGGACTTGAGGGGTTGCAATGGGTTACCCTATGATAGACTTGAGTTTCCCTAGGTCCTCTGCTACAGTATAGTCTCCCAGTCTTAGAGCTTAATCCTCACCACCATGCCTGCCGGTTTGTTTCGGTACAAACCACACTTTAAATTAGCACTATTGACAGTGTAGAATACTGTTAAGGCTTCTGTATATGATGGACCAGGCCACAGGACATTTATTTTACAAAAAGCCCTATTTGAAGAGTAGAGCACATTGCAAGACAGTCACATTGGATTTTTGGAGTAGCGATTGCAGTTTCAAATTATACTTACCAAGAAGATGAGATTTATTACTGAATGGGTGACCTGGTCATTGAAAATTAGAGTAACACACACATTGCATGTCACAGCCAGCTTGGAGTTTGAGTGACAATGGCAGTTTTATTTGTATTATAACAAAAAAGAAAATCTATTGCAAAAAAAAAAAAAAAAAACATGTAAAGGGATATTTCCTTCTCAATGGTCACATTCAGACTTTTAGCTTAAGCTAACTAAAGTGTTTTAGCCAATACATTGTTTTATCCATCTTGCTCCAATCACCAGATACAACTAAATCTCTCCCTTTCTATCTTGCTTTTCCCATACTCTAGATCTGCATCAGGGACAGACTAGGATTTCCTTATGTTTTTTTAGGGTAAGTCTGGGTACTGCCCTTGTAAGGGCCGGAGTCTTGTTGGGAGTACAGGGAAAGCCTGACAGGGCTTAAGGCTAATATTCTAAAAGGAACTGAGGCTTCCACAAATGTGGTTGAGAACCCTGGTACTCGTTTGATGATCTCTCGTTGGGAAATGCGATTGCTTACTGGTCTCCAGGCAGACATATCCTGTGAAAAGGTAAGATCAATCCATTTACTTCTGTGGATTATTCCATAATATTAAATGTGTATGAGAGGCCCCCCATATGGTTGCTCCTTAATTGGTTGAATAAACATTATAGCTTTCTACTACCCCTGATTAATTGACCAAAAGTCTACAAGAGACATCTGATCCTCCTGCTCTCCTCTTCTAATTCATTAAATGTGACAATAGCCATTTCAATTTGTCTAAGACTAATCACAAAAGTTTGTAAAAAAAAAAAACAAAACAAAAAAAACTTTGGGAAATCTGGGGTCAAAACTGCTTCATTCTATAAGCAGCAGGCTGGGAACGGGAGCATGGGGTTTTCCTTTCTGCCAGATGTGTGTCTCTGCATTCCAATTGTGCCATAAATTCTCCATGAGATCTTCCCTTCCTCTTCGGATCGATGCTGGAGATGCAACGCAGATTGGGGTATGATGCTACATATCTGGTGGAACTTCCCTCTACTACACCCTTTCTGGAATGACATTCGCAGGATTGCTAAGACAGTCACAGGAGTTGAGCTGGAAGATGATCCAGCCCCTTTTCATCTTTCCCCATAAGTTTAAAAAACATATACGCAGACTAGTTGTTTTTTTGTTGGTAGGTTGTGCCTAGGTTGTGGAAGTCTACCTCCTCTCCCTCCATGGCAGCTTAGCTACAGGAGGTTCTGCACATCCGTCATATGGAGGATCTTCTCGCGGAACTTAAGCAGGATCATAGCTCACACCAACAAGTGTGGATCCTATGGAATACTTTATTATTCTGCCGCATTCCAATCCATCCTTCCTAGACTTTTTCCTACCCCACTAGCCCAGTCCTTTCTGCCCATACCCTAACTCTCCCCCCTATTGCTTCCCCCGTACCCGTTCTTCCTCACCTCCTACATGCCCGATTACACGCCTCCAACTGTTGGGAGGCAAGCATCCTTCTCAGCTATTTTATTTGCGTTAACATTTTTCTTATAATGTGTTGCTCTGCTGCAACAGAGCCTTATGATCCCATCCTTCTCCCTTATTCTCTTATCCAATCCCCATGTGATGTCTCTCCTCCCTATGCTTCCCACCCTATACCCCACCATTGTTCTCAATGTATGTTATCTTTGGCTTTGCCCATGTTGAACACTTTCTTGAAAAAAATTAATATTTAATGAAAAAAAAAAAAAAAGGTTCATTCTGAACTGGCTCACTCATCTCTAGTGGGTAATAAGAAGGGGCTGGTGGGCAAGTTTCTGCTTGGTTGACTCAGAACCAATTTCCATTGAGGTCAGCACAGGGTTCACCAATGTCCAAGAGGCAGAAGGGAACAGTAGTGTAACTAGGTAAGATGTGATTTAGTCTGACTCAAAGTTTTAAAAACAGACCCTGTCCTAAAAGCTACCTAAAGTTTTTCTATAGACATAGATGGAGACTATCTGAATCTAACTAGAAATGACATTAGAAAATAAAAAAAGGCCCTGTCTAAAAGCTAACTAAATTTTTTCTATAAATATAGGAGACTTCTATCGCGGCAGGCGATGACACAGAGATGCAAAAAAAAGGCCTGATGCAAGCAGGACAGTGACCTTTGGTTTGAACTGCCTGCCAAGGTTGCAATTGGTCAGTCTCTAGAGAAAAACAAATTGCATCAATTGTGGGGGGGGGGGGGGAGGTGTTATACCACTACACACTCCCTGATCCAATAATTGGATCTGTGTCGGCAAACTTGATTACCATTGTTGGTGGGGACCAATTTCTCCCGGTGACTGGTAAACAATACGGCATACTATTATGGTTCATTGCCTCGGCAGCTGTGCCGTAATAGAACTATTCGTGTCGCCTAGAGGTTAATATTTATAGGGTCTATCATGTAGAATAAATAGAGTACTAATTTTTTTTTATGGATTGTTATGGATGTGACAGTAAAATTGCTAAAAAATATTCACAAGGGGAAACATATTTAGATAGATTCAGCACCTAAGGGGTTAAATGGTCAGGCTGTGGAGTCAATAAACAGCACAAGTGCAAAACAGTGATAAGTTGAACATTTGTTCCTCTAATAACTCCAAAAAATAAGACCCCAATGTGTGAAAATGAGAGAGCAAGTATGCTCTCTGATTGATAAGGGGTTGGGGTGATATCATGACAAAAGTTCATTGTACCCCCCACCCCTGGGGTCATCTAAGAATAAGACATCATTCTCCTCCTCTTGCACACTGTCTGAAGTGGAATCTGCAAGTACCCGCAAATGGAAACCAGTGGTAGTTTTAGTTCTAAATGGATTATTGGCTTCAAAACAAGACCACAGTCATGACTCTAGCCCCCATGGTTCCAGAGCTAGAACATTTTTAGCAATTGCTTTTTCTGCAGTTTCACTGCTTGGGATAAACTGTGCCAGATTTATAAAGTATAATTCAGTTTAATAAATCTGTCATTATTAAACTGCATGGTCTAACTGTACACATACCATTGCTTGGCTTAGTTTACCCAGAAAAATGCTCCAAAATTTGGCACATTTTTGCACACAGTGTTGCAATTTAGATTTCTGGCACTTTGTAAATCCCCTGTGTCTCCAGTTTTAACATTTCTATAAAAAAAAAAAAAAAAAAAAAGTAACTGATGCCCAGTTAATTCAAATATTCCCTTGTTCCACCTCTGCCTCTCCCCACTGGCATATAAGCCTGTGCACAAAGTGTTTCCTCCATACATTCTGACCTAACCTGCTCACCTCCCTACAAGTATTTTTGATCCTCACAAGACCTCCCTTGCTCTCCTATCTGTTTTTCACTAAACCTTCTCTAAGATTTCTCCCTTGCATTTCCCATACTCTGGAACTTGCCACCACAAACACACTGTCGCCTACCTTTGAAACTTTGCAAACTCTTCTTCAGAAAATCAAACAACCCACAATAAACTTTACTGTTAACACACTACTATATGAGCTGCTTCTGCCCTCTCATACTGTCCCTTCCTCTTGGAGTGATGTACAAAAATGGTAGGAGAGTATCCAAAAAAAGTGAGGTATGGAGACCGCACTTCGCTAAGAATGCTTTTTATTAAACTCAATTACATAACGCGTTTCGAGGAATGAGTCCTCTTTATCAAGTGTACTATGAACTGAATAAAAACAAACAAATATTTATGGAAAAGTTATACTCATAAATAAATAAATAGATACATAAAAGGCTTATACTCATACATAAATAAATATATAGATACATAAAAGGCTTGCTAAAAGCTCAAAAGGCAGTGTCAGAGGAACAAGTCAACTCCAACAATTATGTAGGAGAGTTGAAAAGGTAATATAGAGACAACATATATGTACATAGGAAACATATAAAAAAAAACAAAAAAAAAAAAACTGTATTGTTATGGGGTAGATGGAAGTATATAATAAATTTATATATAAGGTTACTTATAGGGTTGTGAGTTGGAGGGTGGAATGAGAAAGAGTAGTAGTTAGTACTTACCAGCCTAAAGCTATGGGCTGAAAGAGCTGAAGTGTATGAGGTGACCATTTGATTGAGGGTATATAAAAATATGGCTAATAGGTTTAGATAAAGAAAAAAAAAAAAGAAAAAAAAAATTATGTAAAAAGTGAACTAGATAAAAGGGTTGACTGACCGCTTGATATGTTCTTTATATATATAGTAGCGTAGATCTAGGGGAGTGTACCCACAAATTAGTAAAAAATGCTAATGAGGGATATCTACTGTGCGCTTGAGTATTAGGAATGACAATAAAGAACAGAGGACGCTGGGCGTTAGGTGTGCGCTTGCGCGTACAAAATGATATTATTACACTATAATTGCTGCCACTGGAATGAAAGTAAGTATATAAATATATACACATTCAGTCAGCAAATGGTTATGCTAGGTTGAAATGATATACGTATGTTGCAAAAGAGGGAAAGGGGTGAAAAAAGAAAAAAAAAAACAAAACTGGATTGTTGTGGGGTGGATGAAAGTATATAATAGGTTACTTATAGGGTTGTGAATTGAAGGGTGGAATGAGAAAGAGTAGTAGTTAGTACTTACCAGCCTGAAGCTATGGGCTGAAAGAGCTGAAGTGTATGAGGTGACCACTTGATTGAGGGTATATAAAGGTATGGCTAATAGGTCCTGCCTATAAAGGGGAGGGGTTTAGATAAGAAGAAAAAAAAAAATTATTTATTTTTTTCTTCTTCTTATCTAAACCCCCCCCCTTTATAGGCAGGACCTATTAGCCATACCTTTATATACCTTCAATCAAGTGGTCACCTCATACACTTCAGCTCTTTCAACCCATAGCTTCAGGCTGGTAAGTACTAACTACTACTCTTTCTCATTCCACCCTCCAACTCACAACCCTATAAGTAACCTTATATATAAATTTATTATATACTTTCATCTACCCCATAACAATACAGTTTTTTTTTTATATGTTTCCTATGTACATATATGTTGTCTCTATATTACCTTTTCAACTCTCCTACATAATTGTTGGAGTTGACTTGTTCCTCTGACACTGCCTTTTGAGCTTTTAGCAAGCCTTTTATGTATCTATTTATTTATTTATGTATGAGTATAAGCCTTTTATGTATCTATTTATTTATTTATGAGTATAACTTTTCCATAAATATTTGTTTGTTTTTATTCAGTTCATAGTACACTTGATAAAGAGGACTCATTCCTCGAAACGCGTTGTGTAATTGAGTTTAATAAAAAGCATTCTTAGCGAAGCGCGGTCTCCATACCTCACTTTTTTTGGATACTCTCCTACCATTTTTGTACATGATATGCCGCCTGGATCCGGGAGATCCTGACGCCCAGAGTTTCCGCAGCTCGCACATACTGTGACATATACTGGACAACTCCACAATACCATTTGTGATCACACAGAAACTATATAAGGTGAGAGTACATCAATACTGGTGTCACCATGCACAAGAGTGTTACTATATGAACTGACCAATTGAGGGGACATTGGTTCACACCAAACCCTGTCGGTTGCACATTCACATACTGTATACCCACACTCTGTGCTCACCTACCTACTCTCAACCTTTATTAGTGGGCACGTCCTGGTCACCCTGTACAAACTACTTTCATAACACAATTTATATTGTGTAATATATTACTATCATACGATAATTTTTAAAAAAAACAGTATTACCCTATGTGCCGCTCGGCGTTGTTTTTTTTTGTCTTTCTACTAAAGCTCTTCTTGGAGTGAGAATTTATAAAGACTAGTATACTGTACGCCAGTCTTAATAATTCAGGGACAATTAACACTAGCAGGGGAATGAATGAATGAATGAATGAATGAATGAATGAATGAATGAAGAGACTCCTGCTTCAGAAATTCAGGTGCACTACTGTGTGCAAGATTTGAAATCTACACCAGTCAGATACTGTTGTAGATTTCAAGTATAACTTGCGCCAGCATTCTGAAGTGAGATATAGTAAATTTGTAGGGCCAAGGTGTCCACCATCATAGATGGGTTAGTAAATTCCCCCTAGTTGTTTTAGGCCTCTTTTTTGCACTTGAACCATTTTCCATGCGCAGAGCAACCTGGAATTGGTGCTTGAAATTAACTAATAATAAAAATGGTAATTCGTATAAGTACATAGCTGTAAGTGCACATTTTGACCAACAAAATATTTTGTATTGTATATAAGTAGACAGTTGCATAAAATCAATACCAAATATTCCCCAACTCACTATTTTTTTTTGCATTCAATGGCTGGATTCACAATGAACTCAGGAAGATTGATGAAACCTTCAGCTTTTTCCGCCTGTAATGGATAAATTTTAGATGTGATTACAGTTAGTATTATTACCATTAATATTTTTTTCTACTCACAATTTATTTGGGTTTTTACAATTTCATTGGCAACATATGATTAAATAATGACAATGTTTAATAAATGACACAATGTAATATACTACTGACCTTTACAACGACATGATAAAAAGATTTTGCCCCTGAGAAAATGAAGAGCTAGCAGATGAATAAAAATGTAGGGATAGACTTGAGAATAAAATTGAAAGGATTGACATAAAAATAGATAGAGAGTTCAAGAGGATTAAATAACACAACAGAAGTCAAAAAAGTTAGTGTATAGATTAAAGGTATTTATATATATATATATATATATATATATATATATATATATCCTAGATTATATGTATAACCGATGTGTTATATAGTGAAAGGAGGCGAGCCAGGGGCGTAATTAGCAAACTTTGGACTTGGGGCCCCCCCCTTGACATAGCACTCCCTTTCTTGGCCCCCACATGGTAGAACGCCCCATTTACACACACTATAAGCTCCCAAAGTGGCCTCCAGACAGGATAATATTTTATAGTGGCCCCTCTATACAGTATAATGTCCCGCAGTGCCCCCATCACACAGTATTATGTCCTATAGTGGCCCCTACAGTGTTTGTTACAGATATTGCAAAAATTTCGGATTTGGCAGAACCTGAAACTTTTGGGGTACACCACCTACAAACTATTATACTTTTCAGAGTGTAATGATCAGAGGCCCAGGGGAAGTGACAAACACAAAAACTAGTGTTACTCACCTCTCCTGGGCTCCAGGCGACTCCTCTTCAATAATGTCAGAGACGCGGGTTACACTGGCGACATTATGCTTAGTGACACCGGCCTGACATCTATGACATCACTAAAGAGGCACGAAGACAACAGAGATAACTGCTGGAGCCCAGGAGAGGTAAGTAACAGTTTTTTTTTTTTGCCCACCTCCCCTAAGCCTCCAATCATGATCCTCAATATAATAATAGCAGTTTCAGTTTCCTGCAGCCTTACTTACCAATCCTAGTTCCTGCTCATGGCTGCATCCGCTTCCCCTTCTGCCCTCCAGGGGGCCCCTCTATGGCTGCTATGTGGCCCGTGACATTAGGTGGCCCCTGCTGTTTTTTTTTTTTTTTTTTTTTATACATAGGGGCTTACTCCAGCAGGTAAGGGACCCTATTTACTTACTGATCCTTGTTCTGCTCACGGCCTCCTCCACTTCCCCTTCTGCCCTCAATGGAACCCCATGCGTCACACTGGGGAAGGCCTCCAGCCTTGGGAGCACTGCTGTTGCCACTCAAGTAGCATGGGTGATGTCATAACAGTGGGAGGATCAACTCTCAATGCATGGAGTAGAACAGGAAGGAAATTGTAGGGGTCTTAGTTGCAAGAGCAGTGCTCCAGGGAGATGAAGGTCCATCCCCAGTGCACCAACTGCCTCATTTGCATATGACCTCAAAGTTGTTTTTCTTAAAAAAAAAAAAAAAAAAAAAACGACACACAAAGATATGTTGTTTATCACGGTAATGTGCTCTGTAATACGGTGGTGACAGTTGAATATGTTTCTAGGAGGCGATTGTTAAATTTAAAGGGAGTCTCTCTACTGCCGTTCAATAATTCATAAATGGACAGAAAAAGAAAATCTGATATGTGCAATGGAAAGAGTCCATAATATAGTAACCCAGGCTTGCAATTTTGTCTTAAACTTAACGTAATGCTTTATGATAGTTACTAAGCAACAAAATCTCTTGCTGCATTATGTACCATATGAATATTTTTCTTGCACTTCTGCGATCAACTGTCTGTGGTTCTATTATCACTTTTCCATAAAGTTTCACAAACACAACGAATTATATCAAAGGCAGATTTATAACCTACACAAGTCCAAAAAAAAAAAAAAAAAAAAAAAAAAGACGCTGATGATGAATACAAATTTGTCTTTTTCTATAAAGCTTCATATTTTATAAAATCAATGTCTCAAAATATCAAAATAGTACTAGGCTGCTTCTAGTATAGTTATACGTGTAGTTTTCCACATTCTAAAAATAATGTACCCAATTAGAAAATGTCATATTACTGCAATACTCAGCATGCAGTGATCTGTCAGAAAGATATGTTAATGACTACAGGTATGATCTGATTAGACTCTGGGTCTTTCCACAACATGACTTAAGGCCCCACGTTGCAGAAACACAGCTTTTTTGTTGCAGATTTTGCTGCATTTTTTTGAGCTAAAGCCAGGAGTGGAATGTAGAATGTACAAGTATGTAGAATGTAGAAGTATAAGTGTTTCCTATACAGTCATATGAAAAAGTTTGGGCACCCCATTAATCTTAATCATTTTAGTTCTAAATATTTGGGTGTTTGCAACAGCCATTTCAATTTGATATATCTAATAACTGATGGACACAGTAATATTTCAGGATTGAAATGAGGTTTATTGTACTAACAGAAAATGTGCAATATGCATTAAACCAAAATTTGACCGGTGCAAAAGTATGGGCACCTCAACAGAAAAGTGACATTAATATTTAGTAGATCCTCCTTTGCAAAAATAACAGCCTCTAGTCGCTTCCTGTAGCTTTTAATCAGTTCCTGGATCCTGGATGAAGGTATTTTGACCATTCCTCTTTACAAAACAATTCCAGTTCAGTTAAGTTTGATGGTCGCCGAGCATGGACAGCCCGCTTCAAATTATCCCACAGATGTTCAATGATATTCAGGTCTGGGGACTGGGATGGCCATTCCAGAACATTGAATTGTTCCACTGCATGAATGCCTGAGTAGATTTGGAGCTGTGTTTTGGATCATTGTCTTGCTGAAATATCCATCCCCGGCGTAACTTCAAATTCGTCACTGATTCTTGTACATTATTCTCAAGAATCTGCTGATACTGAGTTGAATCCATGCGACCCTCAACTTTAACAAGATTCCCGGTGCCGGCATTGGCCACACAGCCCCAAAGCATGATGGAACCTCCACCAAATTACAGTGGGTAGCAAGTGTTTTCTTGGAATGCTGTGTTTTTGACGCCATGCATAACGCCTTTTGTATGACCAAACAACTCAATCTTTGTTTCATCAGTCCACAGGACCTTCTTCCAAAATGAAGCTGGCTTGTCCAAATGTGCTTTGCATACCTCAGGCGACTCTGTTTGTGGCGTGCTTTCAGAAACGGCTTCTTTCGCATCACTCTCCCATACAGCTTCTCCTTGTGCAAAGTGTGCTGTATTGTTGACCGATGCACAGTGACACCATCTGCAGCAAGATGATGCTGCAGCTCTTTGGAGGTGGTCTGTGGATTGTCCTTGACTGTTCTCACCATTCTTCTTCTCTGCCTTTCTGATATTTTTCTTGGCCTGCCACTTCTGGGCTTAACAAGAACTGTCCCTGTGGTCTTCCATTTCCTTACTATGTTCCTCACAGTGGAAACTGACAGGTTAAATCTCTGAGACAACTTTTGTATCCTTCCCCTGAACAACTATGTTGAACAATCTTTGTTTTCAGATCATTTGAGAGTTGTTTTGAGGAGCCCATGATGCCACTCTTCAGAGGAGATTCAAATAGGAGAACAACTTGCAATTGGCCACCTTAAATACCTTTTCTCATGATTGGATACACCTGGCTATGAAGTTCAAAGCTCAGTGAGGTTACAAAACCAATTTTGTGCTTCAGTAAGTCAGTAAAAAGTAGTTAGGAGTATTCAAATCAATAAAATGATGAGGGTACCCAAATTTTTGCAGCGGTCAAATTTGGTTTAATGCATATTGCACATTTTCTGTTAGTACAATAAACCTCATTTCAATCCTGAAATATTACTGTGTCCATCAGTTATTAGATATATCAAATTGAAATGGCTGTTGCAAACACCCAAATATTTAGAACTAAAAATGATTAAGATTAATAGGGGTGCCCAAACTTTTTCATATGACTGTATATGCCTCTACAATGCATTCAAAGATATTTTGCTCAATTCACAGACTTTGAGGGCAGGTGCATCATTGGGCTAAGAAGCAAGAGAGTCGTTTCAATGAACTGCCCGCTGCTTAGGCTGTTCAAACCTAGGTTTTAGTAAAGTTTGGTAGCAGTATTTACTTATAGATGGCCCAGACAGGCCATCAGTAGAGAGGATTGCTTGATCCAATAACAAGCAGCTCCCTTATTTTCCTTGTACACTATCCAGACACAGGTAGCGACTTCATTACATACTTTTTTTTGTCATGTGTAGGGGCCCATAAAAAAGAATGGGTCAGTGTGCTATCCGTAAAATACATGGATAGCTCACTGATCATGGCCACGGTTGTCTGCAACCGGTCTTAGAGTGTTTTACACAATTTTTTTTAAGCCAATTTAAGGTGTGGTTTATTCCAAACTTGTTTGATCCAAAACCATGTCTAAGTAAACTTCAACCCCAATTCCAATGAAGTTGGGACTTTGTGTAAAACAAATAAAAACAGAATGCGATGATTTGCAAATCCTTTTCAACCTATATTCAATTGAATACACTACAAAGACAAGATATTTAATATTCAAACAGATAAACTTTTGTTTTTTTTGCAAATATTCACTCATTTTGAATTTGATGCCTGCAACACATTCCAAAAAAGCTGGGACAGAGGCATGTTTACCACTATGTTACAACACTCAGTAAGCGTTTGGGAACGGAGGACACTAATTGTTGAAGCTTAGTAGGTGGAATTCTTTCCTGTTCTTGCTTGATGTACAATTTCAGTTGCTCAACAGTCCGGGATCTCCGTTATCGTACTTTGCGCTTCATAATGCGCCACACATTTTCAATGGGAGACAGTTCTGGACTGCAGGCAGGCCAGTCTAGTACCTGCATTCTTACTACGAAGCCACACTGTTGTAACACGTGCAGAATGTGGCTTGGCATTGTCTTGCTGAAATAAGAAGGGATGTCCCTAAAAAAGACGTTGCTTGGATGGCAGCATATGTTGCTCCAAAACCTGCATGTACCTTTTGGCAATAATGGTGCCTTCACAGATGTGCAAGTTACCCATGCCATCAGAGATGCTGGCTTTTGAACTTTGTGCTGATAACAATCCGGACAGTCCTTTTCCTCTTTTGCTGGGAGGACACAATGTCCATGATTTCCAAAAACAATTTGATATGTGGACTGGTCAGACCACAGGACACTTTTCCACTTTGCGTCAGTCCATCTCAGATGAGCTTGGGCCCAGAGAAGCTGGTGACATTTCTGGTTGTTGATATATGGCTTTCGCTTTTCTTGGTAGAGTTTTAAATTGTACTTGTAGATATAGCAACGAACTGTGTTCACTGACAATGGTTTTCTGAAGTGTTTCTGAGCCCATGTTGTAATATCAGTTACAGAATGAGGTCAGTTTTTAATGCAGTCCCGCTTGAGGGATCGAAGGTCACGGGCATTCAATGTTGGTTTTCGGCTTTGCCTCTTACTTGCAGAGATTTGTCCAGATTCTCTGAATCTTTTGATATTATAGACTGTATATGATGAAATCCCTAAATTCCTTGCAATTGTAAGTTGAGAAACGTTCTTAAACTGTTGGACTATTTGCTCACGCAGTTGTTCACAAAGTGGTGAACCTTGCCCCATCCTTGCTTGACATGTTGCAGGCATCAAATTCAAAATGAGTGAATATTTGCAAATAACCAATAAAGTTTGTGTTTGAACATTAGGTATCTTGTCTGTAGTGTATTCAATTGAATATAGGTTGGAAAGGATTTGCAAATCATCGTATTCTGTTTTTATTTATGTTTTACACAACATCCCAACTTCATTGGAATTGGGGTTGTAGAAAGGTGTGAAATAAATGTATCCATTTCCTAAAACTTTTTACTAGGCAACATACTTTTAACGACATAGCGTGTGTGGACACCTATGAGCTTGTTGGGTGTCCCATTCCAAAACAGTCTGCACCCACCAGTGTACTACCTCTCCCAGCAGGTGCAGCCATAATGTTACCTTTGCTACACATTGCACTCTTTGATCCTTCATTCTTCTATATATGTGCAGGGAAGGTGTGTGCCTTCTTCCTTCTGATTAAAAAGGCACTCTCTGCCAATCTGTATATATAAGTTTGCATCACCAACCACACCCTGTCTGAGCAATCAGTTGCTAGTTTACTAGTGTCCTGACTGTTGATCATTACTGTGTATCCAGTGTTGGTCTGAAGGGCCTAGGGCCCACCAGAGCAATTTGTTCTGAGGGCCACCCAACAGCTTACTACTAATAACTTACACCATGGTTCCTTCAGTGAAATCTTACATATGTGCTGACTATCTGGCGATGCTGAGTATTTCCCAATATCATCATCCCCTATACTAATGTGCATGCACCAATGAGTGACATGGCCATGGAGCACCCCACGGATATGGAAGATTTTAGTGAAGGAGCTGTGATGCAGGCATAGCACACAGGGCTGCCATCAGGAATTATCAGCCCCCCCCCCCAAAGTATAATGCTCCATATAGTATATAATTCTCCACAGTTGCCTCCACAGTATAAAATGCTCCCCTGAGTCCCCCTACAGTGGCCCCACATGGTATATAATGGTCTACAGTGACCCAACACAGTATAATATGCTCCCAAGAGCCACGAGCCGGTTCAGGTGAATCCCTTGAAATAGTTTTCTACGAATGTTCATGAGGTTCCACCCTCCGGTTCATTTCAGTATTATCATATGTTGGGGTCTCTTCAGAGCCAAGAGAATAATAAGTAGACTCCCAGAGGAGGTGAGAAAATAACAGTTATACTCACCTTGCCTCACCTCTCCTGGGCATCCTTGCGTCATTTGCCTTCTTCTACCGGCTTCCTCTTCAGGTCTGCGGGTGACAACATGTCCTGATGTCACCACTGAGGCCTGTGATTGGACCTCAGCAGTTACGCTGACATTAGGACAACAGTGTACCCCACGTAACCACTGAGGCCCAATCACAGTCCTCGACAGTGCTATACCAGACGAGTGCCCAGAAAAGCACATTAAAGTTTAAAAAAAAAAAAAAAAGAAGAAGAAGGAGAAGAAGATGGCTCTAAGAACATGGCAAGACAAAATTATATTTTCTAAAAAAGTATTCATGCTGTACAAAATGAGTAAAACACAAAAAAAAAAAGTTTTGTATCACTGTAATCATACTGATCTATAGAATAAGAATAATATGGGGAATTGGGCAAAAATTTCAGTGTAAAAAAAAGGTCAAAATTGGTTTTCTTCCATCCTTCTCAGAAAGCATTGGTAATATAAAAATATGCCATTGAAAATTTCTACTAGGCAGATCAAAGCACTAGAGCTGAATCTAAAAGAGTAAACATTTCCAGGTTAGGGTCAATCCAAGTGCTAAGGGTCAACACCAAAATCAGAATATCTGGTAAACAAGCCAATGTCAGAATAAGCAGCAACAAACATATATGGACAAAGTTCTGAAACCAAGGTTAGTAATTAACTAATAACAGGCACCTGGTACATAGAAAACAGGCCTTAAATATCCTTCTTGAGAGCTACAGAAATCTTCAGGTGTTGGCATGACAACCTTAAAGCAGAAGCAATCAGACCCACACAGTGACATTCCTAAGAATAAACCCTTAAACAGCTACCTTAACATGAAAAAAGTTATGCCTTTCTGAATCATGGAAAGAAAAAAACAAAAACAAAAAAAAACAAAACACACCAAGCCTTAAAGGGGGTTTTCCCATCTCTCTCTCAACAGTTTGTCTTCTCTTCCTTTCACTTCCTGTATTCCTCAATAAGCTGATCAGTGGGCTTTGATTGACTTTAATGGACCAGACACTGAGGTACCTCAGTAGCTATAGACATTGCCTTTACTATGAAAGATTATTAGGTTTATAGAAATCTAAAATAAATGCAGATTAAATAATATGCACAGAAAATGTATATTACATTAAACAGGTTTGAAGAGGGAAAAAAAAAAAAAAAAAAAAAAAACCATGTTGCCAGTGCCCAGGATGCCTGTCAAATAGCAGGCACTGAGCAAAACTCCTATCTGAGCCCTTAGCTGCAAAATGCAATTATCTGACCTGATAAGGGCAGGACACAACAGCTCTGAGAGCAAGTGTTATCTGAGAACTCAGTCCCCCTCCTTTCCAGAGAGCAGGGAGTCAGGTCACTTGTCCTGAGATCAGATAACAGTTTGGGAACCAAGGAAACTTTGTGTAAAAATGGGAGGAATAATCTCACATTTTCTTTCTAAAGCAACATATTTTGTAAAATTCTTGAATTTACATAAGCTATCAGTTTCAATAGGATCCTTTAGATGGGGTTAAAAAGTAATCAGTCGGGGCGGAGCCTAGCCGCGATACGACATGGTCGCATAGTTTCTGAGCTCCCAGCCTGAGTCTCAGCTAGCGACATTTACACAGCGACCAGCCGGTGGAGTGACACTCTAAAACTACCCTAGGAACGGGAACTTACCTGGGAAGATGCCTAGGAAGCGCAAATCGGTGGTGAAGCCGCAGAAGATCCTGGATTTCTTCTTCTCTCACGGAGGAGGAGAGGAGCAAGATGGCGACGGCCCGCGCATTGAAGTGACCTCCGGAGCCTCGACTCCTTCTGGTGACCCTCTGGAGGATGCACTTTCTCTCTCGCTGTCCGCGCAGAGGAGAGCGCTGTCGGCCCCGTCTCTGCATCAGCTGATGGAGCGGGCGGACTCCGGATCGCATGGATCTCCCCTCCCGGCGGGCCGGGACGGGAGCAGATCCCGGGCCTACCGAAAATGGCGCCGCAGGGCCTACAACTGCAACAAGCCTGGGAACGCAGAAATCGCCCACCGCGAGTCCGGTGAGGCAAAAGCCCAAATTACAGAGCACTGGTCTGCAAGGAGAAGAGGTGAGCGACACTATACCACATACACCCCCAGCTATTGATTTCTTTGCAGATATCCCGGCGACGGAAAGTTTGTTAACTGAAGCTTCCATGAAAAATATGCTTATGGCCTTTTGTAAGTCATTAAAGACAGACATGTCCCTGATGGTGAAACCGCTAGATAAAGATCTTCAAGAGTTAAAAAGTCGTACGTTACATGTTGAAACTAAAATGGCAGAATTTGCTGCATCACATAATGTGCTTATAGATGCGCACTACGACGTGGAACGGGATGTGACCTTTCTTAAAGCAAAGATAGCCGACTTAGAAGACCGTTCCAGAAGAAATAACTTAAAATTTAGAGGGATCCCAGAATCAGTGCCTCCAAAAGACTTAACTGTTTTCCTCCAAGATATGATAAGATCGCTATTACCGAATCTCACGGAAATGGACTTAACTATTGATAGGGCTCACAGAGTTCCGAGACCCTCACATTTAGATGAAACAGTACCCAGGGATGTTCTGGTAAAAATCCATTTTTACCGTACTAAAGAGCTGGTTTTGATGACCTCAAGGAAGATGGACCGACTACCTAACCCATATCACAAGATTTCTATTTATTCAGATCTCTCAGCCACGACATTACAAATCCGGCGACAATTTATCCCTCTTACCGCAGCATTACGCCAGCATCACATTCTATACAAATGGGGATTCCCAGTCCAGGTGATCATCTCCCGTAATAATTCGGTACATGTTATCAAGACACTGGAGGAAGGGAAAAAAATTGTTAAGCGCATGGAATATTCCGATGGTTGATCCTCCACTCCACAACTCACCCGGTCCAATATCGGATGAGAGGCGCCAAGCGAAAACCCAAAGACGTCCACAAAGAGGACTACAAAGCTAGAGACTCACCTATCTTGGACTCCATATGTTCACGGATGTTGAACTTGTCCCCCCAAGATCACGACAGCTGCTGATCCGCTGTACTTTGTTTGTCTTTCTTCTCCTTTTTTTTCTTTTGTTGCAGCTAAGATGGGTCGCCCATCGGTTCTGTAGTTTATATGGTTCGTTTCCTTTCTGGTTCTGGTTCTGGCACACTGGGCAAAATGAATACAAATGGTGGAGACATTCTCGCCTCCTGAAAACAGGGACATCCTTTGGTATGGGCAAGTGTGGTAAGACTCTTAATGAATTTCTGACTGTGTACTATGGTGCTTAAAATTATGTCCATGAATGTCAGAGGGTTGAACTCTCCTCAAAAAAGGGCCAATTTATGGCGTGAGGTACGGGATCAAGGCTGTGACATTCTGGCAGTGCAGGAGACCCACCTTTTGAAGGTGGACACCTTTCGCCTTCAACACGCAGCGTACCCAAATGTATTTCATGCTCACTATTCCTCAAAACGTAGAGGGGTATTGATTGGAATTAGGGACTCGGTAGCGTTCCAACTACTGTCACAATACGCAGACCCGGGGGGGCGATTTATAATACTAAATTGTAGTCTCAATAATATTACCTATACGCTGGTATCAGCCTACGCCCCCAACAGGAAACAAGTGGCATTCTTGGGTAGACTGGCGAAAGTGGTAGCAAAAAGGAAGCAGGAATGTGTAGTATTGATGGGAGACTTTAATGTGTCTCCGGACCCGATGGTAGACACAACTTCTGGTGTGTCGACACGCCGCCCTTCTCTCTCGCAAGCGTTATGGCGCCATGAATTATTTGACGCCTGGCGTATCCTCCACAATACTGAGAGAGATTATACTTACTTTTCTTCTGCACATAATAGTTATTCACGGATAGATCTATTTTTACTTGAGCAATCCAGCCTCCCTATGGTTTTGCAATCTGATATCTCAGTAATCACCTGGTCAGATCATGCAGCAATAACCTTAACCCTAGCGGAAAAATATGAATGCCCAAGAGCGTTTGTATGGCGGTGCAACGAATTCTTAATGTCACAACCGAAATTAAAAGCAACTTTAGAGACTGATCTGAAGGAATTCTTTATGATTAATGCCCCCTCTGCCCCTGGCCCTGATGTCCTGTGAAACTCTCATAAGGCCTTTATTAGAGGAACGTTCATTCGCCTGGGGCATATAGAAAAGAAAAATAGACTGGCAGAGATAGATAGATTGCTCCACCAAATTAAATCCATCGACAATAGCAATAAAAAGTCTCCCTCTCTATCCAATGCAGCAAAATTGATGACATTGCGCCACCAACTGACAGCTTGTTTATTGCATAAATATGAGAAACATCTAAAAAGGACCAAAGCTACATATTATTCTCAGTCCAATAAAGCAAGCAAACTCCTAGCCTCCAAACTCAAACAAAAACATGCGAAATCTAGAATTCAATTCCTTCATAGTAAAGATGGCACTTATAAAATATATGACCCTAGGGGCATAGCTGATGCCTTTAGGTCATTTTACGAAGGCCTCTACAATATCGTGGAAGACACAGCGGTCGCTCCCCCAGCGAGAGCGATGACATTGAACGCTTTCTTGTAGCTGCCCAATTACCTAAGCTCAACGAGTCTCAACTGGACTCTTTGAACACACCCATTACTTCAGAGAAGTTGTTGTCAGTTATCAAATCGCTGCCATCTCACAAGTCTCCGGGCCCTGACGGCCTTACCAATGAATACTACAAACAATTTTTCCCAATCCTGAAAGACCCGCTGCTGTCCTTTTTGGCGGCCGCAATGGATTCCGGTACCCTCCCAAAAGAGAACCAAGAGGCTTTGGTGGTTACGCTACCAAAGCCGGGAAAACCGACCACTGAGCCCCAAAACTTCCGACCTATCTCTTTGTTAAATTCCGACCTGAAAATCTATGCCAAATTACTAGCAAGCAGATTAGCAGCCTGTCTCCCGAGCTTGATAAATAATGATCAGGTGGGATTTGTCAAGGGGAGGCAATCTTATAATACCAGACGCATTTTCAACCTCATGCATTACATTGACGGTGGGAAAGTGGAGGCGGTGATCCTTGCGTTGGACACTGAGAAGGCGTTTGATTGCATTTGCTGGCCGTATGCCTTCTCGGTGCTCAGAAATATGGGGTTCTCTGGAGCTATTTTGAGGGTGATAGAGGCGTTATACTCCGCGCCTTCTGCGAGAGTGTTCACTAATGGAGTAGTATCAGACCCTTTTCTGATAACAAATGGGACCAGACAGGGATGCCCCGTCGCCCCTGATATTTGTTCTTTCCATGGAACCATTGGCCCAAATGCTCAGACTAGATACCAACATAGGGGGCATTGATATAGGGAATAAAACTCATCTTATATCGCTCTACGCTGATGATATTATTCTCACCCTGTCTAAGCCACTAACTTCTGTCCCCCGCCTAATGGATATTATCACTAAGTTTGGGCAACTATCGTTTTACAAATTGAATATGGCCAAATCACAGGCGCTACCTTTGAATGTCCCTCCTTCTTCGCTTCATCAAATGAAGTCGAATTATGACTTTGACTGGAGGGAGGACAATGTCCAATACCTGGAGACACAGATGACAACGTCCCCAGAGACCCTTTATAGAAGTAACTATATACCAATGTTAAAACTACTACAAGAAGAGACGGAGCGAATGTCAAAAACAGATACCTCCTGGATAGGCCGAGTAGCGGCCTTTAAAATGTTACTACTACCTAGGCTTTTATATTTGTTTCGCACGCTCCCGATACCCATTCCCGTTTCCTTTTTTGAAACAACACAAAGGGTGATATCAAAATTTGTATGGAATGGGAAGAGACCCAGAATCAAAAAAAGCTGCCTATTCAAACAAAAGGAGGCAGGAGGGCTGGGAGTTCCGCTGATAAGAAACTACTATATAGCCTCACTGGTCACTCAGTGCGCTAGGTGGAAATCAATGGACAATCCATGGTTGCACATAGAACAGGCATTTATCGCTCCTCTAAAACTGGAAGATGCGCTGTGGTTACCCTTTTGGAACATTTTAGCTCCTAGATTCTTCTCCCCGGTCATGGTTGCCTCATTGGCGGCATGGAAGATAATGCAAGGGAAAGCTAACCCTATGAAACACTTTCATATTTCTGAGATGCCTTTATCACTAATGTTATGGACAATCGACGACTTAAGAATTTCGGATTGGGAGTCGAGGGGGATCACACAGATTTCTCAATTATATTCTGACACTAAACAACCTAAATTGTTTGCAGACCTTAGACAGAAATACGGGCTCCCTATAGGCGACTTCCTTAAATATTTTCAAATATGGCACTTCGTGTCTAAGCATCCCGTGACACTTTTGCCTCACAGTGGCGCCCTTTTCACTTGGCTTTCTACCAAGGTGAGAGGATTGCGTTTTCTGTATGACAAAATGGACGGAATATCGACCTTCACTAGATCTACCCCATTCCGGTATTGGGAGAGAGATTTGGGGATAGTTCTCACCTTTGAGGAATGGCAGCAAGCAATTAGGCTGCTCCATCTATCCTTAAAGTGTAGCACACACATTGAGACGGCCATGAAAATAGTATTACGATGGTATAGGACCCTGATTATGCTACAGTTAGCCTATCCCTCTGAATCAGGGAACTGTTGGAGGGGATGTGGGGGTAGAGGATCCCTTATCCATATTTTGGGGAATTGCCGCATAATTCAAGGATACTGGGACGGGGTCTTCGGGATGCTATCGGAGCTATTCGATTTCCGACTCCCATACACCGCTAGCATGGCTATCCTGATAACCGGAATGCCCAATGCACTATAGGCATACAAAAAACTTCTGCAAAATTCTGACTATAGCCAAATTGATGTTGGTGCAAAGATGGAGGACAGTAGCTCCTCTGCTCATGTTGGATTTGTTAACAGCCATAAATAGCACATACACTTATGAAAGAATAATCGCCCTGGGAAATAACTCTTTCCACAGCTTTGAGAAAATCTGGGAAGCGTGGATTTACTCTCGATTCATTCTGAAAGAGAACCGGGGGGGGGGGGGTCGCAGGAACTCCGGGAGGGGGGTGCACTGATGCAATGACTGCAATAAATGGGCGAGGGGGGGGGGGGGGTCAAACCAGTCAAATTTGTCAAACTGGCCAACCTCGAGGTAGAGGAGGCAGAGGAAGGGGGGAATTCAGAAATGACAAATCGGAGTTTTGGTGTCTACACACTAATAGAAGCCTTATAGCCAAGGGAAGGTTGAAACTGAGGAACATGTTCTAGGAATGACTCAAGATAGCCCGCTGACTGTGCCTGAAAGTTACTGTTATAGTTAAGGTTTACTATGTTAATACGTTGCATATCTGTTTTATTGATGTATGACTTACAGATGTATTTTGGAAAAGAAAGTAATATGTTACTTTGCATACTATACTGTACTGCATACCAATGTACATCGTGATATATGTCAATACTGTATTTCATCTTTATTCTTTGAAAAAAAAAAAACTTGAATAAAAACTATTGAAACTAAAAAGTAATCAGTCAGCAAACTTCAAAAGGTAAATATACATATAGTAGACTATTATAGAGTATATTGTATAAAATGTGCTTCTCAGGTATTGTGACTAACGTTTATGAAGCAGAATTAGTTACTGATATGTGAAGTTTGTATGAAACAAGATATGGCTGATCCTATTATATGTTTTATATAGTATTACTTAGGAACTTTAAAGTAGAATATATTTGTGCTGTTTCACATATTTCCTCCTCTAGAAAGATTTGCAATTTGAGTCTTGTTTTCTTCTTTGGGTTATAGATTCCAATCCATGTTAATTGAAAAGCAATACAGAATTTTCACATTTTTCCAGAAGTGTTCTATATGTAGTGTTTCAAACTGTAGGGGTGTTTCCTTTTTGGATCAATAACAATATCTGGGGTGTAACTTGGTGACAGTAACAAGCAGCTGTGTTTACAAATACTGTACAATGGAGATACTATGCCAAAGAATGTGTGATTGTGAAACCAGAAAAGAAGAAAAGTAAAATGATAAAATAATGGTCAAATAACATAACTTATCAAATAAGCATCCCATCAAGAGTCTTGAAACTGGGATTGGGTTTATATATATTTTTTTTAATTGTGTTGGTAAAAAGCATCAAAAAATAATATATTGTTAAGGCTAGGTTCACACCTGCACCTGGATTCTGTTCAGGGTTCGAGGGCTTTTCTCTCCGCATTTTTTGGGCGGAAAAACCCACCAGACCCCTGTTGAGACTTGCTTTGCAGTCATCCGCGACATACGGTGTATGGTGATATATGAGATTAATAGAAAAATAATAATAATAATAATAATAATAATAATAATAATAATTATATACAGTACAGACCAGAAGTTTGGACAATTTCTGAGGCTGGTGACTCGGATGAACTTAACCTCCACAGCAGAGGTGACTCTTGGTCTTCCTTTCCTGGGGCGGTCCTCATGTGAGCCAGTTTCTTTGTAGCGCTTGATGGTTTTGGCCACTGCACTTGGGGACACTTTCAAAGTTTTCCCAATTTTTCGGACTGACTGACCTTCATTTCTTAAAGTAATGATGGCCACTCGTTTTTCTTTACTTAGCTCCTTTTTTTTTCTTGCCATAATACAAATTCTAACACTCCATTCAGTAGGACTATCAGCTGTGTATCCACCTGACTTCTGAACACCACAACTGATGGTCCCAAATCCATTTATAAGGCAAGAAATCCCACTTATTAAACCTGACAGGGCACACCTGTGAAGTGAAAACCATTTCAGGTGACTACCTCTTGAAGCTCATCAAGAGAATGCCAAGAGTGTGCAAAGCAGTAATCAAAGCAAAAGGTGGCTACTTTGAAGAACCTAGAATATAAGACATATTTTCAGTTGTTTCACACTTTTTTGTTAAGTATATAATTCCACATGTGTTAATTCATAGTTTTGATGCCTTCAGTGTGAATCTACAATTTTTATAGTCATGAAAATACAGAAAACTCTTGGAATGAGAAGGTGTGTCCAAACTTTTGGTCTGTACTGTATATGTATATATACAGTCATATGAAAAAGTTTGGGCACCCCTATTAATCTTAATCATTTTTAGTTCTAAATATTTGGGTGTTTGCAACAGCCATTTCAATTTGATATATCTAATAACTGATGGACACAGTAATATTTCAGGATTGAAATGAGGTTTATTGTACTAACAGATAATGTGCAATATGCATTAAACCAAAATTTGACTGGTGCAAAAATTTGGGTACCCTTATCATTTTATTGATTTGAATACTCCTAACTACTTTTTACTGACTTACTGAAGCACAAAATTGGTTTTGTAACCTCACTGAGCTTTGAACTTCATAGCCAGGTGTATCCAATCATGAGAAAAGGTATTTAAGGTGGCCAATTGCAAGTTGTTCTCCTATTTGAATCTCCTCTGAAGAGTGGCATCATGGGCTCCTCAAAACAACTCTCAAATGATCTGAAAACAAAGATTGTTCAACATAGTTGTTCAGGGGAAGGATACAAAAAGTTGTCTCAGAGATTTAACCTGTCAGTTTCCACTGTGAGGAACATAGTAAGGAAATGGAAGACCACAGGGACAGTTCTTGTTCAGCCCAGAAGTGGCAGGCCAAGAAAAATATCAGAAAGGCAGAGAAGAAGAATGCTGAGAACAGTCAAGGACAATCCACAGACCACCTCCAAAGAGCTGCAGCATCATCTTGCTGCAGATGGTGTCACTGTGCATCGGTCAACAATACAGCACACTTTGCACAAGGAGAAGCTGTATGGGAGAGTGATGCGAAAGAAGCCGTTTCTGAAAGCACGCCACAAACAGAGTCGCCTGAGGTATGCAAAAGCACATTTGGACAAGCCAGCTTCATTTTGGAAGAAGGTCCTGTGGACTGATGAAACAAAGATTGAGTTGTTTGGTCATACAAAAAGGCGTTATGCATGGCGTCAAAAAAACACAGCATTCCAAGAAAAACACTTGCTACCCACTGAAAAATTTGGTGGAGGTTCCATCATGCTTTGGGGCTGTGTGGCCAATGCCGGCACCGGGAATCTTGTTAAAGTTGAGGGTCGCATGGATTCAACTCAGTATCAGCAGATTCTTGAGAATAATGTACAAGCATCAGTGACGAATTTGAAGTTACGCCGGGGATGGATATTTCAGCAAGACAATGATCCAAAACACAGCTCCAAATCTACTCAGGCATTCATGCAGAGGAACAATTACAATGTTCTGGAATGGCCATCCCAGTCCCCAGACCTGAATATCATTGAACATCTGTGGGATAATTTGAAGCGGGCTGTCCATGCTCGGCGACCATCAAACTTAACTGAACTGGAATTGTTTTGTAAAGAGGAATGGTCAAAAATACCTTCATCCAGGATCCAGGAACTGATTAAAAGCTACAGGAAGCGACTAGAGGCTGTTATTTTTGCAAAAGGAGGATCTACTAAATATTAATGTCACTTTTCTGTTGAGGTGCCCATACTTTTGCACCGGTCAAATTTTGGTTTAATGCATATTGCACATTTTCTGTTAGTACAATAAACCTCATTTCAATCCTGAAATATTACTGTGTCCATCAGTTATTAGATATATCAAATTGAAATGGCTGTTGCAAACACCCAAATATTTAGAACTAAAAATGCTTACGATTAATAGGGGTGCCCAAACTTTTTCATATGACTGTATCTATATATATATATATCTATATATAGATATATATATATGCAAGACTGTGTGCAGAGGATTCCTTTATACCACTCTGACATTTAGTCAGTTCATTGACATCAGCGCATAATTTGGTTAAATTCATTTTAGGACTAACTAAATTAGTGATTCATGCAGAATGCATTCAGTATTCTCTCCATGGATATAACATGCTGCACTGTCCACCACATGTTACAAACCAAATGGTATACTGCAAGGAATAAATTCACATTACGATTAGCAGATGCTGCATCACAGATTTTCAGCACTCTCTCTTTCTCTCATTCCAAACAGGTTAAATCTTTAAGGTTATTTTTAAGCTTCCCTGATTCGCTGCAGATCTTTTCTATCATCTTATAGTTTATTATGTTCACATCTGTGTTGGAGGCGAATTCTAGTTCATCTCAGAACTCCTATGTGCCAGAATTGAAATTTATACCAGTCAGGGACTGGCATAGGATTTCAGCTATAACTCACGCCAATTTCCTGGAATAAGGCCCGGTTCACATCTGCGTTCAGGTTTCTGTCCGGGGAGTCTGCTTGGGGACCACCCGAACAGAAACCTATATGCATAAAAAAGCGGTTTACCTGGGAAACCCGTAGACCCCATAGACTATAATGGGGTCCGTGTGGTCTCCGCATGAAGCAAGCATGTTTCGTGAGGAAACCACACGGACCCCATTATAGTCTATGGCCGTGATGGCGAACCTATGGCACGAGTGCCAGAGAGGGCACGCAGAGCCCTCTCAGTTAGCACGTGCTGTCGCCATGATCGCTCACTAACGGGGAATCCAGTACAGGAATCCCGGTTAGTGAGCGATCGCTTCTTTCAGCTGTATGTGCAAATGTACATGTGGATGAAAGCTGTCACTGTAGGCCGCGGTCCGCGGAACCGTGGCCTACACTGACTGCAGAGAGTGACCTCTGCCCCGACGCAGGCGCGATGACATAATTCATCAGCGCCTGCGAACAGAAGAAGAAGGAGGAGGAAGGAGGATGCTCTTCGTGGGACTTGGTAAGTAACAAAATATTGTGTGGGGGCCTACAGTGAAGCATATACTACTGTGTGGGGGAGACTGAAGCATATACTACTGTGTGGGGGACACTGAAGCATCTAATACTGTATGGGGGGGGGGACACTGAAGCATCTAATACTGTATGGGGGGGACACTGAAGCATCTAATACTGTGTGGGGGACACTGAAGCATCTAATACTGTGTGGTGGACACTGAAGCATCTAATACTGGGGGGGGGGACACTGAAGCATCTAATACTGTATGGGGGGGGGACACTGAAGCATCTAATACTGTGGGGACACTGAAGCATCTAATACTGTGTGGGGGACACTGAAGCATCTAATACTGTGTGGGGGGACACTGAAGCATCTAATACTGTGTGGTGGACACTGAAGCATCTAATACTGGGGCATGGGGGGGACACTGAAGCATCTAATACTGTATGGGGGGGGGACACTGAAGCATCTAATACTGTGTGGGGGACACTGAAGCATCTAATACTGTGTGGGGGACACTGAAGCATCTAATACTGTGTGGGGGACACTGAAGCATCTAATACTGTATGGGGGACACTGAAGCATCTAATACTGTGTGGGGGACACTGAAGCATCTAATACTGTGTGGGAGACACTGAAGCATCTAATACTGTGTGGGGGACACTGAAGCATCTAATACTGTGTGGGGGACACTGAAGCATCTAATACTGTATGGGGACAATGAAGCATCTAATACTGTGTGGGGGACAATGAAGCATCTAATACTGTGTGGGGGACAATGAAGCATCTAATACTGTGTGGGGGAAAATGAAGCATCTAATACTGTGTGGGGGACACTGAAGCATCTAATACTGTATGGGGGGGGACACTGAAGCATCTAATACTGTGTGGTGGACACTGAAGCATCTAATACTGGGGGGGGGGGACACTGAAGCATCTAATACTGTATGGGGGGACACTGAAGCATCTAATACTTGTGTGGGGGACACTGAAGCATCTAATACTTGTGTGGGGGACACTGAAGCATCTAATACTGTGTGGGGGACACTGAAGCATCTAATACTGTGTGGGGGACACTGAAGCATCTAATACTGTGTGGGGGACACTGAAGCATCTAATACTGTGTGGGGGACACTGAAGCATCTAATACTGTATGGGGGACACTGTGAAGCATCTAATACTGTCTGGGGGCCACTGTGGAGCGCATTGTACTGTCTGGGGGCCCTTCACGATTTAGATCACACAGTATCTGTTTTATAGCAGACATGTGATATTATTACAGGCTGTAATAACATTGCACGATCAATATAAAACAGATCCTGGTTAATTTAAGGTTAAATTGCCATGTTGTCACTTTGCGATAATTTAGTGGGTTTTGGGCTGCAGTTTGGGCACTTGGTCTCTAAAAGGTTCACCATCACTGGTCTATGGGGTCCGCGGGTTTCCCAAGTAATCCACTTTTTTATGCGTATAGGTTTCCGTTCGGGCGGTCCCCAAGCGGACTCCCTGAACAAAAACCCAAATGCAGATGTGAAACGGGCCTAACCGACCAAGTGCCAACGATGCACCACACTATGCCAGTTATGCCACTATGGCGAACCCAGTTGATAAATTCCACTCAATGTCAGGATCTGTTGGTGTCCATGTAACAGATCTGTCCTCAATTCCATTCTGTTTTTGTGTTCCTGTGAATGGACCGAAAAATGGACTGGAAGTTTCATATGTGAACCTTAGCCTTCTATCCCTTATATACATCCCATGTTGCACAGGGACACCCCCATGATGGCATTCTGCAATCTAAGCAGATTTTGTATAGATTTCTGGTCAGGTTTTGTTTTACATGGTTAAAAGGAGTGTTGGGTGAAATTAAATCAAACCTTTGTTCTTAAGGGAGATAGGCTGCCAGAAGAGGAGTTTGTCAGCAGTTTATTCTTCCCTCCCTATTCAGAATACATACTTGACTGAACCGAGAATTCATGTATGGGGAGGTCAGGAAGAATAACTGTCGGCCAACAGCTATTGAATAAGTTTGGCTATCTTTATTTGTTTCAGCTTTATATATAGATATCTATGCACAATGCTTTTCATGGAGATAAATAGCAACACAAACTTTTTACTAAGCCTATTTCCTTGTTTCCATGGATACCACTTTATCTCTGTAAATATATTTAAAGCTGTTGTTTGTGTTCGTAAATGTTCCCAAAGTGAAATTACATTTATACAGACGCTGAAGTGGATAAAACATGCATTTAAAGTGTAGCTGCAATTTGGAGCTACTTTGCATAAATAAGTAGAAAATCTCTTAAAGGTTCTGTGTGCTATGTAATTGAATCCCAATATGCTCTGTTCCAGGACTGTGCTTTGTATATGCAGCTGTCTGGATATAACATTGTGCCTGATAGTTAGTCTGGAAATTGCAAATTTATACCTTGTGCGTATTGCTATTAACAGGGCATTCTATAAAGTAGTGGTGTGACTTCATCTTGGGACCATTCTAGTTAATAGATTTTGAGATATATTAGTAAAATGCCAAACTTGGATCACCATTCCAATAATTCCATAGAGGAGTGGGCAGACCTGCTTGGTCACTGCTTCATTCTCCATACACAGAGGGCATTTGGGGACCCTCGTTGTCCTGATCAGTAGAGGCTCCAGTGGTTAGACATCCAGAAGTTACTATCTATCCTGGGTGCCATTAGTAGGAAATACCCACTAATGGAATTTTTGAAATTTGCTTTATCAAATTAGTTTTGTTTTTCTGGTAGGTTTTTCTAATGACAGATTAAAATTACTCCTGATAGTATCGATATTGATAACTGCAAGACCCATAGAGCTTCCTGCAAAGCATCAGGAGGAACAACTCATTTCCTGTTGGCGTCAGCTGATTACTTCCTCTACTATGCCTTACGAAAACTAAGGACACTGCAGGCCAGGATGACTGAAACAGAGCTGCAGAATATCCTTTGTGAAGCCGTCTGTCATACATGCTGTAGATACCAAATATACCAGATGATAGGTTAGGAGAGGAGGAAAATAGGAATAGTAGAAGGTTCTATCTTTCCTTTATTTACTCCTTATGGTTGCACTAGTTTCCATGTTTTTTCAATATTGCTTTTTTAGTTCTGTGAATACTGCCATTGTGAACATGGATTTTTCTTTATATGTTTATTACATGTCATAAATGTAATATAGTGTATTTATATATAAGTATAGATTTGAGAATGCGTCCCTGTTGATAGATTGAGCCATAAAAAAAAAACTTAATGAAAGCATTAATTGTTTACATTGCTGGCTCTTTCAGCAAGACTGAAAATAGGGAACAATAGAAGTTAGATATCCATTATACAGTTACTTTCATAACCAAGTAGGTTTTATATAAAACTTTTTAGGAATCCTTAAATGGATGTAATGGAGCTATACACCCATATTGTAGATTGTAAGCCCTTGTGGGCAGGGCCCTCTATCCCACTGTTCCAGGTGGTCACTGTTAGTATTCTACTTGTTTTGTGTATTTTGCATATTGTATGTAAAACCTCAAATGTACAGCACCATGGAATTAATGGAGCTCTAAAAATGAAATACTATTAATAAAAAAAAAAAAAAAATACCTGGTTTTCAAGCACTCATGCTTTTAGAGACAGTAGGTGATAAAATGAAAAGGAAGCATTGATGGGTTGCCAGCGTGGTGTATGATAATCCAGCACTCTAAATTATTATTTCTGAATATTCCCAGTTTGTTCAGCATCTGCATAGTGCTTGTTCTATTTTGGGAAGTGTAGCCTTTAGCCTTGTCACTACTCTGATGTAGTAAAAAGTAACTGTGCCACTTATAGAATCTTAGCTAAGTTACTAAATCATGTCGTACAGTATCCAAAAAGTTTTTTGTATTCTCTCAACTCTGCTGGCAAAAACAGACTATTCTGTACATATAATGCAACCTCCTCTGGCAAGAACATGTTCATAAGAGTTGAAGTCACATGACAGGATGTCATTGCACAGAAGAATTATAATGTTATTATGGCAACCCCAGATGATGCTGTAAACAATGTTCATTTGCTACAGCAGCTGGGATAGCTTCACATAAAATCCATAGCAGATTTTGTTATAGATCTGCGGCAGCTTTGACCCAGTACATTGCACATTCATAGTGAAAATCCACAGAAAGAACTGACATGCTGCAAATTTAAAATCTGAACTTCATGTCAATATCCACAGGGTGGGTGTTATCTTATCAACTTTGCTGTTCATATAATACACTGCAAATTTTGCGCCCCCAAATCTGAACAGAAAATCTGCAAGGAATCTGCTGTGTGTGAACCTACCTTTAGAAGACTGAGGGAAAAGCAAAAGGAAAGTGTATATAATGTTGGACTGGGATGGCCCACCAGTGGAATTGTTTCTAGGGGCCCATGGCTATGACCCCTGCAGTTCAGCTGTACCGACAGCGTGGCTACAGATAACGCCATGCTGCTCACCCGCCATATGATGTGCACCACTGCACTACCTAAATCCACCTCTACACTGTGTAGGGAAAGCATGTAGCATGGCTCCTGGAATTGTTAACATTAACATGGCCCATACAACTCTAGTACCCACAACTGCAGTTATCAAAAATATGGTGAGTGAGCAATGCCCAGTATGGAAGCAATAGTGGGAGCTGCGTGTTTTGGTAAACATCTATCAGTGGGGTCCTAACAGTCTAAGAGATCAGTGGGGGTCTAACACCCATTGCCCCTGTTTGAAGAGATCATGGTGCTTTTGCGAGCATCCTCACCCCTTCGCTATTTACATTGCATAGATCTGTTTTATAGTGACCACGCATTGTAAATTACAGACTTTGATAATATCACATGTATGCTATCAAATAGATGGGGTGTGATGTAAATAATGAAGGGGCCCCACACAGTATAATATGCTCCACAGTGGCCCCCACACAGTACAATATGCTCCCAAAACAGTATAAAATATTCCCAAGAATCCACTTTAAGCTGCTTCAGGCGAATCCCATGAAATTCGACAAATATTCATGAGGTTTGGCATTCCAAATTGGTTTTAGAGCTATTATACACTGGGGTCATCTCAGACCAGAGTGTATAATAATATAATCAGTTGCCCAGGGGAGGTGATGGAAAATAAACACTTGTACTCTTTTTACCTCACCTCTTGTGAGCATCCTCGCTCCATCTGGCTGTCCTCAGCATCCTTTTCGGTCTTCTGCCTGCAACCCAGACATCACTGCTGGGGCCTGCGATTGGGCCTCAGCAGTCACATGAGGCATGATGAACTCAGTCACAGGCTGGAAGAACCCCAATGAAGATGCTGGGAGTCGTGGGAGTCCCAGGAGAGGAGAGTATAAGCATTTCTATCTCTCGTGTGCAGGAAACCAGGCTTTCCCTGACGGTGCTGCGGGGCCCCAGCCATCTCCAGCAGGCTGCCTTACAACTCTGGTCATCTGCTTGTTACGCTGCTCGTTACCAGACCTCCACTGCCTATTAAAAGCAGTGCGGGTCCGGTAGGGCCCTCTAAAGGCACGGGATCCACCAGCTCCCCAGTGGGCCAGTCTGACCCTGGGTGTATATTAAAAAGGGTCCATAATTTCAGTTTCAGATATAATAGAGAGGTTGTCTCCTTATGACAAAATCAATATGCCCAAAATATATATTTTTCTTTTATGTAACAATACTCAAAAGTACATCATTTACCAACTATTTGCTTTTTTTTTTTTTTATTTTTTTCTACAGAAAATTAAAAAAAAAAAAATTAAAGAAGTTGTCCAGGATTCTTAGGATAGGCCATACATATCTGATTGGTGTGGGGGCAGAGTCTGCATTCTGTTTTCACATTTAGAAATTAATTATATATATATATATATATATATATATATATATATATATATATATATATATAAAAAAAAAAAAAAGAATATAAAAGGATGGTAATAGGTTCAATAGCGCCTGCTGAACTAAGTTACTTATTCTCTTTATAGATACTATTTAAGGAATTTGTCTGGTGATAAAGATTCTTTGAAAAAAAACTCCACAAGAACAGCAGACCAGTTCGGAGAACTATGTAATATTTGGCTACATTATTATACTCATCCAGCTGTACCCAAAAGCTTATTTTGGGAGGAGTATGCCTTTCAGATTGATGATGAGGAAACTGAGATAATGTGGTATGTGATAATGACTGTTTACACATTATTTTGAAAGTAAAGAACCACCCATCAGTGAGAAAATACATGTTATGTACAGACCAAAACCTTAAAGGAGGACATTAATACTGATGGTCCTTTGTGATGATCACATCTCCTACTGTCTCCCACTTGCTGTTTCACTGATACATTTAGAGACTGCAGATGTACAAATTACATGTACAGAGTGACTGCAGACAGTAAAAGTGGCACTACTGGCTGCTGGAACTTGCCAATTATCCCTTTTTACTATATATTACTACATAATGTTTTTAGTCAAATGTCCTAACAAGCACTGATATCAATTCTAGTCAATTATTGTGGCTAGAAGATTATTTTCTATGATGGCATCCATATTGTCTTTTAAATATTCAATCTGGTCAAAATGTAATATAATGTTGCCTAAAACGTGACAAACATCTTTGGCAGTTCATGCAAGAAGCATATTTCTGTCCAGAGTATTAGTATTGTAGTTACATAGTAGAGGAGGTTGGATAAAGACACAGTCCATCAAGTCCAATCCAAAACCCTACAGTGTTGATCCAGAGGAAGTTAAAAAAAAAAAACAGAACCCATGCCAACTGCCCCATGTCAGGGGGAAAAAAAAAAAAAAATTCCTTCCCGACTCCAAATTCAGCAATCAATATAAAACCCTCTATCAGCTTGTCTAACTAAATTTAAATCCATAATCCATAATATTTTTTGAATTTGCACAATGAATCCACCATCACAACATCCTGTGGCAGTGAGTTCCATAGCCTCACTACTCTTATAGTAAAGAATCTCTGTCTATGCTGCTGGTGAAATGTTCTCTCCTCTAGATGTTGAGGATGTCTTCTTGTCAATGTCAAAGGCCTAGGAGTTAAAAGATCATTAGAAAGGTCTTTGTGCTGTTGCTTCATGTATTTGTACATAGTTATTAGATCTCCCCATAGACATTTTTTCTTAACTAAATAACCCTGTTGTACTCCAATCCACCCTCTAATTATCTTGGCTGCCCTCCTCTCCACTCTAGTTCAATTATGTCTTTTCTGTACACTGGGGCTCAAAATTGTGCACAACTGTCTATTGCGATTTATAGAGAGGCATAACTATGCTCTTGTCATGAGCATTTATGCCTCTTGATGCATTTTATTTCTTATTTTATGCTTACTTGTATAGCACCATCATATTCTGGAGGGGTTTACAGACATTGACAGTCACTGTCCCATATAGGGCTCACAATCTACATTCCCTATCAGTATGTCTTTGGAGTGTGGGAGGAAACTGGGAGTACCTGGAGGAAACCCACGCAAACACGGGGAGAACATACAAACTCCTTGCAGATGTTGTTCTTGGCAGGATTCAAAACCAGGACTCCAGCGCTGCAAGTCTGCAGTACTAACCACTGAGCCACCGTGCTGCCCCATTTGATTTGCCTTGGCAGCAGCTACCTAACACTGGTCAATAAAGGTAAGCTTACTGTCAGCCAAAATTCTCGTGTCTTTCACTTTCAGTCTTACTGAAAAATTTACTGTTAATTACATAATCATACATTATTTCTTCAACCAAAATGCATAACCTTACATTTTTCTACAGTAAACTTAATTTGAAAAGTCTCTGTCCAAGCTTCCATCTTCCCTAGATCCCCCTGTAATATTCTACTATCCTCAGTTTTGATTACTTTATAGAGTTCATCTGCATCTGTAAACCCTGATTGGGCGTTAAGATTATTTTCATTAAGATATTCCAGGTTAAAATCTCTTAGAAACCTTCAAATATCGTACCCACCACAGAGGTCAGACTTACTGGCCTATAGTTTCCAGGTTCAATTTTAGACCCCTTATTGAATAGACACCACATTTGCTATGCGCCAATACTGTGGAACAGACACAGACATTACTGAATCCTTAAATATTAGCTATAAGGGTCTGTATCATCATACACACATTTCCCTCAGAACTCAGGGTGCATGCCATCTGGACCCAGCAGTTTGTCAATTTTAGTATTATGAAGGCGGTGATGTACTTCTTCCATGGTTAAACAGGTGACATTTAATGGAGAATTACAATTACTCCTAATCGTGTCTTTGTTCATTTGATTTTCTTGTGTAATTACAGTATAGAAGAAGTCATTTAATAAATCTGCCTTTTCCTCATCCTCCCCCACCATTACACCCAGGTAATTTTTTAGAGAACCCACATTGTCAGTTTTTATTTTCTTATTTATATAGTTGAAGAATATTTTTGGAATGTTTTTACTTTCCTTGACAATTTTTCTCTCTGCCTCCTTTGTCTTTTACACAATTTATTTGTAAATAAATGATTTTATCCCACATGGCACTCCTGACCGCTATATACTTTTGTTGATTAGGATTACTATCCTGCTTATTTCCATAAGGTATATGTTTTTCTCTGGCCCTATTTAGGATGTTTTTGAAAATGACCTATTTACTTTGTGTTCCCTTAATTTTGAGGACATTGTCCATATTTATTACACCAAGTTCCTCTCAGCCTGTGAAAATTGGCTTTCCTGAAGTTTAGTGTTTTTGTACCCCACTACTAAACATCTTTTTACAGTGTACATGAAATCTTATTACGTTGTGGTCACTATTCCCTAGATGACCCACAAACCACCACTTTTGACAGTCTATCAGGTTCGTTCTGCCTCCAAGTTTATATCTGGGTAGCTGAAATCCCCCATAAAAATGATTTCATTATGTTTTGCGGCCTCATCCATTTTTCTTGCTAGTAGATTTTCTACTAAGTCTATTGATATTGTCTATCTTAAGAAAACAGAATCTTTCCATTTCAATCTCCTGTTTGAAACTGATATTGAGTGTATGTTTTTCCTTCACAAAAACCAGACCTTGTTTTATAACAGAGATAAGAACATCATGCTTCTTGGTTTGTTAAAAGATTTATGTAATGAATTTAGTTGCTATGTGTCCCTGATCATTACCCTCCATTTTCCAGCCATCTTCTCAAAGGGATACATGATTTAAGGAGACATCCTAATATGAACATAACTCCTCAAAAATACTCTAGGTAGATCCAGAAGTGAAGAACTTCTTAATGCATGAAATGGGGTGAGCACATGCATATAAATAAAACAGTGTATGCTCTTCTTGATGAACGGTAGATATGGGAATGCAAGCTGAATCAAGCACAGACAGTATAGCATTGCTCAGTGGTAAGATCAGAATTGGGATGAGGGGTAAACAATTGCATAGGATGCTATTGGGGACACATTTGGGTACATTTTATGCAGGGACGTAACTTTCACGTTTGCAGAGTGTGCAACTACAACAGCATCCAGAGGGTCAGTCGAGTGGAGGCACAGCTAGAAGAGTAAGGGCACTCCAAAGGGCTTGCAGTAAGGGCACAGTGCTGCACTCTAGTGGATAGTAGTATAATGTTGTACCGTGTTAGCCATTGTCCCTATGCATGCAGCTTTTCATTTGCGGACTACTGGTTGTTTAGCTCAATGATCTTATGCTGTACATTTGAACAGACGAGGGATCCTTCCCACTCCTCAAAAGCACTTCGGTTTATCAGATAACTACAAATACCATTCACTAAACTTCATGTGCAATCATGTGGGTTGCAGAACTTCAATAATTAGATCGAGTTTGTTGGACATTCCAAAGAGAGCAGGGGTAGTGAGAGCAGACAAATAAAAAGCAGGACAGGAAGAACACAGAAGATGCCTTTCCCCATAGTCATAACATGAAGCTCCTGGGCCCCAAGTGCAAAATCTGTACCAGGCCCCCCAATATATTGTGTATACTACTGGTCTCCTCATATTGGGAAGAGACACCTTATGGTCCCTTGGCTGGGTGAAACTGCACCCTTTGCATCCCCTAAACTTACATCCCTGACTATCTTATGATACCCCAGCTGTTTTTCCCGTCCGCTGCACCGCCCCAGCTGCTTTCTGATATGCTCTGCTTTGTCCTTTTCTCTACCCATCCCCTTTTCTCTTTTATTAATGGCTCCCTTACACTCCTTATATGCAAAAAGAGAGAACTGCCTGTAACTTAAATCTGGGTATGCAGACAGCCTCAAGTAGCAAGTGTATGTGGATTGTGTATACATCAGTGTATGCAATGCATATACGTTTTGTAAGACATATACATGAATGTCTTGTGCATATATGTGATAGTGTGTAATGCGTATACTGTATACGAGTGTGTGTACTGAATATGGAAGTCAATGAGTGACTGAATGTATCCTTACTCTATAGACCAGTGGTTCTCAACCTTACTAATGCCGTGACCCTTTAATACAGTTCCTCAGGCTGTGGTGACCCCTAACCATAAAATTATGTGTTTTTTTTTTTTTTTTTTTTTTTTTTTTTACATACCTGTTACTATCACAAGGGGGCAGTATTCACATCAACCATAGTTGAATATAAAAAGACCGATCAGCATCCAGATTAAGTTCCCATGGTACAGATATATATATTTTTTTGCAGTAGTTGATGATTTTACAGTATGTTTTTACATTTACCCAGTAATTATAATTCATGAAGTGTCGTTTTACCTCCAATACTGCTGCTTTCAACACAGTAGCTGCTTTAAACACATTAGCTTCTCTCTACACATGCATACCTCCCAACTTTCAAAGAAGAGGGAGAAAATGTGCTATGCACGCTGTGGCAAATTTAGCTCCACCCAATTCTATGTTGACTCCGCCCATTCTCATCCATTTTTCTTTGTCCCCTACACAGTATAATGCTCCTACAGTCACTAACATTATATGCCCCCTTATTATAATGTTCCCATCCAATTGCCCCACAGTATTAAGTTCCTCTCCTGCAGGGCCGTTTTAACACATTGGTGGGCCAAGTGCAAAGGTATCATAAGTGCCCCCCCCACCCGCTATTATACCCATCTGAAAGCTGCCAAAAACTTGGTGACATTCAATGGTTGAAAATGTGTTCTGAATGATGGAACTTTTCTGCCAGAAGTGTTTTATATTATCATCTCTAGTAATAATTGTTATTGCTATTTTAGTGGGTAACGATATCACTAGAGAGGAGTTCAGCGTATTTTACTCTATAAAGATCAGTTATGGACAGGACAGCGACAAATGTAAACTTTATTGATGACTTTGTGTATCTGTTGTGTTAGGGTGTGCTCACACGGTGGAAAGTGAAAATCATTTTCCGCCACCGGAATTTTCACTGCGGTCTGCCACGACGGGATGCCGATGCAGTGCATCAGCATTCCATCGTGGCATCCTGCTCCTGATTAGGCCCGGATGAATGGGCCTAATCAGGAGGGAGTCTCGAGCTGCGGACACTGCCTGAAGATAGGTCATGTCGCTTTTTTTTCTGCTAGCGGAAAAAAACCGCTAGAGGAAAAAAACCGCTACTGACTCCCATTGAAATGAATGGGAAGCGTTTTTTGAGGCGGATTTCGCCTCAAAATCCGCTGGCAAAAAACTCCGTGTGAACACATCCTTAGTGTTTGATGCAACTCTTTTGGCGCTGCAACTTAGACGATGGTATAAATGTCTGGGTCACAGCGCTTATAAACTTCCTGATTATGTTATGTTCAGAGGGGTATTACATAAAATACCCCTGTGATTAGGCTGTGCGCCACAGCAAATTTAGCTCCACCCACTTCATTGACTCCGCCCATTCTCATCCATTGTTCTATGTGCCCCCACACAGTATAATCCTTCTACAGTCACCCTAACATTATATGCCCCCACATTATGTTCCCTTCCAATTGCCCCACAGTATGAAGTCCCCTCTCCTGCTGCCCCAGTTTAAACTGGGGGAAACTAGAGGGGGACATTAAACTGGGGCAGCTGGAGGAGGACATTAAACTGGGGGCAACTACAGCAGATATGTCCCCCTCCAGCTACCCCCACGGTTTAATGTCCTTCTCCAGTTGCCCCAGTTTAATGTCACCCTCCATCTGCCCCCCTAGTTTAATGTTCCTCTTCATCTGCCCTCAGTTTAATGCTCCCCCTTTAGCTGCCCCTAGTATAATGTCTCCCTTCATATATCCCCAGTTTGATGTCCTCCCTTCATCTGCCACCACTTTAACACTAATACTCACCTCTCCTCACTCCACTGCCACTCTGTGAAGACTCTTCTCCCAGACTGTTCAGGGAGCTGCAGGAGCAATGTGAGTGACATCACCACATTCCGCCTGCAGCTCCAGGGACCGGAACACACATGGAAGTGCTTCACACACAATGGTGAAGCAGGGGCTGTCCACGGACGGCTCCTGCTTCATCATTGTATTTAACTCATCTGCGTCCGGAGACATACCTCCCGCCGACCACATCACACCTACAGCTCCTGGGGCCAGAGCACAGTGGTGAAGCAGGAGCTGTCTGCGGACGGCTCCTGCTTCACTCACCATTATATTCAATTAAAATGTAACCTATACTAAGCCTATTAGACTAAGACTAAGACTATTCTAAGAAAACCATCAAAACCATGTTTTAATCTAATGAAAGACTTGGCCACCACAATGAGATATTATAGCTTTACTGAATTTTTTTCTCTAGCTTCCTAGTACATCATACAGAATGATAAATGGTACAGTTTGTCCTGCAAACATTAAGGCTGCATACTGCTCTGTGAATGGAAAAATAAAGAAGTTATGGGGTTTGCAAGACGGAGTCAAAAGAAAAAAAAAGTAGCAGTTTCAACATACGTTTTGGTTGACTCCTCCCACAGACGCAGATGAGTTGAAACCGGGACATACCTCCCACCAACCGGGACCGCCGGACCTGCCTGGAGACGGATAGAGGAGCAGTGTCTTGGTTCCTAAGGCCATCAGAAATGTGTTTTCCGATGGTCTTAGGTGACCCCTGTGAAACGGTCGTTCAACCCCCAAAGGGGTTCGCGACCCACAGGTTGAGAAACGCTGCTATAGACTAAAGTTGATGAAAACGGATAACGTCAACCATAACATATGTTCGTTAGTTGAACCTTAACCCCTTCCTGCCACGTTTTTCGATTTTTGCTTTTATTTTTGACTCCCCGTCTTCCAAACCCCATAGCTTCTTTATTTTTCCATTCACAGAGCAGTATGTAGCCTTAATGTTTGCGGGACAAATTGTACCATCATTCTCTATGATGTACTAGGAAGCTGGAAAAAAATTCAGTAAAGCTATAATATCTCATTGTGGCGGCCAAGTCTTTCAGTAGATTAAAACGAGGTTTTGATTGTTTTCCTAGAATAGTCTTTGGCTAGTTGCAGATGACCGTGTGTATTTTGCAGTCAGCAAACTAGTAATTAGTCTTCAGTTTTTGCGGACATAGTATGTTCAGTGTGTCTTCAGCATCAGTGAAGTAGGTCCGCAAAAATGGACAGAGTGTCTTCAGTGTGCCATCAGTGTGTGATCCTAGTTTGTGGATCCACCATTAAAAAAAAACAAAAAACAAACAAACAAACAAAAAAAAAAAAAACACAGACGACATCTAATTATATCCCTAGTGTGCCGTCCTAGGTTTTTAGTCTTCCATAGGCCTCTATGGGCAAGTCCGTTCCGCAAAAACTAAACAGAATAGGACCTGTTCTATCTGACACGGCACGAAATCACAGCTCGCACACTGATCAGTGAAAAATATGGTCATTTGCATGTACTCACGGAAATGAATTGGTGGGTGTGCAATCTGCGAAAAACAAGGATAGCACACTGATCTCGCCCACGGTCGTCTGCAATGGGCCTTCGTCATAGTTAGAGATGAGTGAAGTTTTCAAAAATTCGATTTGCCAACTTCGTCGAATTTTCCTATACAATTCTATTCAATCCGAATTAAATTGCGGCGAATCATATTAAAAAAACAAAAAAAACCCAGCTATTTCCTGGCTGCAGAGAACCAGGGAGGGCAGCAAAATGGCAGAACCCCTTGGATGCCGGTCATGTTTGACCGCAGTATCCAAGGTGTTAAAACCACCGATCGGTTATGGAGCAGGGTGTTATCTATAACTGACAGCTAACACCCTGCTCCATAACCGATCGTGGGTTCTAACACCTTGGATGCAGCAGTCAATCATGCCGTGGGTGCTCGCGAAGGGGTTAAAGGGCTGTGACATCACAGGGCTGGCTGTTGATTGGCTGCACGCATGGCATTGTGGGTGATCCCACGTTCCCAGAGTTCCTTGCTCCATGTACTAACATGTGCAGCAGCCATTTAAAAAAAATACGATTCGTTACCACGAAGCGTGAGGAAATCCAGATTCGATGCGAATCGAATATTTCCTCAAATTCGGATCGAATTCCACTTTGTCAGCTTCGATTCACTCATCTCTAGTCATAGTCTTCGTCCTGTTGCAGATGACTGTGGGGGAAATCCGTGTGCTATTGCGGATTGCACACTGACCCATTCATTTCTATGGGTACATGCAAATGACCATATTTTTCACTGATCAGTGTGCGAGCCATGATTCCACGCCGTGTCAGATAGGCTGTACAGAATAGGACACATTCTATGGGAGACTAAAAGCCTAGGAGGGCACACTGATGTACTCAGTGTGCCGTCCGTTTTCACGAAGCAGCTAGGGATATAATTAGATGTCACCTGTGTTTATGGTGGATCCGCAAACTAGGATCACACACTAATGGCACACTGAAGACACTGTTTTTGCAGATATACTTCACTGATGCTGAAGAAACACTGAAGGCACTGTCATCAAAAACTGAAGACTAATTACTAGTTTGCAGACCGCAAAATACCCACGGTCGTCTGCAACTAGCCTTAGGCCCGGTTCACATCTGCGTTCGGATTTCTGCAGGTTTCCCAGGTAACCGCTTTTTTATGCGTATAGGTTTCCGTTCGGGGGGTCTCCAAGCACACTCTCCAAACAGAAACCAGAACACAGATGTGAACCGGGCCTTAGTCTTAGTCTAATAGGCTTAGTATAGGTTACATTTCAACTTAAGTCAGAAAGGATTTGTTTCCTACTACCCTAAGGATAATATGGCACTTAAAGGATTTTTGGTACTGCCTGAAGTGCAAGAGTAGGAAGATAACTCACCAAATTTCAGTAAGGAGGATCCCCTCTCCATTATCAGTATTATTACTAACTGAATTCCCCAATAGGGAGGTAAACCCATACTCTTGATGATTTACAGCTGGTAAAGGATCCAAATAAGATTGAAGCACAAGTACAGAAAATGAAGTGAATTAAATTGAAGCAGATAGGCCAACCTTCTCATGGGATACTGAATGTCATGGAAGTCAAAGAGAATATAATGCAACTTCTTATAACTACTACAGCTGAAGCCCCACATTGCAAAAACGCAGAGTTTTTGGCAAAGCGGAGAGAAACTGCATTTTACAGTTTTGGCTAATCCCATGCAAACATTGTAGAAAAAAAATGCAGCGGTTTATGAAAATCGCAGCATGTTTGTTATACCTGCAGAAATGCTGGCATTTTCCATATAGGTATATAATAGGGGGAGAAAGTCTGCAGAGGAAAACTCTGAAAAATTGCAATGAAAAATGCTGAGAAAAAAAATGCAATACGTTCCTACCGCATTTTCTGCAGCTTTTTTTGCTGCACTTCGCTACATGGATCCTTAGCCTTAAAGAGGATCTTTAAATATCTCTTTAATATGTTGCCCTATTTAAGTGTAGCATATTATGACTATTTTCAGAAAACCCTTTTAATACAAGTGTACCTGTACAGGTCCAGTGCAGTGGCTCTTAGGGGTACATAGCAGTCAACAGGTGAGTGTGAATTTTTTTGAAAGCCCTGAATTTAGCCCTGTTTAGTCTACCTCTGTTGCAGAATATGCTGACAGTTGTAGCACTCACCATAATTTTCTATTCATTTAAACCCATGTAGAGTAGTGAAATGTGTATGCTAATGCCAATTATTCATTGTAGATAGTGAATCTGGAACACTATCTGATGTTCACAGTGGCTAAAGCCTTGACAGATATTGTAGACTTTTTACTATGTTTAAGCTCTTTTTTAACTGCCCTGTTAACCAAATCTGTCTCACATGAATTCTTTGCAGGCAGATTTCTTTATTATGTCTTTTAAATGTGGGAAGTGTGGAAATTAGTTTTAATTTACAGGTTATAATAATTTTATTTAGTTGCTTTACAGTTTCCCGATAGAATCTGTAAAAAGATATTCCATGGTCATTTATACTACGCCTGTGACCAAAACAAATCAATACTGAATAATGTTAAGGGTACAGAGAACAAGCATATTAAGCTGAACCTAAATGTTTCTTCATTTGGTTACTTTTGGTATTACCACTGCTTATGTAAGTCAAAATCATGGAGACCAAAAAAAAAAAAAAAGTAGTAAATATATGCACTTACCATGTGACCAGTATACCAGTACAAACATGAACCCTTCAAAACTGCCCAAATCTTTTTCCACTTGTTGCCAAGAAATAATTTCTCTTTTTTTCTTATACAACCATCCCTGACAGTCAGCATCTCCCAATTCCTTGCATGAGATTCTTCTGCGACTCATTTTAAATATACTGACTGTACAATAAATAAAGAAGAAAACCATTAAGGAATACAAATTTATACAATAAACTAATATTACATAATGATTCTTACAAGTCATAATTTTAATAAGTGGATACTGTCAAACAAATGTTAAAAAAGATGTAAAATTAAAGAATCTACAATATAATAATAAAAGTATAAATACTATATTATGTATTCATCTGGAATTTGTTCTATTCATTTTAAAAATATTTAATTAATTATTATATCTCTTTGGAGCGAACAGTATGAACACGACTTGAAAATATACACTTGCCATGTATAGGGAATGCTAACAACATATTACAAATAAAACTGTAACGAAGATAAGTAATTAGTTATCTTTTTTATATTACATAGCTTTATCTGAGTCACAAACTACCCATAGGAAAATGTAAATTCTGCACAAATGAGAAAATATCACAGCTGAACCTTACCTCTAGATTTCTTTCTTTGCTTTGACCGTAAGGAAACCTGCAGGAAATGGACAGAGGAAAGCAAAGAAAGGAAATTTCTTATTGTGCTTGAATGGTAGAGGCTGGAGTTGAAAGAAAAGGAGGGTCTATGAGAAGGACAGTCTATGCTGCATACACATCCATAGGCAAATGAGGAAGCTACAGTTAAATGCTTCAGTTGCAGTTCATGTCTGTTTCTTGATGAATCAGACATTCTGAGTGCTGATATTTTAACAAGAAGTTGATCTGCCATGAAATACATCAAGTTTTGTGTTTGCTCCTAGATAAATATATCTAGTGTGTTCAGTGTATCAGATTATATAACTATGCATCTAATGAAAATATGCTAGAGTTCCTATTAGATTTTAGGACATGATTTCTAGGGTGATCAGCTATGAAAGGAAGGGTTTAAATTAATAAAGTCCTTTTTTTAGCAGCCATTATGTTCCTCAAATTAATTTTAGAACATGTATTTTTTTTTCCTTTTAGGGAAGTGAAGGTGACCTGTTTATTGGTATGAAACCCTTTGCAGCAGTAATTTCATTTCAAGGGGGTTAAGTACGTGGATGGATATCTGTTAGGCTGAGGCCCCACGTTGCGGAAATGCAGCTTTTTTTGTTGCAGATTGTATTGCGGTTTTTTGAGTCAAAGCCAAGAATGGCTACCAGGAGGAATGGAAAATATATAGGAAGTTCTTACTCTTATACTTCTCCCTTCTACTCAATCCACTCCTGGCTTTGGTTAAAAAACCGCAGCAAAATCTGCAACAAAAAAAAAAAAAGCTGCATTTCCGCAACATGGGGCCTTAGCCTTAAACTGGTAATTAATGGGAAGATTCCCTCCAAATCATGTCAGAAAGAAGAACCTCTCTCTATAAACTTTGCCCTAGCTGAAGGTCCATTGGAAAACATGTTGACATCATTGCTAAAAGGACTTCATTTTCAAGTATCAGAGGTATTTCACACCTTGCAATAGCCATTTCCAGATGGAAATAGAGTTGGACAATTACTTAAATAAAACCCGCCACCTTGTATAATAGGTCCAGACAGGCAGCATGTTGTAGGAGTTGGAGTGCAGATTAATAGTGTTTTGTGTAAAATATTTAGTACAAATTATATATATATTTGTGCTGAGCTTAGTTTTTTAAAAGGGTTGTCTGGGGAGTTGTAATTTACTTTACTGGTCTGGGGATTGCTGATGATGGACCCCAGGACATGAGATCCAAACAAGGTTCCGCCTCCAGGTCACTCAACCCCCTTGCTCTTTCCCAGCTCATGCTGGGTATTTATTTTCCTGTGCTATGGGGGTTAGCTGAATATAGTAATACCAGTACCCAAAGCACAGGGGGCAGGGCATCCCAGGATACAGAACACTTCTTTGGATCACATGACCCAGGTGTCATGACATCGCCAGAACCCAGGGGTCCATCATTTCATTTATATAGCGCCAACATATTCCGCAGCACTTTACAATTTGTAGGGTTCAAGTACAGACAAAAGAGATACATTACAAAGAAATAGTCAATTCATACAATGGGACTGATGGCCCTGCTCACAAGAGCTTAAATTCTATGACGTAGAGCGGGTGACACAAGGTAGCAGGGGCGGCATCGGAGGTAGCATTGCTTATACAATGGTCAGACAATTTTGTAATAGTTTACTGTCATTACACATATATAAAGCTGTATGAGCCGTCACCAGTCATGTCCTTTAACCTGCAGATGGTGCCTGGACATATAAAGTTAGTCTGAAATGGCATCATATCCTGTGAGGTAATGTGGGAGCGTGAACACAGGAGGGTTCGTTTTAGGGATTCTAACTACAGAGGGGTTTACATTATGAATTGTGATATGCCTGTCTGAAAAGATATGTCTTTAGTTTGCGCTTGAAGCAGTAGAAATTGGGAGTTAATCTGATTGTCCGGTAAAGAGCATTCCAAAGAGGTGGTACAATTTGGGAGAAGTCTTGGATACAGGAGTGGGAGGTTCTGATAATAGGGGATGTTAGTCTTAGGTCATTGAGTGAGCGGAGAGTACAGGTTTGGTGATAGACAGAGATGAGGGAGGAAATGTAGGAAGGTGCAGCATTATGGAGAGATTTGTGGATGAGGGCGATAAGTTTATATTGTATTCTATATTGAATAGGCAGCCAATGTAGTGACTGACACAGACCGGAGGCATCGCTGTAGCATCTAGACTGATAGATGAGCCTGGCCGCCACATTCAGAATAGATTGAAGAGGGGAGAGTTTAGTAAGGGAAGACCGATTAGTAGGGAGTTACAGTAGTCAAGGCGGGAGTGAATCAGGGCAACAGTAAGTGTCTTTAGTGTATCTCTGGTAAGGAAAGGGCGTATTCTGGAGATGTTTTTGAGGTGGAAATGACATGAACGTGCGAGATATTGGATATGGGGGGGGGGGGGTGAAGGAAAGTCCGAATCAAACATAACGCCGAGGCAGCAGGCATGCGAAGACATGATATTTGAAACAGCAGAGAGACAGTCACTGGTGTTTTGTATTAGTGCAGGGGTGAGGTCACGGGAAGATGTGTATAAATGGGTGTCATCAGCATAAAGATGGTACCGGAAGCCAAATCTGGTGATGGTTTGTCCAATGGGGGCTGTGTAGAGAGAGAAGAGCAGGGGGCCTAGGACAGAGCCCTCAGGAACACCAACGGCAAGGGGAAGAAAGAGCCCTCAAATGATACACTGAAAGTGCGGTCCAAGAGATAAGAGGAGAACCAGGAGAGCGCGGTGTCCGTGAGGCCGGCTGAGCAGAGAATAGTGAGAAGGAGTTGATGGTCAACAGTGTCAAATGCTGCTGAGAGATCCAGAATAATAAGAGAATAGTCACCATTGGATTTAGCCATCAGTAGATTGTTGGAGACTTTTGTGAGGGCTGTTTCAGTAGAGTGCAGAGTGCGGAAGCCAGACTGTAAGGGGTCAAGAAGAGAGTTAGCAGAAAGATAGCGGATTAAAACGAGAATAGACCAAGTGTTCCAAGATTTTAGAGATGAAGGGGAGGTTAGAGACAGGTCGATAGCAGAACAGGATGGATCAAGGGAGGATTTCTTCAATAGTGGAGTTATGACTGCATGAAAGAGGATGGGAAAATTCCAGAAGAGAGAGAGGTTAAATATTTAAGTAAGGCAAGTCATGACAGCAGGTGACAGAGATTGGAGAAGGTATGAGGGGAAAGGGTCACTACTGCAGGTCGTAGGACAAGAAGGAAGTAGCTGAGGGACTTCCTCATCTGTAACAGATTCAAAAGAGGAGAATGGCCAGTATGAAGTGCGATTGGTGAGGGGATCAATGCCACCTGGGGATTGGACAGTTATTTCCTGACCGATCAGTCATCTGCACTAAGGTCTGTGAATCAGTCATCTGCACAACCCCTTGACGTTTGGATATGGGATGGACCCTCACTCCTTCCTAAAACCACCCAAACTACAGTAAACATTGACTTTGGAATACACGCACGAAACACTTTATTTTGGGTGTCAAAATGGCCACAGCTTTATTTAAATCACAGAACTAAAATAATCACAGAAGGAGTCAGGTGAAGTGCTAGACCATTGGGATTCACAAATACTGTGAGATCCCCAGCTGTCCGACATACAGCAATAAAGGGGCGGCATGCTCCGGCTTGCAATTCTAGCAGAGCCAGTACACTTTAAGGGCACCAACGACCCTGTGCTTAACCACTGTGCCCGCCCCTGGATGACGTTACTATTACGACATCCTTCAGGCTGGCCATTTCCAAAGCTCAGCCTGTTCACCACCATGAGGTTTAACCTCCTCTATTAGTTAAAATAAGTCCACAATAACTTGCCTGCAACTTCCACCTGACTCAACTGCAAAAGTAAAGCGGTGACAGTTTACTAATGGACCATGTGACATGTAACACTTTATTACATACAACTGATTCCTATTTTTAATAACTTCATATTATTTCAATTTATTTATTTCTACACTTATTGCCAATGCCATGAACAAATAACTTAAAAACTAAATGTTCAGTTAAATGCTATGAAATAATGACTAAAAATGGCAAACACCCAACTCATGAAGAATCATCCTACAGCACTCAGGAGAGTAAAAATCCCCTGTGGAGGAAACCTCTAGGGAACCATGGCTGGAGGATTGCCCTTCCCTTGGGTTTAGAAGGATAACGCCAACATTAACTCAAAGTCATCTTAGAATTGTATGTAAGGCCAGAAACACAATTACAGTATCAAAAATGATACAATACATACAGTATACAGGTAAACATGAAAAAAGCAATTGTAAAATAGTGATTAAACAAGGGCGGGCGGGCGATGTTTCCTTCAGTCCTTTTGGTGATAGAGGAAGAGATGAATGAGACAGGAACTTTTATCTATTCCTAAACTCCTCCCTCTCTACAGTAATACACTAGGCACTATATACTCCCAAAGCTGAATATACACTCTTAAAGTTGAACCAGCTTGTATAAATCTACATAACTACTGTACAAAAATGAAACTGCAGGAGTTATTGGTTCCCCGCTCCCAAAGTTATGTCCCCCTTTGCTAATGGCTCCGGGGGTGTCTTTATGTGTGGAGTCCTCTGTATGAGTGTGCATACAGAGGTAACTGTCAATCATTGACTAGAACAGACCACATGACAACTAAGTTCAAAACTTATCCTCTCCCTACAAATTTAAAATTGTGACTGCTAAAATGGCACTTCCTCTAATAGATGACAGCGGGATAGTCCTTCACTGTGCATATTTCTTTCGCAAGCAGCATTGCCAATAAGCAGGGCCGGAACAAACTATGTTTGGTAGATAAGGGAAATGCCCCTCACCCACCATGCACTTCTAAAATCAATTCAAAATTCAGTGTGACGGAGGAAGCACTCAGTAACTAATTTAGCAATGTTCCTCTCTACACAAACTATCTTCATGCAAGCAGCAAAGCAGACTACAGGTGCCCCAGCACTTGGTAGAAATATCGCAATACAGAAACATAACTAACAAGTTTTTTTTCACATAGTTGACATCTCACATACAGTATATTGCCCAACATAAATATAATGCTCCCTTAGTCATGTCCCCACAGTAAAATGCCTCCACACAATAGTGGTTCCTAAACACAGTAGAATGCAGTCTTTATGGACCCCAAATGGTATTATTCCTCTGTAGTAGTTCCCACACAATGTAATACCCCTTTAGTGGTATCCACACAGTATAGTGCTCCCCACACAGTATAATGTTCCCTTAGTGCCCCAACATATAGTATAATGCCAATGCACAACATAATGCTCCCTTGGTAGGTCCATGCACATTACAACCCCTTTAACACTCACCACACCACAGTATATTTCTCCCTTATTGGCCCTATCAGTATAATGCTGCACAACTCTCTGGATACAATCCTTCAAACAGTTTTCAATCAAGTTATGAACTATATTTTCCAAGCCAAAGCACCTGATTTTACCCATTAAACGTCTATGAGGAAAGGTGTCAAATGCCTTTGCAAGGTCCAGAAACACTATATCCACAGCTTCCCCTCTGTCCAGACTTCTACTCACATTTTCATAAAAGCAAATCAGATTAGTCTGTCCTTCATAAAAACAAGCTGGCTTTCACTTATAATATCATGTACAGTCACATACTTCTGTATATAGTTGCTTAAGAGTCCCTCAAACGGTTTCCCCACAATGGATGTTAAGTTCACCAGGGGAACCTTTACCTGGGGAAGACCTAGAGAACCTTTTTGTAAATAAGCAACATACCTGCCTGTTGCCAGTCCATTGGCACTGTACCTAGAGAATCTCTAAAAATTAAAAATATGGGTACAGCAATGACTGTACTCAGTTTTTTTTTTTTTTTTTTTTTTTTTTTTAGTTCTTGTGGGTGTAATCCTTCCGGACCCGGAGCCTTGCTCACATTTATTTTGTTTAGCTTGGCTTGGACCATTTCTTTGTTTATCCAGTTTAGTATAGTGGTTGATGTATTACCAGCATTGGTGACTCCTACAACTACTGCCTGTTTTTCTGTATACACAGAGCTAAAGAACCCATTTAGTAGCTCTGCTTTTTCTTGATCCCTGGTGACCAACTCTCCATTACCATTATTTAGGAGACCTACTTGTTCTGACCTTGGTTTTTTGCATTTATATATTTAAGAAAGGACCTTTCATGTCCTCAAAAATGTGTGGTATTATATACCACTAGAAAGTGGATAGTGCACCTAATTCAGCGCACTGTCGACTTTCTCGTTATGCATCCCGGAGCTGGAGATATCAGTGGTGTTAATTTCGGTTCCGATATCTTCCCACTGTCAGAAGGGCGGGCCTTACAGCCTAGTGTCAATCGCTGGGCTGTGAGAACCCCCCCCCCAACAGTACTTTTCCATAGACTTGTACTATTGGGGGGGGCATTCCTCACCTTAGTCACCAACCTTTCATTATGTATTTTAGCTGCTATTTCTGACACTGATATCCTCACATCCTTGGCAATTTTATTTGGATGAGCAGAAACAGGAACGGCCTATCTTTTCTTCCACCCATTTGCCTGGTCTTCCTGATATCCCTTCAGCTCTCCAGCCTCCATATCTAACCACTGACTGCTTGCTCAGTGAGCAGCATGCTCCTCTCAAGATTGTCAATCACCCTCAGTATTGAAGTCTGCTCTTCAGATCTCTACTTCAAGCTTCCAGATGGGAAACATGGTCACATCTGCCACCCTGGAACTCTTGCTCCAGTAGTGCATACATGTAAGTGCACTGAAGTAAATGTCCAATTTTGTTAGCCATTATCCAAACCACAATAAATAGTAAAGTAAAGTTAGTTACTTACAGCTATGTTTACTCCTGCTCTTCAACTCCATTTAATCAGCAGTAGTGAAGCCAGCCCCAGCAGTGAGTCTTTGGCTTCTATTTAAAGCACCTGGGCACAATAACCCCTCCCCTCAATTATGTGCAAAGCAAAGGAAAAAGGATTTTAAATTGTGTCAGTAGTTCTAACACAAACTGCACAAAGAAAAGAAACTAGTTATACTCAATGTACAATCACTTACACAGTCCGCCAAATCACACTCAACACTACCAACTCTACTTTTAACACCGCTTAGTCAGCAGCCACTTAGCAAAGCAAGCCCAGCAGTAAAAAAAAAAAATACTAACTGACCTGTCAATAAAAATAGCAGGCAGGTCGGTAGTTTACAGACCAGGTGGCAACTCTGGCCAGGCTGGTGTTTCCCTTCCCCTTGGTTTTTACTGTGCTCAGGGCACATGCCCTGCTGTACCATCTACTAGCTTTGCCCCTTGTACAGGAAGAACAGTGCTAAACATCATCTGACCAAAATCCAGTACACCAGCACAGTAAATACAACAGTGGAGTGGCTGTGACGATGTAATGGCTTTGTGTATCACAGGTTGTAAGTGTAAAAGCACTGTGCCAAAAAGTGCATAAGTGGAGACAGCACAAGTCAGCAGTTATAGTATTCTTCATTAAAATTGTGTTCCTGTTATGAGGTAGTGTCCTAAGCAGTCACTTACCTCTGCCTACCCTTTGTCTTGACCCTGCCAATAAGGCTAGGTTCACACCTGCGCCTGCAAGCAGGACTTTTCTCTCCTCATTTTTCCGCATTTTTGGGGCAGAAACCTGGCGGATCCTGTTATGGTTTATGGGGTATGCAGGTAACCGCTTTTTAAGCGGATTAGGTTTCCGTTCTTCGGGTCCCCAAGTGGATCTGAAGAATGGAAAACCGAACGCTAGTGGAAACCTAGCATAAGGCTCCATACCCACCTGGTCTTTCCTAGAGAACGATCTGGTAATTGGTGCATTTATTTAAAAAAAAAAAAAAAAAAAATCGAAAAACCTTTTGTATGTAAATAACAAGCATATAAAAATTGTGTATGCAGTTACCTGCATTTGCAATTTAGTTCCTATTGTAGTAATTTATCAGAGGTTCAATATGTTTCTTGTTAGAGTGCTGTTTCATGCTTTCTGTGTTTCCATATGGTTAAAAGTTCTTGAAACAACAGCTGTTAAAGGGAACAATTGGTATACAGTTATATAACAAATTCTGTTCACTTCAATAGAATCCATAAATACAGTCGCAAATAGATATCGCTCTCTAGAGACAGCGATTGCCTGACAGAACTTTCACATTTACCTCTGTGGAGAGGATTTATTATATATAACAAAAGCAGAGCAAATACATGGGACATGGCTGTGTCTACCATTATGTAGCATCCCCTGTCTTTCTACAGCAGTCTTTAAATGTCTGGGAATTAGGGAGAACAATTGCTGGAGTTTTGGAAGAGGAATGCTATCTTATTTTTGTCTGATGTAGGATTCAAGCTGCTCAACAGTCTTGAGTCTGGTTGTTATGGCTGTAATGTTTTCTATTGGTGAGAGGCAGGCAGGCCAGATCAGCACCCAAACTCCTCTTCTGCAAAGTCTTTCTATGGATGCTGTATGTGGTTTAGCAATGTCTTGCTGAAATATGTAAGGTCTTCCTCAAATGAGAAGTTGTCTAGATGGGAGCATATGTTATTCTTAAACCTCTATATATTGCTCATCATTGATAGCGCCTTCCATGTTGTCTAAGCTACCTAAGCCATAGACACTTATGCAACCCCATACCATCAGAGATGCAGGCTTTTGAACTGTGCACTGATAACAAGCTGGATAGTCCCATCTCCACAGGACACAGCTTCTATGGTTTCTATAAAGAATTTCACATTTTGATTCATCTGACCACAGAACAGTTTTCTATTTTGCCTCGGTCCATTTACAGGAGTTTTGGTTCATAGAAAATGGCAGCATTTCTGGATTGTGTTGATATGTGGCTTCTTATTTGCACAATACAGCTTTAACTTGCATTTGTGGATTGCAGAGCGAGCTGTATTAACAGAGAATGACTTCTTGAAATATTCTTGAGCCTATGCATTGATTTGCATTACCACTTCATGCCTGCTTTTAATGCAGTTCTGCCTGAGGGCCCAAAGATCACAAGTATTCACTGTTGACCATTTGCCTTGTCCCTTGTGCACATGGCTTTCTCCAGATTCTCTAAATCTTTTGACGTTAATATGTACTGGGGTATTCAAGGTGTTTGCAATTTTACATTGAACATTTTTCTGAAATTCCACAATTTTTAGACACAGTTTTTCACAATTTGGTGAGCTTCTGAGAGTTCTGAGTTAGTTCTGAGACACACTGTCTTTCCAACATGTTCTTTTTTTATATAGCCATGTGACAAAAATTGACCCTCTAGCTGTTTCTTGCCACTTTCTTTTTCAGCTTTTTAATAACTATTTCCCAATTTTTTGAGATGTGTCGCTGTCATCAGCTTCTACTAGGGTTATTTTTTTTAAATGCAATGGAAAAATGGCTAACTTTCAACTTCTGATAAGCGTTCTATATTCTATTGTGAATAAAATATGGTTATATAAGATTTCAAAATCATTGCATTCTTGTTTTCTTTACATTTTACACAGCATTCCTTATTACATAACGTATTTGGAATTGGGGAGATGCTGTTCCTCAAAATAGCCCCATTTTGCTTTGCTTTACGTTTGGTGAATGTGAAGGCCAAGAACTCCATCACCAGTGTGTACATAGAAATCACTGGACCTCATAGCAAAAGTCAGAATTGCCCCCCCCCCAACCAAAAAAGGGCAGTATAATGAAGGGCAGTGATTAATAGAATTAATACATAGAAATAAAGTATTAATATTTTTATACATTTAAGTAAATGCATTTTCAGAATTTAAAAAAAAAATCCACAAGTCCAGCTGACATGCAGTAACCCTATCAGATACATTTTTCAAATTTAAGAGTTAATGATCTCCTGACAGTGAAGAGGACATCTGAGAGACTATCATAAATCTCAATATGCGGAGCAAGGGGAAAAGATTTATAATACTTGCACTGCCATGCATCAGAAGAGAAAATGTTGTGAGAGGGACTTGGGGGCCCTTTCCCTCTACAGACCACAGAGCAATTGTCTACCCTGCTTCTATGGTAGGTACATCATCGGCCATCATTTTCCTTCTTGGTCAAACAGCCCTTACAAAGCCTGCTGGTGTGTATGGGGTCATTGCCTTGTTAACAAAACAAATGATGATTCCGTTAAGAGCAAAAACCGATGGGATGGAATGTTACTGCAGAATGTTGCAGTAGCCATGCTGGATAAGTGTGCCTTGAATTTTGCATAAATAACCGACACACTATCAAACTTTCTCCTCCATACTTCATGGTGGGTAATACATATGTAGAATGATCTGCTCATCTTTTCTGCATTATTTATTTATTATGCTTACTTATATAGCGCCATCATATTCCGCAGCGCTTTACAGACATTGTCAGTCACTGTCCCATATAGGGCTCACAATCTACATTTCCCTATCAGTATGTCTTTGAAGTGTGGGATTCAAGGGATCTGCTAAACGGATGTAACAATCATGACATGAATGTACCCAAATAAATGTATATGTGTACCCTCATTATATACATAAAAAAAATAAAAAAATATATATGTGTGTATATACATATACACTCACACACACACGTATACATACATAAATATATATATACATACAATATATCAACAAGTCTCAGACACAGTTTTATGACATCACAATGCCAGACAACCTCCTAAGAACATTGCCAAGGTAACAGCTTATGACATCATAAAGACTAGTGACATCACATGGTTACTTATTCAGATGCACAGGTAGTCATCTTTGCATTCACTCACTACTGCCCGCTAGAGTTACATGTGAGTGCCCACTGTATCTCACTGCAGTTGGATTTGGATTTTGTTTTCTGAAAATTTGCCAATCTCACAAAATGAAGGCAAACAAGAAAACAAAGCATTTGGAAAAAGAAGACAACAAAATAAAAAGAAGTGAAGAAGATGGCCAGGAACAGCCAAAAACCGCTCAGGAACCTAGAGAATGCACAGGTAGGAGGACATCATGTAATAACTATGAGTCTGTGGGACCCTTCAATCAAACCCTTCTGGTTTTTTCAAGTGCTCAGAAAATCTTATGACTGTCATATAATAATAATAATAATAATAATCTGTAAGTGATATATTAGAAGTGCCCGCTGATGACATTATCCCCATATCAATAGAGGTTCCATTCTGTCACCTACAAAGTGATATCATTTGTATAAATCCACTATAATAAAACCATCAGCAATGAGTCCAAGTCCTTAGTTTGTCATCTTCTCTTACATTCTTAGAAACTATCCTATTTTCTTAATGGTATCTGTTCCATCATTCATTATGTATAATGGAGGCAGGTTCACCATCAGGACCAGTACACTACTGTCAGGAGCTCAGGCACACAAAGGCCCAAACACCCCTGAGGTCTGACAAACACTCTCAGCTTCCTCTTTTGGAGCTATAAAATTTTATTTGTAATATGGCAGAGTCATATGTAATAGACAAGGACGTGCAAACCAGTTCCCAACATGGCACATAAGTGTAGATGTACAAGTCCCAATTAGAAGTCAATTCTCTCTCCTCCATGGGCCCAATAAATATCTGGTATAAACCTGAGAGGTGGCATAAATTTATATTATTCCCTTTTATTTCACAATCAGTGGTCATTGTGCTTGAGAAGTATCTCAATCGTCCTCATGTCCTCACCAAGTAGACATAATAGGGGACATGGTGGACGCTGATGGATAGGATGCTGGTCATTGGCCTAAATGAGGCCCATGTATTTCTGAGGAAAGGCCTGAATGGAACTTCCATGTTTTACCATTGCTCTCTGCTGTGGAATAGTCTAGCTTTCAACCTCCATCTTGTCATTGATATAGCTATATGTTTCCTCTAGGCACATTTTACAAGTCATCTAAAGAGAAGCAAGAGGATGACATCAAAGGAAATGGAGAAATCCAAACTGGAGAAGAACTGGATAAGATAGAAAAACCTAAGAAAGGAAAAATGAGGAAGTTCTTAGCCCGTCTACAGAAACCTTGGGCATGGATTGCCGAATTAAAATGGAGAGGCACATATATCCTCGTAGAAGACAGCTCTTGTGAACAACCAGGCCTCAGTCGTGTCAGCATGGTGGATGGCAGAGGTAACAGAGGTAGGACGTGTAACAACTAGGAATAGCTTCTTACATACAATATAAATTTATTTATATATAATTTAACAGCGTTAACCTGAAATTCTGCAATTGGTTAAATTACAGCAGAGCAATATCTTAGCACAGAAAACAAAAAATAGGAAAAGGCATTGCAAAAACAATGTTCAATGACTTTTCACTGTTTGTTGTCCTCTGTGATATGAGGTTATGCTGCAGCAGATTAAAGAATTGCAAAAGTTTAGGTTAAAGGATCTATTTAGATCCCTTTTTTTTCATTACACTTCAGATACTATCCGTTTTTTTTTTTTTTTGTACAGATACAAAGTATGGTATACTACATTTTTGTGTTCTTTAAAAAAGTAAAAACATGGATTGCAACTGATCCGTTTTTTTTGTTTTTTATTTTTAACATTGATATCTATGCAAAAGACTGGTGTCTAACACACTATTGTATTATTGCAATAGTCACATCACTTTGTTCTTTCTTCAGCCGGAAGGTCCCCAGTACTCTATAGCTAGGGAGTGCTGTCGACCTTCCAGCCAAAGACAGAACAAACACCTATAGGGGTCACAGTGGTCACCCTTGCCACCGGGCCCCTAAATCAGGGGTCCTCATAGGTCCCCTCACCACACTACTGTCTCCAATTGTAGAAAATTGAATACTTATTTTATTTGCAAAGCATGGATGTGGCGCCCGGCTGTGCACCTCTTATAATGATGTTCTGCTGGCCATGCTTGCGATACCATAGTGCAAGTGAGAGGGTAGCTGCCAGGACAATATAAGAGGGGCAGACCTGGACACCACATCAGCACTTTGCAGGAAAAAGAGGCAAGTATGAAATTCATGAGTTGTGTGGTCTGGAGTGTATAAGATGTAATTTGACGTGGGGAGAACTATTACCTGTGAGGGGACAAATAGAACACAATTACATTTGGGGGGAGATCATTGGGACACTATTACCTAGGTGTATTACCAATATGTTAACATCAGCATTATGGCTGCCTTCAACGGGCTATACATGTAACTATATATGTAGCAATGTCAGTTAGCAATTCTGCGACTATACTTCTAATGGCCCTTGAAAGACAAAAATAAGGCAGATGTGGCCCTCGGCAGAAATAGTTGGACAACCCTGATGTAAATGGATGGCTATCAGTTTACGTCCATTTTTTGCATCCATTTAACAGATATATATATATAAAAAAAAAGTGAGAGAGCCTAACTCTGCTACATCTGTGTACACACTCACACACACATATATATATATATCTCTTACATGTATACATACATAAATATATACAGTACATACAGTATATCAACATGTCTCAGGCAGTTTTATGACATCACAACACCAGACAACCTTCTAAGTACATTGTCAAGGTAACAGCTTATGACATCATAAAGACTAGGGATTATTTTGTATGTATTGACTGATGATAAATGTAGGTTTAGTTTGTTACAAAAAAAACATCTATTCAGTCTACCACTATAACATATAAAGTTATTTACTTTCATAATATGCAATGTCCGATTCCACTAACATTATATAAATCTATATTTTCTCTGAAAACAGACAATATGCCTTGTGAAGGAAGGAAAAACGAACATGATGAGGGAGAACAAAACCGCATAAACACCAGTGAAAAGATGACAGAAGACTGTAGATCTGTCAAGAATTTCAACGCTAATGCTCTAAACACATTTGAGGAGCTCAGTAGATCTACACCTCAGAGCCGCACTTGCCACCAGGAGAAATCTAAAAAACCTGACATCTCCTTGGAAGAACCTGGCACCTCTGTGGAGTCATCACCTGGTACAGCGCCCCTATCATTGGACTCCTTTATATTCCAACGGACACTGGGTGCAGGAGGCTTCGGACAAGTCTACTTGGCAAAAGACATCATACGAAAAGATCCTGTTGCCATTAAAGTAGAGGATAAGAGAGATTTTACACAACTTGGGTGCAGTTTTGTAGAACGCCATATCCTTCAACTCTCTCATGAAAATCCTTACATAATCCATGGCCTGGCAGCCTTCCACACGCTGAACTTTGTGTATTATGTGATGGAAGTGGCCACCGGAGGGGACCTGCTAGGTGTAAACATAAAGAACTTTCCTCTTGACACTGCCACTATCAAATTCATCACAGCAGAAATGATCTGTGGCACAGAGTTCCTGCATACAAAAGGCATTATTCATCGGGACCTCAAGCAAGAAAATATCCTTCTGACCAGAGAAGGCCACATCAAAATAACAGATTTTGGCCTTGCTGTGACAGGCGTGTACAAGAGCACCAAAGAGAAGTGTCGAGGCACACCAGGATATGCAGCCCCAGAAATGGTGAAGGACCAGGCACACGGAAGAGGAGTTGACTTCTTTGCTATTGGCGTGATCCTCTATAGACTTTTCGTCTTTGCACCTCCTTTTCCTGGAAAACATCCAAAAGAAATGGACAAGTCTGTCCTCTACCATACTCCAGTCTATCCAGAGATTCTAATTCCTGATGCAGTCACACAGAGCATCATAGAAGGACTCCTGTGTAAAGACCAGTTTAAGCGGCTGGGAGTCATAGAGGAGGTCAGAAAACACACATTTTTCTCAGAGATCCATTGGGAAGATGTAGAAGCCAGGAGGATGGCACCACCAGCGATCCTGATGGCAGGTTCTGTTGACCCAAATGTTGAAGAAATTCTGGACTACGCTGAACCATCACACCACATCAAATCTAAATATCAGAAGATGTTCAATCAATTCAGCTTTGTGTGTCCTGAGTGGTCAAAGCAGTACCATCCTGTCATCCCCCAGACCAAGGATTGTATGGCCAAACTTTTCACCAAGAGGTCATCCAGAAAGTAAAAAAAAAAAAAAAAAAAAGGTCAAAACGGCATTGCTGGTGGATGGCCAAAGCAAAAACAAAATCCTTCCTTATCCCAGGCTCCTACTACCTCCATAACATACCCCACCGAGGCTTATGGATTCTTCATTCCTATACCTGTAACCTGCCATCCTAGAAGACTGATGTAATGTGCTGTGCAGCAGTCACCCACCTTTACTATTGTAAGTATAACACCCAGTCATATCCATAGTGTTACTACTGCTCAGTGGTAATATAAACTCATATACACAGTACACAATATCATTATTATGGACAATTCATATCCTGTAGTATCCCCAGTTATAGCTCACAGATCCTCTATACTACACCACACAGGAGAGCAGACAGATCCTCTATACTAGAGCAGTCCGTTATAACATGTGTGTAATCCCCTTACCAGTATATTCTATTGCCCCCAACACACACACCATTTATACAGTTGATATATGAAGAGCTCATTCTCATACACATGTATTTGTCTTCTTACAGGAGATAACTGGCTGATGTCCTAGAACGCCCCTCTCTTCACGAATCTGCGACAAAGCAACCAAGCTTCCACCACTTAAAATCCATGTAGCAGCAACAATCCAGGGATTTATTCCGATCGCCATATTTGGGGTCAGGAAGGAATTTTTTTTCCCTAAACTGAGGTCAACCCAAATATTAGTCCTCAGGGGGTATTTTTCGCCTTCCTCTGGATCAACATAGCAAAGAATTATGAGGTTGAAGACGAAGCATTTATTTCAACCAAACTTGCTATGTTTCCATCTGTACACACCTGCTACAAACGTGGTGGCAAAGACAAATATTACCGGACTTGACTAGAAGGAAGCGGCTGCTCCTTCTGGCACGGAAAATGGACCCCACAGAAGGTAGCGTCTTGCGCCTTCTCCCTCCGTCCATAGACCTCCAGAAGGATGCGGCTGCTCCTTCTCCCACCGAAAATGGACCGCGCAGAAGGTAGCGTCTTGCGCCTTCTCCCTCTGTCCATAGACCTCCAGAAGGAAGCGGCTGCTCCTTCTCCCACCGAAAATGGACCGCACAGAAGGTAGCGTCTTGCACCTTCTCCCTCCATCCATAGACCTCCAGAAGGAAGCAGCTGCTCCTTCTCCCACCGAAAATGGACCGCACAGAAGGTAGCATCCTGCGCCTTCTCCCTCCGTCCATAGACCTCCAGAAGGAAGCGACTGCTCCTTTTCCCACCAAAAATGGACCGCGCAGAAGGTAGAGTCTTGCGCCTTCTCCCTCCGGCCATAGACCGCTAGAAGGTAGCGTCTTGCGCCTTCTCTCACCAAAAGTGGACCGCGCAGAAGGTAGCATCTTGCGCCTTCTCCCCCCGGCCACAGACCTCCAGAAGGTAGTGTCTTGCGCCTTCTCTCACCGAAAGTGGACCGTGCAGAAGGTAGCGTCTTGCGCCTTCTCCCACCGGCCACAGACCACCAGAAGGTAGCGTCTTGCGCCTTCTCTCACCGAAAGTGGACCGCGCAGAAGGTAGCGTCTTGCGCCTTCTCCCACCGGCCACAGACCACCAGAAGGTAGCGTCTTGCGCCTTCTACTGTTACTAATAAAAATATAATCACAATCACAAATGGAGGCTTCAGTTCTTTCCATGTTTAGAACTTATTTATCACAATGAAACAAACTAATGTTAGTGCATGTAAACCTAGGAGATTTAGGAGGAGTGGGCTGAATTCTGGCTGTATAATTTTGTATCTATACATCTATACAGTGGTTATGTTGAAGAAATCCTGACAGTATGAAATGGATATGGTAACAGTGCAAACAGTAGTATCAATAGCATAGCATTAGTAATGGTGCTGGTTGTGCCACACTCACGATCAGCAAATCTGTATAGTTCTTGATAATTCCTCCTTTTCTTATATGCCTTCAATATTAGCTTTTCAAAGCTCTGAAAGCTAAAATCAGTCTAAGTAACAACCAATGGAGAGGTATTCTGAATACCAAACTGAGTAGGTTACCTCACTTTTGACCTTATATGGTATGTATATGCACTAAATAGTATTAGGTGAATTGCGCACAGAACATGCATGTTAATTCTCAGAAGAAGTTGTTACCCAGCTTTTCCAGGCTGCTGAATTCTAAAGTTTTCCTAGAGATATAATGATAAATCTCCATGTATACAGATTCCTTGTCAAAGTCCTAGGAAATCTGGTTTAATGACAACCCCATCAACATTGTTACCCAACCGTCCCAGACTGCAGTATACCAGATCAGCCACATTATGAAGTGATGAATCCCCAACTCTCATATTCTAGAATAACTAGTCCGATTTCCCATCCAGGAGCCCGGAAAAGTTGGGTAAGAATGCCTGAGAAGCTGTAATTACAAATCCTCCATTTTGTAACAAACCTACGCAAATTTGCCAAAGACCACGGAAACCTGGGTAACTAGGACTGCTGAATTCTAGATCTACCCAAATAAATCCTCCTAGTTACTTCATAATTACCTTAAGTACCATAGCTTGTCAAAATTCCCTTTCAGGGTGCTGGTAAAGCTGGTAAAACAGCAGATGGAACTTTAAAAGAGACTACTGAATATTAAACCTATCTTCGTAGATTACTTAAAGGTATTTGAGCAGTTCAGTGAGCTAAAAACAAGCAAAGCCCATGGAAACATCTGATACATTCCTCTTCAGATAAATTTGCACCCTGAGATCACACACACTCTGCCACGTATGGGTAACGTCTAATATGGAGCTCCGAAATTCCAAACCAGACAGCTCAAGCTTGGTGTGATATTATACTTGTGTGTTAGTTTAAAGGGATTCTATTATTTAAAAAAAAAAAACAAAAAAAAACTATCCCTAACTAAAAAGCACATCGGAATAGCCTCTACAAAGGCCACTCTTCTCCCACCCTTAACCTTCAGGTCCGCGCTGCTGTTCCTGAGCCCTGTCTTCTTTCTTCGCTATGCAAACCAATCTCCAGAAAGCACAGGGGGCGCTCCCCTAGCGCTCAAAGCACCAGCCCATCACAGGCTCCTGCGCTGCCTCTCTCCTCCGCCCTGACGCGTCCCCTGCCCCTCACTCCTCCCCCCACATCTGAACTAGTCGGCACATAGCAGCGGCCATACCAGTAGATCACATGGATCACCAACTACAAGGGACAGAGTAATAAGAGAAAATTCTCTTCACAGAGATCAGAAATTCATGGGTTAACCAACGTCAAGTCCCCGTCTACTTTTATAAGGCCATGTTCAGATCACATTTGTGTCTTCACTCTGCACATGACTCAGTTTATGTCACAGGTTTTCACCGCAGCTTACAACCTTTGCAAAGCTGTAAGCAGTTGGATTCCCACAGTGATTATATAGGGGAAACCATTGCAAAAAAAATAACCCATTTGGGTAGTTTTTGAGGCAGCAGCATTCAGACAGGAGAAAATCAGCAAAGAGTCGCCCTGTATGGACACATCCTTAGGCTTCATTCACACAGCAGTATTCTGCTCAGTACATTGTATTACAGTTTAAAAACCAAAATCAGGGTGTAAAAGACAGTAGACACACACAACTTTCCATTACACTTTCTCATTGTAGATTCCATAACTGGTTTTGGCATAAGAATACTGATGTAAAACACTGAGTACAATATTGCAATGTGAACATAATCTGAGGCCCTGTGTTGTGGAAAAGCAGCTTTTTTTTTTTTTTTTTTTTTTTTTGCAGATTTTGCTGCAGTTTTTCAAGCCAAACCTAGTAGTTGCTACAAAGGGAATGTAAAATATATAGGAATGTCTTATACTTCTCCCTTCTTCTCCAACCGCTCATGGACTTGGCTCAAAAAACCACAGCAAAATCTGCAACAACAACAACAAAAAAAACCAAAAAAACACTTTTCTGCAACGTGGGTCCTTAGCCTTAGTTCACACTGGTGTTTTGTGTTTAATATGAGATTATAAATCAATGGGTTGTATCCCAATCGGATCCTTACTATCAGTCTCTGATCCACACTATGTCAGTGTGAACAGGAACATCGGAAAACACTCAATATTGAAAATGACAAATACTACAATCATATAAGAAAAAGCACTTGTGCCCGGCCCTAATTGTAGAATGCGACTATAGCAGAAGTAGGATCATAATTCAACCTTCCTTGGCTGTCACAGAAGAAACACATTTATGAGTCAGGTATTATGTAGATTATGGCAAATGTTAACCCTTGAACTACATTTTACATTCGTATATATAATTATTTGAAGTGACAAAACTAGATACATTGTAATACTTCTTATGTACTGATCCTACGTAAAACCTGTATTATAGCCCAGAGCTGTATTCATAATTCTACTGAGCTCAAAGTTGACTTCTCTTGACACTGTCATGGCTAATCCCATCCACACACTGCAGAAAATAATCCGCAGCGGAAATGCGGTGATTTGAAAAACGCTTGTGTTTTTGTAAATCGCAGCATGTCAATTATACCTATGGAAACACTGGCTGTTTCGTATAGGTATAATAGAAGCAGAAAGTCTGCAGGGGAAAAACTCTGCGGACTTTGTGTGAAAAGTACTGCGGGAAAAACCATTGTGCGTTTCTGCCACAGTTTTTCCCGCAGCGCTTCTCGTTGCGGCTCACTACCAGGGGCCTTGGCCTAAAGAAGCGGGGTTTTTTTTTCTGCTGCGTTTCTGCAATGTGGGGTCTTTGTTTAAAGGAGTATACTGGTAATTACAAGTTCTAACTCTTTGATACTTGGCCATCTCACCTCTGAGGCCTCCAAGATCACAAGAATGTGCCCTATATAAATAAAGCAGCAAGTCGCACATGCCTGCTGCCAATTCATTCATGTCTATGGAACCGCCTGAGATAACAGCTGCTCAGTTATCTATAAGAGTCCCATGGGGTTGAATGGAGGGGCAGAACACATATGCAACATGCTACATAGTTTATACTGTTCCCAGACCCCCACCAATCAGGAACTTTAGGGGATAACTAGTCGTTACCTAACTTCATTTTGATTAAAAGTTACAGAGATGAATGAGACAGGAAGTTACATCTATTCCTAAACTCCTCCCTCCCTACAGTAACACACTAGGCACTATATACTCCTAAAGCTCAATATGCACACATATACTCTTAAAGCTGAACCAGCCTATATAAATCTACACAACTACTGCACAAAGATGAAACTGCAGGAGTTATTGGTTCCCCCATTCCAAAGTCATGTCACCCTTTGCTGATGGCTCCGGGGCTGTCTTGCAGGAGGTGGTAGGCTCCCTTTAAGGTTATGTTCACATAGAACAGGTTCACAGCTGATTCAGCTGTGATAAAAGCCTTGTGGTTTTTGAAGTAAGTTCATAGTGTGTTATTGATGCGGGCGCTGATTTCACTCTATGCATTGGAAAGAATGAAAGCCGCAGTAAAATCCCACAATATAGATTGACATTTTGCAGCTTGAAAATCAGCACCGCTGGTCAATTTACTGTGTGTGATTTTTTTTCACAGTGTGTAGATGAATTTTGTTGAGATCTCAACCACTTTACTGTTTATGTACAATGCAGAAGATTTTTCATCTCCAAATCCGTGGTGGAAAATCAACATCAGGGGCCTGGCTATAGCATGATTGGAAAGGGGTCCTGCATTATGTGATGAGTGGGGCCACTGTGAAACATTATATACTGCGTGGGTCAACTGTGGCACATTATATATCATGTGAGGCCACGGTGGAACATTATACTGTAGGGGGCTTTTGGGAGCATTTCATACCGTATGGGGCCACTGTAGAGCATTATACTGTGGGGAGAACTCTGGGGAGTGTTTTATACTATGTAGCAATATACTATGTATAGCATTATACTGTGTTGGGAGGACTCTGTGGCGCTCTTTATATTTTGTGGGGCGACAGTGAAGTATTATACTGTGCGTGGGGGGGGACTCTGGGGAGCTCTTTATATTTTGTGGTGCAACAGTGGAGTATTTTACTGTGAAGGGGCTCTGGGAAGTGGTTTTTATACTTTGTGGGGCCACTGTGGAGCATTATACTGTGGGAGTGGGGTTCTGGGGAGCATTATATAATGTGTGGGGCCACTGTGGATCATTATATACTGTGAGGGGCCACTTTGGAGCAATATATGCCATGCAGGACCAATGTGGAACATTATATATTATGTAGGGGGGTTCTGGGGAGCATTATATACCGTGTGGGGCCACTGTGGAGCATTATGTACCATATGGGGCTACTGTGGAGCATTATATACAATGTGGGGCCACTTTGTAGCAATATATACTGTGTGGGGCCACTGTGGAGCATTATACTGTGGGGGGATTCTGGGGCACATTATATACTGTGTGGAACCACTGTGGAGTATTATATACTGTGTGGCCACTTTGGAGCATTATATACCTTGTGGGGTGACTGCGGAGCATTACAGTATATACTGTTTGGGGCCACTACAGAGCAATCATGCTAAAAAGTATTGGTATGTAAGGGGTTAAAGCCTCAGCTGCGTATGTCACCATGGTAACTGCAGCCACTTACAACCAATAGGATTGCTGGATTTTAATTTGAATTAACGTTGACTGTTGTCAGTTGCTGCTCAGTGATGGAGGAGATGGATGTTCACGTACCCGGCTCTGCTCAGCGTGGCCACATCTTCGGGAAGAGATCGGGATCCAATCATAATGCTGAAAACATGACTGATCACTAGACAGAACATACTACAGATGGGGGGGGGGGTTGTTAATAAATGTCCAGTATTAGTCTCTGTTCACATGAGTTTCTCTGTACATTATTCTGCTCCATCATTTATCGAACAAATAAGAAACATTTCCATTAATGTCTCTTCTCATCTCAATAACATTATTTCCTATGCCAGTGGTATCAGTTGTCATCTGTTATCTCCACTCAGTCAGGTTTGGGTTGTTATGGGGGCAGCAGAATAACACAGTCAGCTCTGCTATTCCCCATAGTTATACAAGTGAGAACGTGTTGTCTGATTCTGATATAAATGATTATTTTATTCTACCTTATTATATTACATTTTTATTTCCATTATTTCAATATGTGATAAAGTCCAGTGTCAGGTTGGCGTCCTGGGGCCCAGCAGAGGAAATTACTGTTACTGCTCCCCCTCCGTCTATGTATGGCCACTGTTACTTCTATCATAAATTCTGTTGGTATGTAACTTATATGGTTTTATACCTGTTTCTGCACAGGAGAAGAATAAGATGAATGAACCCATCAAAGGTATACAGGTACCATGTATGTAGTGGTATTAGTAAATGGGCCTCATTATGTGTAAGTAACTTTATATACAGTATATACAGGGTGAGTGTTCTTTAGCTATATATCTGTATCAGGGGTAGGCAACCTTCGGCACTCCAGCATACTTGCTCTGCTGTTCTTGGAACTCCCATGGGAGTGAATGGAGCATGTTGGGAGTTGTAGTTTCACAGCAGCTGGAGTGCTGGAGGTTGGTGACCCCTGTACTACATGCTGGTCTTGATAAATCCCACCATTATATAAAAGTTTTGGTAGGTAACTTTATATACTGTGCATATAAGGTGAGTATTCTTTAGCTACATATACACTAAATGCTGGTCTTGATAGATCCCACCATTTTATGTACGTTTTAGTAATTAACTTTAGGCATGTCTGTAGTTCTTGTCACTTTAAAAAAAAAAAAAAAAAAAAAAAAAAAAAAATATATATATATATATATATATATATATATATATATATATATAGACATGTCTCTAATTAGATGTGGTCATACCCCCACTGCTCTCCATAGGATAGGGGATAACCTGCTTTGTTGGGAAAACCAATTTAAGTTATCCATATCTCTATATATGTGTAAGGGATGTGTACTGTATATAAATAATTCATAAATATTATAATGAATATATACAGTATATAGTCATGTGTATGTATTTAGATACAGTATGTCTGTATGCAGTTTCACTCTGGTCATATATCTCTCTATATACAATATGTGAGAGGTGTAGTAACTTCATATACCATGTGTAAGGTGTTTGTATCGTAGCTATATAGATAGATAGATATGTGTGTGTATATATATATCTTATATATATATATATATATATATATATATATACACACACTGTATAGCTGTATTTAGACATGTCTGTAATTTTTGTCTATTACATGTGTATGTATCTAGACATGTCTGTATGCAGTTTTTACATATGTCGTAAATCTCTCTATATACAATATGTGTGCAGTGTAATAACTTTATGTACAGTATGTGTAAGGTTTTTGTACTGTAGATTTAAATATATATATATATATAGTGAGAGATATAAAATATATGTGTATTTTTACCATACGGTTGTATTAAGACAAGTTCTTACATATCCCTATATATTGTGTTAGGGGTGTGCACTGAAGGCATCAAAACTATGAATTAACACATGTAGAATTACTGTATATACTTAACAAAAAAGTGTGAAACAAATGAAAATATGTCTTATATTCTAGGTTCTTCAAAGTAGCCACCTTTTGCTTTGATTACTGCTTTGCACACTCTTGGCATTCTCTTGATGAGCTCCTCACAGCGCAGCTAGACTGTCAGGAACGCCCTTCTGACAGTGAACCATAAAACTAAGACCCCGGATATCTCCAGCCCCGGAGCACATAACGGGAAAGCCGGCAGTGCGCTGAATTTAGTGCGCTGTCGGCTTTCTAGCGTTATGTAAAACCACATATACATGAGGACATGAAAGGTCCTCTTTAAGTCCTCTCTCCTGGTGGGCAGCTGTGTGATGGGTTATACCTTATATGACTTACTAAGTATGTTTTCTTTTGTTCTCAGGTTGCTGCCTGCTGCTGTACCTGATCATCTCAGAGAAGATAGGCCCAAAAAAAGAGAGACTGTACTATTTTCTCAAAAAGAAAGGATGCTTCTTGCTAGGTCAATCCTTTCTCAAAGATTAGGCAAAAGCCAATTAGAAAAAGCCAGAGAAGAAACCATATCCTGGCTTTAGATGTAGATGTGTTGGGTTGGACCTGATTCAACAATAGAATTGCAAGACTCCCTAAAGCCGGGGCCCCATGTTCTGAAACGCAGCATTTTGGCCGCAGCGAAAACACAGAGGCAAAAAAGTCTGCATTTTACATTACCTGCAAAGTGAATGGGATTTTGGCTAATCCCATCCACACATTGCAGAAAAATATCTGCAGCAGATGCTGTGCTTTCAAAAACTGTTGCGTTTTTCTAAATCGCAGCATGTCAATTATACCTGCAGAAACTCTGGCGTTTTCCGTGTAGGTATAATAGAGACAAAGTCCGCAGAGGAAAAAACTCTGTGAACTTTCTGTGTAAAATGCTGTGGAAAATACAGTGATGTGTTTCTGCTGTTGTCTTTTCTGCAGCGTTTTTAGGCTGCAGCTGACTTTGTGGGGCTTTAGCTTAAAGTGAATTTAGCGTATGCCAGATTATCTATGAGATAACAGCAAAATTATGCTATGTGTAAGGCGCTCACAGCTTACACAGAGCAGAATTTTGCTGTTTGATGCACCCTATGCACCTTAAATTGTTTTGGAATTATCTCCTGTATACTATTCTTCAAGAGTCTGATGAAGGTCAATTAGACCGAAACGTCACAACTATAATTGTACTCTACGCACTATGTTTTGGAAATAAATTTCACTATACAAAACGTTTGAAGTACGGAGTCCATTATCTATAGTATGCAAAAGAGACACCCTTATAAGGAGGGCTTATTCTCTTGTTTCCTCTCTTTCTAAGGCTTATCTAGCTACATCCTATATAGATCATTAGTCAGCAGGCAAAGGAAATTCTGGAAGCATATACAACATTCCATACCAGACCTCAAAATGGCAGCAGACTTTCTTTCCTTTGGAAACCCTAAAGATTTCTTCCAAAAATATGGCTCTTCTTAATTTGGTCTGCTAGGTTCTGTCTTGCACATGCAGGGGATAAACTCTGGGACTCAAGAGCACATCGCCAGAAAGATTTCTTCTCAATTTTCCACAGAATCCAAAGATGCTCAATCTTTTGGAATAAATTTGTTCTAATAGGCGCTCTAGAGGAAGACACTAATCTGCTGAGGGGATCAGGTGGCTATCGAAAAGACGCCTACCTGCACATACCTATCCTTCCAGCTAACAGGAAATATTTAAGAGGCAATATTGTACATGTAATGATGTTGATTCTCGGTCGGCAGTCCAATGGTCAAGGCAAACAACAGTTTACTATTATTAGTGGTAAACAGCAAATAGAAATGCAAGGAGTTGTACCTCAAAATCGTGGTCAGAGGTATGCACAGTTTGGTACACAAGAGCAGAAGCTCAGCCTTGGTCAAACATTTGAAGGAGTTGGTACACAGGGACAGAAGATCAGCCATGGTCATACGTTTGCAGGGTTTGGTACACAAGTGCAAAAGATCAGCCATAGTCAAGCATATTCAGGGGTTGGTACATAAGCGCAGAAGATCAGCTGGCGGGTTTAGTCCCCAACAGAACATCACCTCCATTTCAAGTGCTCCCCCCCCCCCCTTTGTAATTGCCATAACTCCCAGGGAATTCACCAAGATCATCCATCATAGACTTGGCTACAGCTTTAAGCTTATAGGACAGCTACCTAGTTCAGAACTTTCTCATAGCCCACCTGTCTACCATTATAAAGTTCCATTAGCTTCAGGAAGCAGTAGACAAATGAGACTTTGCTTGTCTACTAGCAAGAAACTCCCTTATTTGGCCTTTATTATGATCACAAAATCATTCACTATTTCTCTTTACGAAGACAGAATCACCAGCTTAAACTAAGGTGCCAAATTCTACTCTATCAACAATGTGGAGAAACATAAGAGCTCTGGGATGTATGACTTCATCTATAGAACCAGGCCAGAATCCTAACAAGCTTAGAATGATGTCTGCACGAAGGAGTTCTGCCAGCAGGCTTTTCCATTTTTCCTCAGGTCCAGTCAGTAATCACCATAGGGCACATCCTCTCTGGGATGCTCTGCAAATACTCTGAATTGAACAGTAGTAGTCTCCCATAGAAAGTCATAGTTTTTGGCTTTTCATAACGGAAAAGCGGTTCTGTGCAGTTGGACAAGTTTCCAACTGTGTTATATATGAACAAGCAGGGGGCACCAGAAAATGCCCTCTTCTCAAGGAGGTCGTCCTCTGGGCATAAAACAATCCCATCTCCATTTCACAGGTGCATATCAGAGGAAATCTTGACCAGTCAGCGGATTCACCCAGGAGAAACTCCTTGCTTTCATAGGAATGAAAGTCTTCCAGCTCCTTACCACCAAGTGGGGTGTTCTATCTGTAGATGTTATTGCTTCATAGGTCAACAAGAAGATTTTTAAGTTTGTCTCCCTTAAACACCTGGATTTTCCTGGGCAGCCTTCAAGAATTACTATCCTATAAAAATTCCTTCTCGCAGACCTAAAGCTTACAGCCTGGAGGCGGAGAGGGATTTTACTAACATGGAAGTAATTTATACACTGCTCTCTTCTAGAAGATCGTTGATCATCAAGGGTTGTGGAAGAAAATGTAAGGTCTTTAAATTCTGTATGTTCTCCTTCAGTTCTTTCCTTATTGCAATTTATTCAAGATACATTCCAAAGGGCTTCAAATTGAAAGCTAATTTTTCTGCAGGTAAGGCTTTCTCTGATAATGTTTTTTTTTTTTTTTCCAACCAGCCTCTGGGTATTAGATTTATTAAGGCTATCAAAAATTTCAGGCCTCCAGCTTGGGAGTTGTCATTGGCCTTTAAAGGGAATGTTTTGCCAGGAAATGACCTAAATAATATTTTTATGTTAAACATATTTTTAAAGAATTTATTATGTTGTTTTTAATTTTACAATTTAATAGCCATATTTAATGAAACATCCTAAAAATCTTGCAATTCCAACTATTGCCACTAAGCCTAAATCACTTTGTGACTTCCTGTTTCCTATAGAAGGACCATAGGCCAATTGTCTGGAGCAGACCAGGTATATACCAGGTAAGGGTATGTTCACATGGCAGAAAATGAAAAAGAATTTGGGTGGAAATCCACCTTGGCTTCCTCTACATTTTCCATCCTCTGCATGAATGGGATTAATCAGCGGGAAGTCTTGAGCAAGATCGAGCAGGAAGTTTAACAACAGATTAGCAGCTAATTCTGCAAACATAACTAGAGATAAACTACAGTATATCATGAATCATTTTGTTTTATTTCTTAGTTTTCAGGGATTGGTGTCCCTTCATTTCCCATTTATGCTGTCAAGAATGATAAGGAAAGATAAAAAAATTCCTTACAGGTAATTTTCCTTTTCTTGGATTGGAAGAGAGAACAATATTTCCTCCCCTAATAAATGTATAGCTGCACATTTTCACAAGTGGTTATTATTTGCATGCTCCTCCTGTAATTGGTTCTTAATTATTAACTACTGATGTTTTTATTCTGTCCTAGTAGGCGAGAAGAAAACAAACCTATTAGATTTGTATTATCTTTGGATTCAAAGAAAGCAAAATTAACAATAAAGCAAATTTTAGCTATTTAACTCCTTGCTGTGATGCATACTGAATTTCACTTATACATGTATTTTAGCCAAATTATTCTCATATTAAAGTGGACCTTTTTAACACATGCATAGTGGACCTCCCTAATTTCTTTTTTTAACTATGCCTCTCAGTTTTTCTGTGTATTGTGTGTGCGTTTTTTTCTTTTGTAAGTGCAACCATTTAAGTTCTCCATTTTTTTGGCTTTCAGTTTCTGACACAAGAAAATAGTACTTCCTGTCAGCAGCTGCATTAGCTTAATAAAGAATTTGTCACCACCTTTCTGCTGCCCACAAAGGGTAACATAAGGCAGTGCAGGCATGCTAATTTCAGCTATGTGTCTGTTATGTCTTTCTGTAAAGTGTACTGCTAGGTAAAGCAAGATTAAAATAATTTATTTGGAAATCATTGGTGACAACTAGCATCCTTTTCTTAAAAATCAAAGATTAAACAAAGTTATTCCCTGTTACCACTCATCAGTAATATGATGTTGCATGAAAGGCTTATCCAAGATTTTTCTAAAGTACCCTACAGCTGTAAATGTGATGGAAAAAAAAACATAATTCAATTTTAATAGTTCACCTTTTATAGTGATGAAGTAGTATTCATGCATGTGACCACTGCAGCCAATCACTGCCCTCAGCACTCTCATGGCCACAATGTACATGTTAATGTACACTACAAATAAACACAGATTAAACAAAACCATCAGAGCGGCAGCAGTGGAGTGGCAGGGGAAGTGTTTAATGGAGAGTTATGGTTATTTTCTATTGCTGATAGGGAACTTTCTCCAAGGTCCAACTCCCAGCATCCCCACAGATCATCTATTTTTTGGAAAGTTTACAGAGCAGGCAGCAGACGGATCCATACACTGTGCCGTAGTAATGCCACGCATTTGCATTTCAGCTCCCATACAAGTGAAAGAGCACACTGTGTTGAAAACAGCTGGTTGGTAAGGGTGCAGAACCCCACCAATCCAATATTGATGATTTATCCCAAGGCTGATTTTAGAGAGCCCCTTTAAGAAACTCTACTAATCTATAAGCAAATAATGCCTCTGTTAGGCTGGGGCCCCACATTGCAGAAACGCAGCTTATTTTGTTGCAGAATTTGCTGTGGTTTTTTGAGCCAAAGCCAGGTGTGGATTGAGCAAAAGATAGAAGAACTTCCTATATATTTCCCTTACCTTTTGTAGCCATTCTTGGCTTTGGCTCAAAAAACTGCAACAAAATCTGCAACAGAAAAAGCTGCATTTCCGCAACGTGGGGCCTCAGCCTTAAAGACCTTTTTGTAACAGTTGCATAATTTATATGATCCATAACATTTGCAGAGAAGTGCTTATATTATATTGCTTACTTAGGCTAGGTTCATATCTGCACTGGACCAGGGGATCCGAATGACAGAGAGCCCAACCGCCAAAACAGCGATTACCCGCAGACACCAGCGGACCTCTTAGACTATAATTGGGTCCACTGGGTGTCTTCCGTTTTCATACTGAAACCAACAGAGAAAAAAAAACCTGCTTGCAGGACTTTTCTCTCCGCCAATTTCTGCGATGGAGTCTCCAACAGAAACTCCAGGGCAGATATGAACTTAGCCTTATCTACATCTATCTAAATTTGTACTTTTGCATAATTGGAGATACATCCAGACTTTAATGGGCCTGTCTTTCTTAATTTGCAGGTAAAGCGAGACTGTAAAATTGTGAAATTTTCTTTAACACTACGTTAGTAAAAATAAAATGAATCACATCGAATTTAATAAGAAGTCATCACTTTCTTTGTACTTTTCTTTCTTTTCCACTTCAGTAATTTTTATGACGCAGTCTCAATTAATACATATATCCAAAAAAAATTCCAAAATGACCATGATAAAGAAATGTTAAAATAATTTCATGCTTCAGAAAAATTTCTGTTCTCAGATAAAATAAAAAGCCGGCAGATATTAATTGCAGTAAATGTGTCATATACTTCAGTTAAATGGCCATCACATAGGTATTTTAAAAACCATGATAGCCTATAGTTGTTTTCATATGTTCTATATTTGTCCATTATATGGCCACACACAATTAATAGAAGTCAATGCGTCCGTATTTTACCGACAGACACTTGAATGACAATCTATTGACAGCTGTGAAAAATGAACCAATATTTCCATTTTTCACAAAGCCTTGGTACATGTAAAACAAAATGATTGTGAGTAGAGATGAGCACATTTTTCAAAAATTCAATTCGGCCTATTCGCCGAATTTTCTGTAACGATTCGATTAGATCCGAATTAATTTGTGGCGAATCGCGTTAACCCCTTCCTCACATCCGCCCTAATAGTACGGCGCTGCCGGGAAGGACTTCTCGCAAACCACTGTGGAAGCATTGTGCGCACACAGAAACTGTGTGCGTACCCTGCTTTGCTGGTGTCAGCCGTATGTAATGGCTGACACTGTCCTCTAACTCCCCCGATTGGACCTGAGATGCCGTGGACAAACATGACCACGGTATCTGAGGGGTTTTATTATATATTGGGTTCCGATCGGCCCCTCTGTGACATTTTCGGGGGGTGCTGCTGCTCCTAATCGGCAGCCTTGGGTCTGACCAGTGACCCTGGGTGTGCCCCATCGCTGTCCCTCCGCATACCTGGTTGATCCTGCCTTGAATGAAGACTGTCAGCCTATACGTCTGTAGGGGCTGACAGCCTCCTATACACTGCAATACACGTGTATTGCAGCGTATACCTATTGAAGAAGCAATAGGTAAAAAAGAAAAAATGTACCCCCCCCCCTCCAAGAGCTGGTGCTATTATCATACTCAGAGGCCCAGGGGAAGTGATTAAAAATAACAAACATTTATACTCACCTTACCGCACCTCTTCTGGGTATCCGGCAGTCTGCAGCGTCCTTCTCGTTCCTTTTCTTCCATGCGACTGAGGTCTTTCCCCGACCGCTATCATGGGGCCCCGACACTTGCACAGGTATGCCGGGTGCTGACGTCGGCCCTGTCGGCACCCGCCCGATCTCACCACGGGGGGGTGCCAAGGGGGACATGTAGCATGGTGGAACCCCTTGGATGTCATTTTTCACCGCGGCATCCAAGGGGTTAAAAAAAACCCGATCAGATCTGTGCGATTCTTTACCACGAGGTGTGAGGAAATCTGGATTCGATGCGAATCGAATATTTCCTGAAATTTGGATCAATTTCCACTTTATCAGCTTCGATTCGCTCATCTCTAATTGTGAGAATAAAACTTTATAGGTTTTCTACTGCAAAAGAATGCCCGTCTGAGGAAATAAGCAGTGGTGTTGCTCCTGTGTATTTTCTTTATATTTGCATGTGGAATATTACATATTTATGTATGGTGCTGGGGAGTTTTTAGCTTCAGGTTCCAAATACTGTATGTGTCGCAGGATACTAGACATTTAAACACTATTGGATGATTCTTCAATTTAGATTGCATGGTATCAAACACTGTATCATTAGAAAAGCAAAAGCACATAAAACCAATCTAATAAAATGTATACATATTATGTGGTACAAGAGTGTAAGGATCCCAGATTATTCCACATGGGATTATAGACACCCTATGTGTCGATCAGTAAGTTTTGTAGGTAATTTTTTTCTGCCTAAATGTTTGCCTGGGATGGCAACTAGTTTTGGATTTGGAATGTTGTCCATCCAATAGGTCACTGTTGCCAGGAGAACATTTCCCCAATCTACGGTGTAAATTGAAGAATATACTAATACTTATACTAATAGGTAATCTTAGGGCTAATTAATTTACTATCACATAGTAAAGGAAGCTGCTGTGACAGCAGGATGAAACAGAAAGCTGTGATCTGTCCCAGCACACAGAAGATGGGGGGAGAGGTGCATGTAAACACATAAATCAGTTGTGTGAGCTGCCTATGAAAAGAAATCCAACCCCACTTCCTGTATTCTGTTTTACTGTTCTGCATTAGCAATACTGAGTGGACAGTAAATTACGAAAAAGGGAGATCTCTGGTGGCAGGTGCTTTAAACAGGTTTTTTTTGAGTGCAAAATGTATATATTTTTAATCAAAGTGATTTGCAGATTTGTTCAGGATCGAGCATACTATAAATTGAGACTAAGTTGCCCCAATGGTTTGTGACCATTTAAGCATTCCTTTAAGAAGAGTAAAATTGTACTCTAAAAACTGATTTAAAAACCATATGAAGACAGGCCGTGCCCAATAAACACGCTCAATTTCTGTGAGAAGGAAATTACAAATCTGGATGTTGTTCATGTTGCTGATATAAAATACCTAGTTTTGTAAAAGCATTTGGTACTGTACCTCACAACAATGAGTTAAAGTCAGTAGTGAGTACTACAAGGATCTATTTAAGGCCCTATTTTTCATAATCTCTTTACTGATGACCTTGTGGATATGATTAAAAGTGTATGCTGTGTATGTTTTTGCTGATGACATAAAACTTTGTAACACTATGTAAAAACTCAGCTTGAATGTAAAATATTACAGAAATACCTTGATAAGCTGGCAAGGATAGGGAGGAACATGCGCCAAAGGTAGGGTTGGGTTGGGTTGTTCTAGGTTATTATATTTTGAGATATAAAATTTTTAGATTTTTTTGTATTGTTTACATAATTAATGAAAAAAAGAAAAAAGGATAGAGAAGAACATGACAGATGAAATGTAATGTTTATAAATGTAGAGAATGCATCTAGGCCACAGTAATTGTATTACTGCATTTATAATAAATAGAATACAATTTTAAAGGGATTGTGCCACGAAGAATATTTATCCTCTTTCCATAGGATAGAGGATAAATAGCTGACTGAGTGGGTCTGATTGCTCAGACCAATCTTGAGAACGGTTGTGTTTTACCCCCATTCAGCCTGACTCTAGCCACAGCCACATTCCCATTCATTTTAAAGGGAGCACTGGAAATCTTTGAGTGCTGTACTTCAGCTTTCTCTGGTACTCCCACTGTCCAGCAGGGATACACCTACATTCACCCTGGCTGGTTAAACACCTCTGTTCTCAGTATCATTTGGGGGGTGTCAATGATCAGATCTCCACCGATCAGCTATTTATTCTATATCCTATGATTAGAGGATAAGTATTCTTTTGTGGCATAACCTCTTTAATAACAGAACAAAAGAAGGACTTGGGTATTCTGATTATAGGTAAGACTAGGTTTACAACTGTGATCACAAAGGGGCTAGATACTAATATAGTGACAAATGTAGCACAGGTGTTTCCTACCTCCCATTCCACCTGGTGAGGTGGCTGAATCTCAGGCAGAGAATGAACATAGAGGTGGCACTGCATGTGCACAGCTTTCTCCATAAACTACTATCGGAGTTACAGAGTCAAATGTGCTCTGCTCACAATCCTATTCTTTGTCTTGTATATCTTATATATTTGTTGGATGATTAAGAATATCATGGAAGTTTACATTTGACTGTATTACTATGGACTGTTAATTTATATTTTTTTTTATTCTTTTCAAAATGTACCTCCAATTATAAAACCACTTTTCATAAATGAACAGTGCACATGAATGCAAAAAAAAACACTTTGTGATAAAGCTATTAGACAAATCTGTTTCCTTCTTCACATGTTAGGCTGCTCCATTCTTCTTTATCTTCACTCAGTCTTTTTATGTAGAGTCCTATCCCTCTCCAGCACACACACAGAACTCTATGGAGAAGGGAGGGGAAGGTGGAGCTGCAACTTTTAGTGTGCCTTTTCCAGCAGTTCCAGAAATTTTATTTAATCAGCTCCACATATTTTTGATGGGGTTAAGGTAAGGGCTATTTCCAGGCCATTTTAGCAGTGCAATATGATAGTCCTGAAACCACTTTTTGCACAAAGTAGCAACATCACATGGAGCTGAAACCTTGTAAAATATAAATGGTTAATTATCTTGGAAAAAATCAGGTGCAGAAGGCTTCAGTTTGGGCTTAAGTATTTCATTTTTGTGTTTTTTTGGCATTTACAGTCCCAATAATCAAAAAAATTGTGCCTACACCTTTTGCTGTCATAGATCCCCAGATCAATCTCAGATAGAAAAGAGTTGCAAATATTTGCACAAAAAATGATTTTCACAATTTGTTTTATGCCTTGTATTCCAGAAAGTTTCAAAATACTTATTTGGTGAGGTTTCCTCTGATTTTTATGGTTCAATTTTTTTTATTTTTCAAATAAATTTTCACATAAGAACAGTACAAAACAGAACAGAGGTGCATCTGCCGTTCTAACTTTGGCTTCCACAACAAAGGCAAAACTAAGTTCTATCTAGAACAGGAAAAATGAAAAGTCGGTGATTACCAATTAACCCAAATCTTGCAGAGAAAATGAATTTACTATGAGCATAATCGCTTCATGTATTGTAACAATATATGGTCAATAGAAGAGTAGAGAAGTAAAAAAGGGGGTGGGAGTGAGGGGAATAACAGAAGTAGAGAAAAGAGCAAAAGGAAGAAAGGAGGAAAGGAGAAAAAAGGTATTGGGAAGAGGGTAAATACAGTCAGATGTTGGGGTTGCTATAGGGAAGAAAAGTAGATCAGTGCTTCAACTCCAATTGCCCAGGTGGTATACCTGTAATCCATAGGCCCACCGCCACCAACCATTGGAACATATCCTAGGGACGTCAAGGGGCAAAGAAAGTGCCTAGGGTCTATTCCCGGGCCCCCAACTCCTCCATATGCATGATGTGATTAAGTGCCTCCATCCACATCAGTCTGGAGGGTGCAACTGTGGATAGCCATAATGAAATGGTACAGGAGGCTTTTCTTCAATTTAGAGATGCGGCCTGGAAACATGGACCGGAGAGCCTGTTCAGGCATGAGTATAACCTGAGGTCAACACATACTGTTGTGTAGATCAATGCTATCAGCCCAAAGAGTGACCACTCAGTAGAAAAGGAGCATCCCAGCTCCCTTTAAAATGTCCCATTAAAATGGGGATTCCGATCACCCATCTCCTGACCAGCATGCTGTACAACAAAGATATAGTATAAGTCGGTGGGGTCTGAGAGAAGCATAAATCCTCAAAAGGGGTAAATGAGGCTGTGAGGTTGGAGCTGGGGGTCAATGATTGTATATAACTGCCTAACTGGAAATAGGTAAGCCATCTATGTGGTGAGCTGCCTACAGGTCCTGCAGTGTCTGCAAGGGGGGCATACACCAGTGGGGTCTACAGTGTCTCTGATTCTAGGGATCAGACTGCCAGTCAGCCAGGTAGAAATGCAGGCCACCCACCAGTGGGGTCAATGTACCAAGGGAGGTAACTACCCCTGAACTCTGTGTGAACTTGCACCATACAGACCACAGAGTGTCAAGGAGAGGGGAAAGGGTCATTGGTGATGTGGCTGGCCAGGGGTACTACCAAAACAATCCCTGGGCCTGCATCGGATCAAAGTCCAGTTCCATCTCCACCCACATCTTAGAGTTCAGATGATGGAATAGGTCCAGGATGCAGGTACACAGGGTTGCCTTGTGATTAAGTATAAAGTCAGGGAGCCCCCCCCCAGGCGCTCGGGCTGAGTATGAATGTTTCATTTTAGCCTAGAGTAGGCATTATTCCACACAAAGGCACGTGCCAATCTCTGAAGTTTCAGGAGATAGGAATGGGATGAATTGTGTGGGAGAGTTTGGAAAACATACAGGAAGTGCAGCAGTATGTCCATTTTGAGGGCATTGATCCTTCCAAACCAGGACAAGGTCAGCCCAGAACATTTGTGTAGGTTATCCGTAATGGTGCGAGGCAGCAGAGCATAGTTGAGTTGGAAGACCTGACCCGGGTCAAAAGGAATGTGAACCTCCAAATACTTTAGAGAATCCTCCTGCCATCTAAATGGAAAGTCCAGCTGTAATTGGGCGACATTTCAAGCAGGGATGGTGACATTTAACATTTCCGACTTATGGGTGTTAACCTTGAAAGAGTCTAAGAATCTAACGTTCCCTCAAAATAGATGGAAGTGGGATATGTGGGGACATCACATAAGGTAAAAGATCACCTGCAAAAAGTGATAGCTTATGTTCTGTGGACCGAAGGGTTTGATTGAAGGGCATTCGCCAAAGATTCCTTGACTAAGATATACAAGGAGGGGGAGAGAGGGCAGCCCTGTCTGGTCCCATTCAGGATAGGGAAGGAGGACGAGAGAAAGCCATTAACCCAAACTCTCGACGTTGGGCCATTATATAGTGCCATAATGTGTTGCATTCTGCGGGGCCCTATACTGATTGCCAAGAGTGTAGCCTTCAAGAACCCCCCTCCCAGCCTGTACTCTATCAAATATCTTTTCTGTGTCAATTGAGAGCTGGCAGAGAGGGGTCCTCGATGACCTTCCTCTGATTTTTATACTATTTTCATCATAAGTGTAGCCTTGTTCATGCAAAACTACTTCTTACATCTTCTGGATGGGCAGTCAACCCTTTTCACCATTTGTTCATCTTCTAATTTCTAAAAGCTCACTACACAAAGGAAAATAAAAAAAAGTAACCTATGTGATAACCATCACTTGCCAGCTAAGTAGAAATGGATCATATGAATCTAAGGATGCTGTGCTTTCTCATTTAGTTATAACATTGGACAGATTAAGATAATTGAACAAAATTTGTTGTATTACATTGTACATCAAGTTGTCTTTCTGATGATATTTGTTTATGGTATTATTCCACAAAAATTGGTGTTAAGTGTCATCATATTTTAAAAAGGTTTCTGCAATTATGATCACTAGTGTATTCCAAAGTTTCTTATGTTCACATGTACTATTCATTTATGAAAAGTTGTTTTATATTTGGAGGTATGATTTAAGAATACGTGAAACAAATACAATGTTCTCCTGCGACTAAGAAATTAACAGTATATTTTTGATGTTGCAGAAGCTGAAAGTGATACATAACAGGAAATCTTCACCCTATGTCAAAGCTGTGTCTTTCACCATCATGTGAATTGGTTAACTGAAATTCTTGTTTAGATTTAGCAGCGACTAAAAAAGATAAGTTAAATTAATACTATAGTCTGGTTACTGAGCCTACAAGTGTATACAAGTTATTATATTCTAATACAAGCTTATAGCATCCCTACACACATGGACAAAATTGTTGGTACCCCTCGTTTAATGAAAGAAAAACCCACAATGGTCACACAAATAACTTGAATCTGACAAAAGTAATAATATATAAAAATTCTATGAAAATGAACAAATGATAGTCAGACATTGCTTTTCAACCATGCTTCAACAGAAATTTAAAAAAAAGAAAACTCATGAAACAGGCCTGGACAGAAATGATGGTACCCTTAACTTCATATTTTGTTACACAACCTTTTGAGGCAATCACTGCAATCAAACGATTCCTGTAACTGTCAATGAGACTTCTGCACCTCTCAACAGGTATTTTGGCCCACTCCTCATGAGCAAACTGTCTTTTCCAGACGGCATGTTTCAGTTCCTTCCAAAGATGCTCAATAGGATTTAGGTCAGGGCTCATAGAAGGCCACTTCAGAATAATCCAATGTTTTCCTCTTAGCCATTCTTGGGTGTTTTTAGCTGTGTGTTTTGGGTCATTATCCTGTTGCAAGACCCATGACCTGCAACTGAGACCAAGCTTTCTGACACTGGGCAGCACATTTCTCTCTAGAATCCCTCGATAGTCTTGAGATTTCATTGTACCATGCACAGATTCAAAACACCCTGTGCCAGATGCAGCAAAGCAGCCCCAGAACATAACAGAGCCTCCTCCATGTTTCACAGTAGGGACAGTGTTCTTTTCAAGATATGCTTCATTTTTCCATCTGTGAACATGGAGCTGATGTGCCTTGCCAAAAATTCGATTTTTGTCTCATCTGTCCATAGGACATTATCCCAGAAGCTTTGTGGCTTGTCAACATGTAGTTTGGCAAATTCCAGTCTGGCTTTTTTATAATTTGTTTTCAACAATGGTGTCCTCCTTGGTCGTCTCCCATGAAGTCCACTTTGGCTCAAACAACGACGGATGGTGCGATTTGACACTGATGTTGCTTGAGCTTGAAGTTCACCTTTAATCTCTTTAGAAGTTTTTCTGAGCTCTTTTGTTACCATTCATATTATCCTTCTCTTTGATTTGTCATCAATTTTCCTCCTGCGGCCACATCCAGGGAGGTTGGCTACAGTCTCATGGATCTTAAATTTCTGAATAATATGTGCAACTGTAGTCACAGGAACATCAAGCTGCTTGGAGATGGTCTTATAACCTTTACCTTTAACATGCTTGTCTATAATTTTCTTTCTAAGCTCCTGAGACAACTCTTTCCTTCGCTTCCTCTGGCCAATGTTGAATGTGGTACTCACCATATCACCAAACAGCACAGTGAATATCTGTAGCCCTATATACAGGCCCACTGACTGATTACAAGATTGTAGACACCTGTGATGCTAATTAATGGACACACCTTGATTTAAGGTTGTGTTCACACGGCAGAAAATTTTCTGCCCCCGGAGTTTTCGCCGCGGTCTGCCGCAACGGGATTCCAATGCAGTGCATCAGCATTCCGTCATGGTTAACCACTCCGGATTAAGCCCGGATGAATGGGCCTAATCAGGAGTGCGTCTTGAGCAGGTGGAATCCGCGGCAAGATAGGTCATGTTGCTTTTTTTTTTTCGCTAGCGGAAAAAAGCCGCTAGAGGGAAAAAAATGCTACTGACTCCCATTGAAATGAATGGGAGGAGTTTTTTCAGGCGGATTTTGAGGCGGATTCCGCCTCTAAATCCGCTGCCAATAAATTCCGTGTGAACACAGCTTAACATGTCCCTTTGGTCACATTATTTTCAGGGGTACCATCATTTCTGTCCAGGCCTGCTTCATGAGTTTTCTTTTTTTTTTAAATTCTGTTGAAACATGGTTGAAAAGCAATGTCTGACTTTCATTTGTTCATTTTCATAGAATTTTTATATATTATTACTTTTGTCAGATTCAAGTTATTTGTGTGACCATTGTGGGTTTTTCTTTCATTAAACGAGGGGTACCAACAATTTTGTCCATGTGTGTACAATTATTAAACAACTTTTCATACATGCACAGTGCAAACTGTTCAAAATAAGAAATATATCTTGTTAAAAAATATTTCTTTCTCCACTTATGAGATTGAGCTACGTTTTATATAGAACTCTACGGTGAGGGTAGGGGGAGGAGGCTGCTGAAAAAGACACACAAATATCTGCAGTTGCTAAACTCTGCTATACTGCTAAACTGAAATTTCCAGTGATCCTTAAAGGTGCAAAGCTGCATGCACAGAGTGTGAGTTACTGGAGTGCGAGTGGAGTATTTTACGTTTTTTAGGGGGTCATATCTCCGGTCTGCATTTGTTCTGGGGTCTGTATTTATTATAGGGAATGCATTAATTTAGGGCTCTAGTCTTGGCTCTGAATTAATTTAGAGGTCTGTTTTTGTGTTGCAACTTTGGGAACAGCCTAGGGGCTAAGGTGTACTTAATCCTCCACGGCATGGGAGATGAATTGTCTGGGCCACCCAGACAATGAGGGTAATGGACTCTACATAAAATATGCCAAGAATTTGTAATTCCATTATTACATCATCAGATTCCATTATTACATCATCCAGTGGCTGCCACAGGACCAGGGTCGGTGTTAGGGGGGGGGGTAAACTGGGCAAATGCCCAGGGCCCCCATCTCCAAAGGGGCCCTGGGATCACGTCTGGTGACCTGGATCATGGCAGCCTTAATTACAAGTGTATCAGTGTGCTATACACACCGATACTTTAAACATCTATGTTAGAGCAGGGAGCCATAAAGTCCCTGCTCTGACATAGAGGACTATGCAGAAGATGGGGCATGATGATGTCACTGCATTGTGTCCCTGGTCGCCAGACCTGCTCTGGAGTCCAGAAGCAGGGAGAGAGGCTTCAGTTTCAGGACTCAGCAGGGGAGTAAAACTTTATTATTTTATGAGAAATAAAAGGTTGCCATTACTAAAAAAGTGGGGTATATATTTATATATATATGCACAGGTGTCTTTTATACTGATAACAATGTCAAACAGGTGCCATTACTACAGGTAATGAGTGGAGGACAGAGGAGCCTCTTACAGAAGAAGTTACAGGTCTGTGAGAGCCAGAAATCTTGCTTGTTTGTAGGTGACCAAATACTTATTTTCCACCATAATTTGAAAATAAATTCTTAAAAAACTCAGTCAATGTGATTTTCTAGATATGTTTTCTCATTTTGTCTCTCATAGTTGAGGTCTACCTATGATGACAATTACAGGCCTCTCTCATATTTTTAAGTGGGAGAACTTGCACAATTGGTGGCTGACTAAATACTTTTTTACCCACTTATATATATATATATATATATATATATATATATCAGGTGCAACTTCCTTTTTTCCACCAATTTGGTCTTATTTGCTTATTACATATTGAGTCACTCTACATAGCTGAGATGTGAAACTAGTTGAGGATGAAATAGTAAGCTGCATTTTCCTCCAGATGTTGAATGCAACTTGAATCAAACTAAGTCAAAGACTTTACTTACCTTTGAGCCCTACCTTAAAGAGGTTCAAAGTTTTTATAAGTGTGATGAGTAATAAGGCCCTTTCTTATGCCAAATGTGTGCCACATTGCCACATTCTGCTTATCACTAACCATTTTCCATGAATGTGGGCAGAACGGGCCAAAACGAAGACACGTTGGTCCAATATATTTATTTTAACTCATTACAGTTTTCAGTATAAAAAATCGTCTGGAAAAACCCCTTTACTTGATCTGATGCTTGTTAGGATAGAAGTTAATGCAGTGCACGACTACCTCATGGAGGTAGTCACAGTGTCTAGGTATTAGTGGTCTTTATATGATGTGTTTTGTTTGGTAATTGTCTTTATAGTGGTAATAATTCTCCCCAGTATAGCGGTACACACATAGCAGTTTCACAATGATATACTGTATATGTTTACAAATTTTTATTCTTTTTTCTAATCTTTTAAGGCTATATCAATGCTGCTGGAAGTGCAGCACTGACTTCTGAAATAACTAAATATGACGGTGTTGTTGATATGTCAGGATTTGGGGCCCCGCTTTTAATTTTGCCCAGGGCCACATTCTGTCTAAAACCAGCCCTGCACATACCTATGTACAAAATATCACTGCAATGGACATAATTGTAGCCTACAGCTATTGAACAATGTAGGTACAGTGGGTACGGAAAGTATTCAGACCCCGTTCAATTTTTCACTCTTTGTTTCATTGCAGCCATTTGCTAAAAACAAAAAAGTTAATTTTATTTCTCATTAATGTACACTCAGTACCCCATCTTGACAGAAAAAAAAAACAAAATGTAGATATTTTTGCAAATTTATTAAAAAAGAAAAACTGAAATATCACATGGTCATCAGTATTCAGACCCTTTGCTCAGTATTGAGTAGAAGCACCCTTTTGAGCTAGTACAGCCATGAGTCTTCTTGGGAATGATGCAACAAGTTTTTCACATCTGGATTTGGGGATCCTCTGCCATTCTTCCTTGCAGATCCTCTCCAGTTCCGTCAGGTTGGATGGTGAACGTTGGTGGACAGCCATTTTCAGATCTCTCCAGAGATGCTCAATTGGGTTGAGGTCAGTGCTCTGGCTGGGCCAGTCAAGAATGGTCACAGAGTTGTTCCGAAGATACTCCTTTGTTATTTTAGCTGTATGCTTAGGGTCATTGTCTTGTTGGAAGGTGAACCTTTGGCCCAGTCTGAGGTCCAAAGCACTCTGGAAGAGGTTTTCTTCCAAGATATCTCTGTAATTGGCCGCATTCATCTTTCCTTCAATTGAAACCAGTCGTCCTGTCCCTGCAGCTGAAAAACACCCCCATAGCATGATGCTGCCACCACCATGTTCCACTGTTGCGATTGTATTGGGCAGGTGATGAGCAGTGCCTGGTTTTCTCCACACATACCGCTTAGAATTAACGCCAAAAAGTTCAATCTTCGTCTCATCAGACCAGAGAATCTTATTTCTCATAGTCTGGGGGTCCTTCATGTGTTTTTTGGCAAACTATGCGGGCTTTCCTATGTCTTGCACTGAGGAGAGGCTTCCTTTGGGCCACTCTGCCATAAAGCCCCGACTGGTGGAGGGCTGCAGTTATAGTTGACTGTGTGGAACTTTCTCCCATCTCCCTACTGCATCTCTGGAGCTCAGCCACAGTGATCTTTGGGTTCGTCTTTACCTCTCTCACCAAGGCTCTTTTCCCACGATTGCTCAGTTTGGCTGGACGGGCAGGTCTAGGAAGAGTTCTGGTCGACCCAAACTTCTTCCATTTAAGGATTATGGAGGCCACTGTGCTCTTAGGAAACTTGAGTGCTGCAGAAATTCTTCTTGGCCAAATCTGTGCCTTACCACAATTTTGTCTCTGAGCTCCTTGGGCAGTTCCTTTGACCTCATGATTCTCATTTGCTCTGACATGCACTGTGAGCTGTAAGGTCTTATATAGATAGGTGTGTGCCTTTGCTAATCAAGTCCAATCAGTTTAATTAAACACAGCTGGACTCCAATGAAGGAGTAGAACCATCTCAAGGAGAATCAGAAGGAAATGGACAGCATGTGAGTTAAATATGAGTGTCACAGCAAAGGGTCTGAATACATAAGTGATATTTCAGTTTTTCTTTTTCAATTAATTTGCAAAAATATCTACATTTCAGTTTTTTTTCTGTCAAGATGGGGTGCTGAGTGTACATTAATGAGAAATAAAATGAACTTTTTTGCTTTTAGCAAATGGCTGCAATGAAACAAAGAGTGAAAAATTTAAAGGGGTCTGAATACTTTCCGTACCCACTGTATGTGACATGATATCTGTAAGGGTGCAATGTTACTGACAAGGCAGAAATCTGACTGCCAATACTTTTTGAGTTCACACAATAAATGCATCATATATCTTTGTAGGGTTTAGCAATACAGTACTCAAATTTAAAGGGGTTTTTCCATGAACATAACCATATTTAAATTTGTAGACAATTAAAAGTTAAACATTTTGTAAATTTAAATAATTAAACATTTTGCTAACCCACCCAGTTTCATAAAAAGTGGAAAGCTGGGTGCAGAATCAACAATGTGTTGCAACTTTCGCACAAAAAAGGGTCAGGAATTAAAGATCCGCCACATTTTCACCCATCTATGGCAGAAACTTGCATGGATGGGTTAGTAAATTATCCCCTTTGTCTGTATTAATCTAAAGGACACATACAAAAAGTTAAAAAACTCCAGCCTACATGTTTTAAGTGGTAAACCCACTTTTAGTCATGGCATGTTAGATTTTAGAAAAGTGCCGTATTTCGCTGTTTTTTAAATACTACACATTGGGAGCCATCCCCTGAATTTCCAGTCACTACAACACTATTTTAAAAGGTACAGCCGAGGATGTGTTAGCTGATCATAATGTTTAGATTATAGAAATGTCTGCCTTCCAAAATCAGTTTATCTCTAAGAACCTGTGGAAATATTTTCATCGATATGTGTTTTTATCCGTGTTTTTATAAGCTGCTCTTTATCAGCTGCTGGCTTTACAATTAGTGTCCCTTTTTCATATGCTATAAAAAGCACGTTCTAAAAAGAATTCTATCTTAAAATGAAGATAGAAATTCAAAGATACAATTAATGGTATTAAATAAAGACAAAAAAAATATCTGCAAGTATACCTTTGTGATAATGATAGTTAACTTTCAACTAGAAATTACTGTCTTTTTGGACGACATGAACAAAGAAGTTTTCAGTGAAAAAGGATAACACTAATAGTATGTATCTATTTAAGATACACCATTGTGATGCTCACCTCTTCAGTTCCCTCAGAAGCCATCATTACATCTGCAATGAAAGGAAAATAACAGGATCAAGCTAAACTACATTTGTCATTTCAAAATTGGATATATTTTTGGTTCTAAAATGACAAAATACTATAACCCAACAAATCATGTTTTGTGACAAACAGGCTTTACAGACTAAAATTAATGTGCATTAAAAAAATCAGCTCATTCTCACAGAATATATATATAAAAATACATTAAAGACAGAGATGACAACTGTGTAGCCCAAAGCATAATGGGGATTTTTTTTTTTCATATTCAAGGCCAATTTGCTGAAAATAGCCTTATCAAAGTTAATGAAAGTTGCACATGTCTAAGGCTCATTAGGATAAGACATGAGTTTATCCCAGGCATGTCTGAAGAAATTGACCCATTTCATTTGATTTTGTCATTGTGCTGGAAACAGCACATAATATCACTTACTGATATTAGGTAGTCCTGTCCTGCTTATTTATCTAAATCTGGCCAGCACACGGACCGAGTTTCATGGGTGAAAATGGGTAGTGTGAATACGGGGGTTACGCTGTGGGTAGCACTTCACATACATTAGTTTAACTAGCCATCTGCAGTGCTAGCGAATGGAGCTCATTCATGGATGTTCCTATATGCTGTTTGCAGAAATTAAGCGAACACTAACAAACCCCTTTAAATTCACTTATTGGTGATTTCTCAACTACATCTGCTGAGAGTTTGTTCTGAATCTCAACTATTCTTTTGTAACATGCAGGAACTGATGGACACAGATGCAGACAACCAGCTACAGTTGTGCTAAAAATTTTACATACCCCGGCAGATTTTTTGGTTTTTTTAGCCTTTTTTCAGAGAATATGAATGATAACACAAAAACCTTTTCTCCACTCAGGGTTAGTGGTTGGTTGAAGCCATTTATTGTCAAACTTCTGTATTTTCTCTTTTTAAATCATAATGACGACCAAAACCATCAAAATGACCCTGTTCAAAAGTTCACATACCCCAGTTCTTAATACCGTGTATTGCCCCCTCTAACATCAATGACAGCTTGAAGTCTTTTGTGGTAGTTGTGGATGAGGCTCTTTATTTTCTCAGATGGTAAAACTGCCCATTCTTCTTGGCAAAAAGTCTCCAGTTCCTGTAAATTCCTGGGCTGTCTTGCATGTACTGCGCGCTTGAGATCTCCCCAGAGTGGCTCAATGATATTGAGGTCAGGAGACTAAGATGGCCACTCCAGAACCTTCACTTTCTTCTGCTGTAGCCAATGACAGGTCGACTTGGCCTTGTGTTTTGGATCATTGTCATGTTGGAACGTCCAAGTACGTCCCATGCACAGCTTTCTGGCTGATGAGTGCAAATTTGCCTCCAGTATTTGCTGATAACGTGTTGCATTCATCTTTCCTTCAACTTTGACCAAGCTCACACATCCCCACATCATCAGTGATCCACCTCCGTGCTTTACAGTAGGAATGATGTTCCTTTCATCATAGGCCTTTTTGATACCTCTCCAAATGTAACGTTTATGTTTGTGGCCAAAAAGTTCGATTTTTGTCTCATCACTCCAAATTACCTTGTTCCAGAAGTTTTGAGGCTTGTCTCTGTGCTGTTTGGCATATTGAAGGCGACATTCTTTGTGGCAGTAATGGCTTTCTTCTGGCAACTCGACCATGCAGCCCATTTTTCTTCAAGTGCCTCCTTATTGTGCATCTTGAAACAGCCACACCGATAGTTTTCAGAGAGTCCTGTAGGGTATGTGAACTTTTGAACAGGGTCATTTTGATGTTTTTGGTTGTCATTATGATTTAAAAAGAGAAAACACAGAAGTTTGACAATAAATGGCTTCAACCAACTACTAACCCTGAGTGGAGAAAAAGTTTTTGTGTTATCATTGATATTCTCTGAAAAAAGGCCAGAAAAAAACAAAAAATCTGCCAGGTATGTAAACTTTTTAGCACAATTGTATTCTTAACAGTTTACTGGCAACATAAACTAAAGTAAAGGGACTAAGAAAATAGGATACTATAGCAAACAGTTCAGAATACTTGATACAGTTTGTATACGAAAGTCGAGCTGGGCAAACCTCTCAAGATTTGTTTCGTTTCAGGTTTGGGGCCAAGCTTCGTTTCAGGTCGAAGAAGTTTGGTACGAACCACAGCATAAAATGGCTTAAAACATAGTGTAGAACACTCTTAGGGCTCCTAGGAACTTATTTACGGTTATCCCTGTATGGGACGAATTGCTACATCAACATTATGTTGGCGGAGTGGCATTTTACAAAATTTTAAGAAAAATTTGGGGTACACTACCAGCATGCCTGAGCTTCCAGCTGAAAAAGCTAGAATATCTTCTGGAATGGAAAGGATTATGACCCTAAAACAAAAACTTGGGAAGTAGAAAAGAACCTAGATTATCCTGCCGGTTATCCCTGTATTGGACCAAATGTCACAAATTTACAAAGTTTGAAGAAAAATTTGGGGTACACTATCAGCATGTGACTGGCCTGTCTGTTGAAAAGCTGGACTCTTTTCCAAAAGTGATCATCATGACTGAGGCAGAAACTGTTCTTGGTCTTCTCACAGACCAGTTATCTGTGTCTATGGTTTGTTGCATACAGTAATCATATACTACTACTCAAATCAATGCTATAGCATATGCAACAGTTCCACTCAATGTACACTTCACCATAAACCATGAAATGAGGTAGGGGAATGTAAGCAATGGCTTCTCCAGGTAAAGGTGGGGGTGGGAAATGGTTAAGTGTGGAGGAACTGGAGGCTGCAGATGGGTCCCAACTGGTATTGAGACTGTGCCTGCCATGCACCCATGAGGTAACGTCAGTAGTAATACTAGAAAGCCCCATGCCTTGATGCATTTCTAGACTTTGGCCCCTGACACTCAAAACATTGACTCAGTGGGCCCTCACAGCTATGTATTGTCCCTGCCCATAAGTGCTGCTCATGTATTTGAAGGTGGTGTGCACCTTTCTCCATATGGACATTTACAAGGAGAGGTCTAAATGGCGATATCAAGCAGGGGCAACTTTCCTGAAGAAATAATGTCGGCTAGATATACTACAGTGGGGAAAAAAAAGTATTTAGTCAGCCACCAATTGTGCAAGTTCTCCCACTTAAAAAGACGAGAGAAGCCTGTAATTGACATCATAGGTAGACCTCAACTATGAGAGACAAAATGAGAAAACATATCTATAAGTAAGGAGAAAATAGGTATTTGGTCACCTACAAACAAGCAAGATTTCTGGCTCTCACAGACCTGTAACTTCTTCTTTAAGAGGCTCCTCTGTCCTCCACTCATTGCCTGTAGCAATGGCACCTGTTTGAAATTGTTTTCAGTATAAAAGACATCTGTCCACAACCTCAAACAGTCACACTCCAAACTCCACTATGGTAAAGACCAAAGAGCTGTGGAAGGACACCAGAAACAAAATTGTAGACCTGCACCAGGCTGGGAAGACTAAATCTGCAATAGGCAAGCAGCTTGGTGTGAAGAAATCAACTGTGGGAGCAATAATTAGAAAATGGAAGACAGACAAGACCACTGATAATCTCCCTCGATCAGGGGCTCCACGCAAGATCTCACCCCGTGGGGTCAAAATGATCACAAGAACGGTGAGCAAAAATCCCAGAACCACACGGGGGGACCTAGTGAATGACCTGCAGAAAGCTGGGACTAACGTAACAAAGGCTACCATCAGTAACACATTACGCCGCCAGGGACTCAGATCCTGCAGCGCCAGACGTGTTCCCCTGCTTAAGCCAGTACATATCCGGGCCTGTCTGAAGTTTGCTAGAGAGCATTTGGATGTTCCAGAAGAGCATTGGGAGAATGTCATATGGTCAGATGAAACCAAAGTAGAACTGTTTGGTAGAAACACAACTGGTCATGTTTGGAGGAGAGTGAATGCTGAGTTGCATCCAAAGAACACCATACCTACTGTGAAGCATGGGGGTGGCAACATCATGCTTTGGGGCTGTTTCTCTGCAAAGGGACCAGGACGACTGATCCGTGTACCTGAAAGAATAAATGGGCCATGTATCATGAGATTTTGAGTACAAACCTCCTTCCATCAGCAAGGGCATTGAAGATGAAACATGGCTCCAGGGCAAAGAAGGAGTGGCTTCGTAAGAAGTCCTGGAATGGCCTAGCCAGTCTCCAGATCTCAACCCCATAGAAAACCTTTGGAGGGAGTTGAAAGTCTGTGTTGCCCAGTGACAGCCCCAAAACATCACTGCTCTAGAGGAAATCTGCATGGAGGAATAGGCCAACATACCAGCAACAGTGTGTGCCAACCTTGTGAAGACTTACAGAAAACGTTTGACCTCTGTCATTGCCAAAGGATATATAACAAAGTATTGATATGAACTTTTGTTATTGACCAAATACTTATTTTCCACCATAATTTGCAAATAAATTCTTTAAAAATCAGACAATGTGATTTTCTAGATATGTTTTCTCATTTTGTCTCTCATAGTTGAGGTCTACCTATGATGTCAATTACAAGCCTCTCTCATCTTTTTAAGTGGGTGAACTTGCACAATTGGTGGCTGACTAAATTTTTTTTCCCCACTGTACATTGAAACTACCATCAGTTGGCAAAATGCAGTAGATTCCACTAAGTGGTATGGCAGCGACTGCACCGCCAGTAACTTGGCCAGGTGGGAGTTAAAGTTGCAGGCCAGCCGGAAGACTGATATGGATAAGTGATTGGCAACAAATTTTTTTTAAATGACAGGCTAGACTGTTTATTGGGAAAACATAACAAAAAGAAATGCTTAACCACTTCCCGACATCCGCTGCAATAGTACAGCGGATGTCTGGTATTTAAAATATTTTACAGACATTAATGTGCAGCTGGTGAAAATGGCAAATTTTCCAGGAATACGTCATTCTAGTGTGCAATATGTTGTGTCAGCTTGTATCAGAGATGAAAACTCCAAAAGCTGTTGTGCTCAGGATAACCACTTAATAGGTTTTGGAGTGTGTGTGTCTCTGCTGACAGAAGCTGGGCATAACATATCAGACACTGAAATGGAGTATCGCTGGAAAAATTAAAATTTTCATTTTTCATTATCAGCTGCGCATTCATTTCTGGAAGTTAAATTAATGCAACACTCAAGGGTTGCAAATGCTCACTACACTGCTTGATAAATCCCTTCAGGGGTGTAGTTTCTAAAATGGGGTCATGTGTCTGTAGATTCCACTTTACTGGCAATTCACAGAGCCAATTTTACTGGCTCTGGAAAAGTTACATGAAGTCCAAAAATCAAACTGTGCTCTAAAAACCAAAATGGCGCTGCTTCCCTTCTGTGCCCGGTTGTCCAAACAGCAGTTTCTACTCACATATGATGTAGTTAAGGACATTATCCTGGGTACAACAGTGTCATACATGTGGACATAAACTGCTGTTTAGACACACCGCAGGGTGCATATGTGAAAGAGTGCTATGTGCTTTTGTAGTGCAGAATTAGATGTTGTTCAGATGTTGATTTTTGGAAACCATATCTCGTTTGCAGAGACCCTAAAATTGCCCCTACAAAATGGTGTCACTTCTTGGGGAATTCCAATTTAATACCACTTCCAGGAAAAAAAACAACATGCCTTCCAGAAAGTCCCTCTAAATCCTCCTTCTGTGCCCTGCAGTGTGCCCAAACAGCAGTTTACACCCACATATACAACTTTTTTTTGTACCCAGGTTAGCCCACTTAATAGTTTTAGGACTGCATGTCTCTGATGAAACAAAGTGGGCACGACATATTGGCACTAAAATTGCATATTTCTTTAAAAATTTAAATGTTCACTTTGTACATTAATTTTTGGGAAGCACCCTTGGACTCAAAATGATAATACCTCTTGAGAAATTCCTTGAGGGCTGTAGTTTCTAAAATGTGGTTACTTTTGGGGGGTTTCCATTGTACTGGTACTTTAGGGGCTCTGCAAAACTGACATGGCACTCAAACGATTCCAGCAGAATCTGCCCTCCAAAATCCAAATAGCACTCTTTTGATTCCTAGCCCCGCCACGTATGCATACAGCAGTTTACAACCACATATGGGGTATTGCCGTGTTCAGGAGAAAATGTGTAACAAACTGTGCTGTATTTTTTTTTTTAACTCCTTGCAAAAATGAAAAATTTGGGGCTACATGGATGGTTTATTGGAACAAAACGGAATTTAACATTTTTACGTCGAAATGCTAATAAAATCTATGAAACAGCTGTGGGGTCAGAGTGCTCACCATACCCCTTGATATTTTCTGTGAGGGGAGTCTCCAAATCAAGGTCAAGCTCTAGGAGCTCTGCAAATGCGACATGGCACCTAAAAACTATTCCAGCAAAATCTGCCCTCCAAAAGCCAAATAGTGCTCATTCCATTCTGAGTCCCACCATGTACCCATACAGCAGATTAAAACCACATATGGGTTATTGTCGTGTTCATGAGCAATTGTTTAACAAACTGTGGGTTGCTAAATTTCACCTCCATATTGTTTAAATTCTTGTGAAATGCTTAAAGTGTTAACAAACTTCCCAAATGCAGTTTTGAATTATTTGAGGGGTGAAGTTTTAGAAATGGGGTGATTTATGGTGGGTTTCTAATATATAGGCCTTTATAATCTCTGGTGGTCCTTAAAAAATTAGTGGGGCAAATTTTCTTGTAAATCTGGAAAATCACTGTTACACTTGTAAGCCTTCTAATATCCAAAATAAATTAAAGGATGATTAAAAGATGATGCCAATATAAAAGCAGAGATATGGTAGATAACTATCTGTCGGAAAAGCAGAGCATTTCACATATTGATAATTCCGAATTTTTTTCAAATTTACATCAAATTTCCTATTTATTTTTTATAAATAAATACAAAAATATTGAAGTACAATGTGTCACATAAAAACAATCTCAAAATCACTTGTGTAAGTTAAAGCGTCTCAAAGTTATTGCAATATAAAGTGACACATGTAAGTTTTAAAAAAATGAGACCGTGTCCTTAAGGTACTTTTAGGATGTGTCCTTAAAGGGTTAAAGACTGTATACAGATTAAACTGCTCTATTGCAAAACAGAGACAAAATTAGATTATTGGCGATGTCAGGGTTAACGGTCCTGTCTGTGTGTCAAGGTCAAACCTTGTACAACGCAACCTGTCGGTTAGGCTATTGTAATACCAGTATGGAAAAGGCTCCCATCTCCATAACAGCTTCCTGCCCTCTCAGACATTCCAGTGCCTTATCAACACCCAGTACCCAACATGCAGTGGCAACTCCCTCAACTTCTGATTAACTGACAGGAACTTGGTACATAACCAGTGGGCCACAAGATTGTACATACCATAGAATATGCTATTCTATGGTACCCAGGCCTACAGATGCTCACATATGGGCATCATTATGTCTAACAGATATCTTGTTTTAAACATGATGTCATCTTATGTTCTGCCCAAACATTAACATAAACAGGGATTAACCGGTAGGTGCTTGCACTATATTTTCATAGACCCAAACAAACTTGGCAAGGACCCAGGGCCATCAGCGACTCCTCAATCCTAAGCAGATGGTAGGCATCCTGGGCTGTACAAGCATTCAGTCATCCATAATCCATACAGAACCATAGCATACCATCCAAGTCAAGGGGCTCCTGCTAAGCTGGATCAATTGGCTCTCTTGCTTCTGCTTCAGCAGGGCTTTGACATCCTGATACAAGGCTTGGGCAATCAGCTGGTAGTATTGGTGGAGGGGCACTGCCTTCCCTGTAACTTGAACAGGCCTCAGATTGTGGACCCACTGGGCTACCAAACCAGTTTGGCTTGGGGTGACTCCCTGGTCTTCACCCTTTAACACCAATTCAAGGATCTGGTCTTTGCTGCAGGGAGTCTGCAAGGCTGCTACCAATTGATGTGGTCCTAGTTTGTTAACAGCTGACCAGGCAAGACAGAACTGTGCCATAGAACACCACAGAAACAGGACAATGTGAACACAGACTAAAACCAGGAGAGCAACTAAGCTAAAATCTGACAGGAATGCAGGACTATAACAGAATATATATCACTCAACTCAGCTATAGGAAGCTGAACCCTTTTTGTTGGTTAATCACAGTCCTTCTGTTGTATTGTTCCGAGTAATTAACACACTCTTGCAACACTCAACGTCTCACCAGGGGGTTTCCTGCTCAAACACGTTACAGATAGACAACCTGGCACCGCTTATAGATCAGAGAGATCATAGTTTTATGCTCATATCTCCTTAAGGGGGCACCCCACAGTTACCCCGATAAATTCCGTAGATGCCCCAGAGAAAGACGCACGCGTTCAGTCTAATCACGGCTCTGTTGTGAGCCCAAGACAGGTCCAGACATTCAACTCCCTACCCAAAGGAAATTGGGGTGTCATCCTTGTTGTCTACATGATGGGGATCTCGCCCTGAGTCCCATCATACCACTTGCCTGACAATCCGGTCACCCGATGAGGAATCAGGACCGTTTTCTATTCCTGTGGCTACAAGCTGGTAGGTGCAACTTCCCTCCCCAGTGACCTTACTCTGGGCGGGGGCAGGGAAAACACAAAAAGCCTGCCATGTGGGGGCCACATGTTCTTCTCCTGCTGAAAGCCATCTGAAAGCCCAGAGAACCAATCACAGGCTTGTGTTGGTAATATTTCCTTTTCTACAGTTTATTCCCATTTTTATTTTGTGCACTGTGTCATGTTGCTTTCCACTTGTATTTGCTTGATAACCACTACATGTATGTCCTGTATGTGTTAAGTGTCTAGTACTGACGCTTTTAGGGGTTAATAAATATATAAAATTTAGAAAGCTTGTTTCGTATTAACCTATGAGCCCAGAACACTCACTGGTGGTGGGTGTGAGGTAATGAAGCGATCTCAGTGGTGCCGAAAGCGATTTCGGTAGGACGAGATCCTTCACATCAGGTCTAACAGGGATCAGAGCAGTATACAGGTAGCAGGTAGCACAGGTAGTACAGGTAGTACAGGTAGCAGATGGTACATGGCCACAGGTAGCAGAAATATTGAAGAAAGCCCAGAGGCTACACATTTCAGAGATATTGCAGAAAACCTGGAGACTACAGGCATCACAGATATGTAAGCTGAAATTGTTGGCATATTACAGACACAACTACTTATTTAGTTTGCTGTTAATGTGTCCCAAATGGAAGAAACTCATTGAATGTTATGTACATGTAAGGGTGTCAGACCTTACCAGGACCTGGAGTGTTGTATGTTATTGTCTGTATCCCTGGTGGTCTAAGGAAATGCAAGGGTTAACACCTGTTTTTTTTGTAGTTAATGGTAGCAAAGTTGTTAATGTCAGCATCACCAGAGGTCTAGGGCAGTGAAAGGGTTAATATCAGTATACCTGCTACTCTAAGGTAGGGCAGTGAATGGGTTAGTGTGAGTATAACTGGTGGTCCAAGGCATTGAATTATTATCAGTATAGCTCTTGGTCTAGGGCGGTGAGGGGGCTAGTTTCAGTATCTCTTATGGTCTAGGAAACAGAAGTTGATTTAAGTTTCTCTGGTGGTCTATGGAAGAGAAAGAGTTAATCTTAATATTCATGATGGGGACAGTGGAAAGGTTAATGCTGAATACCTGGGGTCCACCTAGATAATGTGAGTTTGCTATGTAATGTACTGTAATCTAATGTAACATATTAAAAAGTGATGTTATAAACCAAACATTTCAAGTGAAAGATTTAGAGAATTGCATTTGACAGAAATATTTATAATGTCCCTGGTCAATAAGTTATAATCCGGTCACTGAAACTACTCATAAAGCTGCTCCATAATATTCAAAACTTTTATGATTTTCGTTTAAATCTGTCAATACCATACGTAAGTACAACAATAATTCAGACGTACAGAGTTAATATGAGCCCTTTTACATTGTCAATCATTATCAACATTCTTATCCGAAGTCTTTTACTGTCCTCCTACTCCATCTCATAGTCTTAAACATTAACTTGTCATCTGTAGAAGTAACAACTTGAAAAGGCTTAAAATACATGAAAAGTTCCCCTGTCACAACTTCAATAAAACTACTGTATATGACATTTTAATTTTTGCTGGTTAGTAGAGATGGGAAAACAGATTCATCACAAGCTGGGTTCGACCAGAATATTCCAACTTGTTCAGTTTTTAATGAAACCGAATAAATGGCAATTCATCTAGGAAAAACTAAAATGGCCACCGCCACATATAATGCACAGGAAAAATACAGAACAGACACATATCTTGTGAGTCACTGTAATGTTCTGGAGTCACCTGACATCAGCTGAGAGCCTATGGTCAGTGGTAGGTGGACACTTTACAGTGCTGATGTCATACACACTATTCAAGTTGCTGTTGGCTTGAACACAAGGCATTTCAGTGATGGTTGATGTACAGATGGATTTGCTACTCATCTCACTGCATAATATGGAGTGCCTATATGCTTGCAAAGTACAATAGAGCTAGAGAATCTTAGCAATAGGAGAGTTTAGTCAAATTTAATCAATTACAGACAGATCAGTGATAGAAATCAGATAGGAGAGAGGTAGAATATCTGTGCAATGTGAGCCTGACTGTAACTGTAATACAGACAAAGGACAGTTAGCCCTTTTTTTTTTTTTTTGCTCACCAAAAAAACTGCGCTGCTTCCATTCCTCTTCTTCCCCCATTGTTTCATGGTTGTAAGGTAAAGTGCTGTTATGCAGTTTTACAATTAATGAGCCTAGATCAGAGAAACCACATAGTGGAGTAGCTGCTTCACTCTATCCTGCAGCAAGTATCTCGCTTTCTGACTCCAACCGGGCATCGTTTCCAGAAACAATGGTACCAGAATTGTTGCTGCACTGCAGTTAGGTAAAATAACATATTGTCCCTGTATGGTGCATGTGCTTAATCTGGTGGTTCACCGGTTTATTCTCCTGTATAGTGGCTTAAAAGAGGTTCTCCTCATGGCCAAAAAAGTCTCTGCACATTTCAGGTGTTCTTAGGTCGCAAAAAAGCACTCTACTCTATTTTCAGTGACAAAAAGGTCTGTCTTTGCAACTCCTTATCTGCGACGTTCCTACTCAGTGGAACTCCACCTTAAACATGCTGGATTGTCTGTGTGAGTATCAAGAGGTGGTGAATGATTACTGCATGCAGCAGACACAGGGACAATGTGTTATTGCGAGATACGTCATTGAAGGCACATGAAAGAAGTGTGTCTGCTTCTCAAGCCCTTACAGGAAGCCACAAAAAATTGTCAGCAGGGACAACTGCAGCATCAGTAATGTGATCCCTTTATTATATATCTTACAGGAAACACACTCATGCAATGAGGGATGGAAGAGGAAGGACAGCTTCCACCTTTTAGTCAATTGCATCGTCCTGGGTTGATGGAGGAGGGTGAGGATCTGGGTTAGGGTCATTATTGTGGAGGAACTCGGACTCCTAGACTGGGAGAGGAGAAGGAGGTGGAGGACTCTCCTTTGGATGCAGAGGGGGCCCTTGATATATCACAGGCGCAGCCAGGCGAGGAATTTGATCCTTATTTCTTTCAAAATGATGATGATGTAGACGATCACACTGGCCAAAAAGATGAACCAAGACCCTGAGTCCGTGCACATGCTGGAAAGCATGGCAGGCTGTTTGCTTTGCTGCAACAAACGTATTATTAAGATCAAGCAGAGGGATGAGTACTGGATGGTAGTACTCTTAGACCCTTGCTATAAAGTCAAAACGTGGGAATTCTTCCCTTCCAAAATGAAGAAAAATTGGATTATTATCAGGATAGGCTGTATACCCAGCTTGCCACAAAATTTATGGAGAGTGCCAGTCATACCTGTGCCCAGGTGGCCTCTGCCCGTGCCCTGTCCAACTCACACAGCCAGCGCTCCACCTCTGCCAGTGCCACAGCTCCAAATGTCAGGAGAAAAAGCAGCAACAATCAGCAGCCGGTACAGTATCTGGAGCATAATGAACCAGAAATTTTTCAGATTGCAGCACCAAATGGTGCCACAACAGGCACTAGCTGAACCAGCAGGTACAGATGTACCTAGACTGCACCTATATTCCAGCAGATAACTGTGACCCCATGGAATTCTGAGCCAATAAGTTGGAGCAGTGGAAGGAGCTAGTCCATTTTCCCATAGGAGTTTTATCTTGTCCAGCCTGAAGTATAATGGCCGAGAGGGTGTTCAGTGCTGCATATCAGGCAAGGATCACACATCCGGCTAATGCCTCTGAATAGAGCTGCCACCGTCTCCCTCATGTTCCATTTACTATACTGCTGATGCTGCTTGCTACTCCTAAACAGCCGGACATAATTTCTTGCGGCCCAGTCAATCACATTAGTCCATGCCGCATTGCCACTTATGTTGCCACAGCTAAACCACTGCCACCACTCAACCACATATGTCATTAAAAAAAAACACAAAAAAAAAAAACATTTTCTGTTCCCATAAAGAAATTGTTTTTAACAAAAGGGACAAATTTTTCTATAAAACCAGCGTTGCCGTAGGTATAATTGACTTGCAAAATGATTTACAAAATGCAAGCGTTTTTTTTTTTTTTTTTTAAATTGCAACATTTCCGTTGAGTATTTTTTTTTCTTCAATATGTGGATGGGATTAGCCAGAATACCATCTGTTTTGCAGGTACTGTAAAACGCTGTGGCCAAATCGCAGTGGGGCTCCGGCCTAAAATGTATAAAAGTAAGTGTTCTACACTATGTTTTAAGCTAATTTATGTTGTGGTTTCTACTAAACTTGTTTAATTCAAAATGAATCTGGGACCCGAGTCACCGGAACCCAAAACAAAATAAATCTTGAGAGGTTCACTCATCTCTACTGGTTAGAATAAGCCAATGCAGTGTAATGTCATTTTGAAATCTGCTGTCTATTTGTATGATTGCCAAATATGGAAAATTAGAAATTAACTTGTTTGAAATTATAAAAAACTTAAACTGCATTTGAATCTATTTGATGACAGTTTGTAATTTGTCATAAAACGACAATAATTACCATGAATTACTTTTTGCAAGGATAAAAACACACTTCAATTAAACTAACATGATGATATAAACTATTATTTTCTTGTACTTGGTTGACAAGCGTTGGGTTGGCTAGTTGCAAACTCTGAGTTTATCCACTGTGCTGCCACTTGTTTTTACAGATTTTTAAAATTAAAATGCTCCAAAATTACTTTTTTTGATGAAAAGGTGATTGCCCATGATTTTCTAGACACACATTGCGATTATATTGCAAAAAGCAATGGTTTTGTAAAAAAAATTGTCTGTTTTGATGACTAGTAAGTGCTACAGACTTGTTACTTGGGAAACAAATTTGTCACTTTGTCTCTAGTTGAAAAAGGGATGAAGAATTGTCTTAAAAACAGCATGGTATAGTGCAGCGATGGCGAACCTTTTAGAGACCGAGTGCCCAAACTGCAACCCAAAACCCACTAATTTATCGCAAAGTGCCAACACGGCAATTTAACCTTAAATTAACCAGGATCTGTTTTATAGTGACCGTGCAATGTTATTACAGCCTGTAATAATATCACATGTCTGCTATAAAACAGATACTGTGTGATATAAATAGTGAAGGGCCCCCACATAGTACAATTCGATCTGAAGTGGCCCCAAGATAGTACTATATGCTCCAGAATGGCCCCCACACAGTAGTATATGCTTCACAGTGGGGCCCCACACAGTAGCATATGCTTCACAGTGGGGCACCCACACAGTAGTATATGCTTCACAGTGGGGCCCCACACAGTAGCATATGCTTCACAGTGGGGCCCCCACACAGTAGTATATGCTTCACAGTGGGGCCCCCACACAGTAGCATATGCTTCACAGTGGGGCCCCACACATATAGTTTATGCTTCACAGTGAGGCCCCACACAGTAGCATATGCTTCACAGTGGTCCCACACAGTAGTATATGCTTCACAGTGGGGCCCACACAGCAGCATATGCTTCACAGTAGGCCCCTACACAGTAGTTTATATTACTTACCTAGTCCCATGAAGAGCTGCACTCCCACGAAGAACATCCTCCTCCTCCCGCTCGCGTGCGCTGATGAATGACGTCATCACGCCTGCGTCGGGACAGAGGTTACACTCAACAGTCAGTGTAGGCCGCGGTTCGGACCGCGGCCTACACTGACAGCTCAGCCGAAAGACGCGATCGCTCACTAATAGGAAATCCTGTACCGGATTCCCCGTTAGTGAGCGATCATGGCGATGGCGCGCGTGCCAACTGAGAGGGCTCTGCGTGCCCTTTCTGGCACGCGTGCCATAGGTTCGCCATCACGGGTATAGTGGAATGTGATGGACCAGGTGCAGGACATGTCTGGCTGAGTGGTGGCAATGGTTGTAGCTGTAAGGTATGAATTAATGAATAATGGAGATTTTGGAATAATGGAGATTAGCGCAGGCAGATTTATTGTATTGCTACTAGAACTACAGTTTGCATGTGGACAAACGTGTATGCTAAGAGGGTAGCATCTGTCAAATTTTAAAAACAATGGGTAAATTGATTTCCAGGGCTGGTGACTGAGATGCTACTTAATGACAGAATCTTTCGCCTGGGTTAAAGGTCCCTTTTACATGATCTATTGTAGGAAATAATGTAAAACTGCGCATTGCATTGTGATAGCACACAAGGTGATCAGGGTGGGGGGGGTTGTATAGGGTTGTCCTCTCTCTTTCTATATCTGTATGTTTGGTTTGTCGGCTGTCCTTTATTGAACTGTTGAATGTTACTGTATATGAACTGTTATTCTAAAGTGTTCAATAAACTTTGATTTAAAAAACAAAAATACAACTAGTGTTTTAATTTCCTTTCAACAGTTTCACACCCTCTTGAACACGCTTTTCAAAGCGCATTTCAACTTTGGGCTGCATTCCTAAACAACCTAAGTCTGGGGAGACTGTATCTCACGCCACCTGGGTCCTCTACTAGCCTAACAATATCCTTGGGCTTTTTTGTTATATTTATTTTTATATTTTCATTATATTGTGTAATGATTACATTAAAGGAAAGTTACATAGTAATTTCTTAATAGAAGAGGAGGTAAGGTTACGATGGCCTAGGCACACCATGTACAGGCACCCATACTCTTGCACAGTTTGTACTCATGAGCATTTACTAGGCTGTTTAAATAGACACTAAGATAATTGAACACTAGCCCTGTGTTTATCTATCCCGTGCTAATTGTCCTTTAGGCTAAGGCCTGCCATGTAGCAAGTGGCAGAGAAAAAGCGTTGCGGAAAAACCTGCTAAATCAATAGCAGGCTGTATTTTAAAAAGCAATGGCACCGATATTGCTACAAAAACATCAAAAAACAAAATATTGTGTTTGTATATATTTCAATAATTTAATATAAACTTTAAAGTACCATGTGGCTGCTGAATTTTTGAGTATAAAATACAGTGAAAACACCATATTAGACTGAATCTCCATGTTGCGAAAACGCATGACAATTTAAGGATTTACTAGCTTTCACTGCAGAGACGGGAGATATTGTTGCTGGATGCTTCAACGCTGTTATGGATGGCTTTCAAAGAGGAAGCAACTGTTGCAAAAAAAGGAGGCGCCTTGGCTATAGTTTGGCAATAATGCTTGTGGTGAAACTAACATGAAATAGAAAAAAGAACTTTGCACTAGTGGGACTTTTTTATCCAAAAAAAGCATATCATTCTGGCCTACAGTGGGGAAAAAAAGTATTTAGTCAGCCACCAATTGTGCAAGTTCTCCCACTTAAAAAGATGAGAGAGGCCTGTAATTGTTATCATAGGTAGACCTCAACTAGGAGAGACAAAATGAGAAAACAAATCCGGAAATCACATTGTCTGATTTTTTAAGAATTTATTTGCAAATTATGGTGGAAAATAAGTATTTGGTCACCTAGAAATAAGCAAGATTTCTGGCTCTCAGAGACCTGTATCTTCTTCTTTAAGAGGCTCCTTTGTCCTACACTTATTACCTGTAGTAATGGCACCTGTTTGACAGTGTTATCAGTATAAAAGACAACTTTCCACAACCTCAAACAGTCACACTCCAAACTCCACTATGGTGAAGACCAAAGAGCTGTGGAAGGACACCATTAACAAAATTGTAGACATGCACCAGGCTGGGAAGACTGAATCTGCAATAGGAAAGCAGCTATGTGTGAAGAAATCAACTGTGGGAGCAATAATTAGAAAATGAAAGACATACAAGACCACTGATAATCTCCCTCGATCAGGGGCTCCACGCAAGATCTCACCCCGTGGGATCAAAATGATCACAAGAACAGTGAGCAAAAATCCCAGAACCACACTGGAGGACCTAGTGAATGACCTGCAGAAAGCTGGGACTAACGTAACAAAGGCTACCGTCAGTAACACAGTATGCCGCCAGGGACTCAGATCCTGCAGGGCCAGACGTGTCCCCCTGCTTAAGCCAGTACATATCCGGGCCCGTCTGAAGTTTGCTAGAGAGCATTTGGATGTTCCAGAAGAGTATTGGCAGAATGTCATATGGTCAGATGAAACCAAAGTAGAACTGTTTGGTAGAAACATAACTCGTCGTGTTTGGAGGAGAGTGAATGCTGAGTTGCATCCAAAGAACACCATACCTACTGTGAAGCATGGGGGTGGCAACATCATGCTTTGGGGCTGTTTCTCTGCAAAGGGACCAGGATGACTAATCCATGTACATGAAAGAATGAATGGGGCCATGTATCGTGAGATTTTGAGTGCAAACCTCCTTCCATCAGCAAGGGCATTGAAGATGAAACGTGGCTGGGTCTTTCAGCATGACAATGATCCCAAGCACACCGCCAGGGTAACGAAGGAGTGGCTTCGTAAGAAGCATTTTAAGGTCCTAGCCAGTCTACAGATCTCAACCCCATAGAAAATTTTTGAAGGGAATTGAAAGTCTGTGTTGCCCAGCGACAGCCCCAAAACATCACTGCTCTAGAGGAGATCTGCATAGAGGAATGGGCCAACATACCAGCAACAATGTGTGTCAACCTTGTGAAGACTTACAGAAAACGTTTGACCTCTGTCATTGCCAACAAAGGAAATATAACAAAGTATTGAGATGAACTTTTGTTATTGACCAAATACTTATTTTCCACCATAATTTGCAAATAAATTCTTTAAATATCAGACAATGATTTTCTGGATTTCTTTTCTCATTTTGTCTCTCATAGTTGAGGTCTACCTATGATTTCAATTACAGGCCTCTCTCATCTTTTTAAGTGGGAGAACTTGCACAATTGGTGGCTAACTAAATACTTTTTTCCCCACTGTATATGATCTACAGAACATGAAAAAAAAACACACATTATGCTAAGGCCCAACGTAGAGACCCACAGCCGAAAAACACATCACATTTTTTTCCTGCAGCATTTTTCACAAAAAGTCTGCAGAGTTTTTCTCTGAAGGCTTTCTGCCTCTATTATACCTATATGCAAAACACAGAATGTTAAAGAGATCTGTTTAAGACCAGGGCCTGCATAGCGAATCCCATCCACACACTGCGGAAAAATACGCACAACACACACGCTGCGATTTCCACAGCGCTTTTTTTCCCATATCGCTTTTTTGCTGTGACCCGCTACATGGGGCCTTAGCCTCAGGGATTGTTCACACAGCAGAATGTGCTGCTAATTTTGAGGTGAATTCTCACATACCCACCTTGCTCATTTACAGGTGGTGTACTGTCCGTGGTTGATCCACTATTCACATCTATGAAAAGCAGATCAACTTTTTTTTTTTTTTGTTTCATTTTCTATATTTGATATGTCCCTAGGTCCTTGAAAAACAGATGACACACCAATGTCATCTACCGTATTTTTCGGACTATAAGATGTGTGGCATCCCAGAGCTGGCTATGGCTGGGCTGAGGGTGATCTCTGTGCATTGTATTATTTCCTGTTGCTTCATAGCCTGTGTGACATAGCAGGGGGTCCTGAGTCTCACACAACACAGCGCCACCTAGTGAGACTCACACATGCATTACACCTCCCATAGGATTGAATAGTAACCAAATGTCCAATGGGAGGACATCGCCTGGGAAAAGGGGAGGAGTCAGCTGATCACTGGGTCCCCATGGTAATACCCCTGCAGGAAGGTCCTGCGTGTGAGGAGTTAGAAGTGTGGAGTGTTAGGAGGAGGAGGTGAGGAGATAAGTGTGATGTCCTGTGAAGAAAGCAGTGAGTTTAGTGCAGGAATCTCAAGTCCTAGACAGGCCCAGGAAGGTTGGAGAGCTGACATACTCCAGCTATTCAGAAGATCCTGTCCCCTGTCTGCCTAGCCATCGCCCTGAAGGAAGTCAAGCATCATTATCTTGTCAGCCTGAGACTGTGGAGAGAACATTCTGGAACACGTGCTCCATAGCCAGTATCACAGGATCCAGGGGCCAAGGCCAGACCTGTGGAATATCCTGCCACCCTGACTATTGCACCCCGAAACTCTGAGCTATCAGGACCACATAACGTGAGTGGGGAATATTATGTACTAGTATCATGGTGGGCATCCTCCTATGTGCCAAATAGGAGCCCAGACGCACCTCAGGGCTGTAACACTGAAGTATAAGGGGCTAGGAACACCTTTCATCAAGTCTACCCTGCACCCCAGGACTTTGCTGTGTCACCAGGCGTACCCCGTTGTTTTGTATTGAAGAAACTGTTTAAGCATTTGTGCCTCCACACCCATGGAAGTAAAAGTTCAACTTTACAACCGTTTCTGTGTCTGACTCTGCACCGACAACATCAGGGCGCCCCAAACACCACCAGTCGGCACAGTATAGGGGAAGCGCCCCGGGGGAACAATCACCACCAACATTTGTGCAGCCCCCTCATCACCGGTACCAGTGGTGGTAACGTGGGACAGCACCAGCGCTGCACCCTCGTGCCCAGAGACCGTGACAAGTCTGCGCTGTTTGCACCCCGCAATCCCAACTGCAGCGTTACCTTCCATCTGGTCATCGCAGATGCAACTAGGTTTTAGAGGAGGAAAATAGGGGAAAAAAATTTTGAAGCAAAAATTGGTAAAATATTTAATATATGTGAGTTGTAGCTTTGTAACAGCTGCAAGGCCACGTGTGGCGAGATCGCAGGAGCCGGCCTGCAACTTCAAAGGTACAGGGCAGTTTTTACTCTTTGGGGGGAAGCTTTGAAGTAGTAATGCCCGCGGTCATTAGCTCTGGGTCTGCACTGTACATTACAGCAGGAGACCCGGTTGCTATGGCAACCGCTCTGCAGCAGAACGGCCACCATCTTATTTACAGCCCTGGCATCCGCCATAATAGCATGGTGGATGCCGGGATGGGTTCACTAAGATACCCGCTCTTCCGATCCCAGGGCCCGCATATCGCCCCCACTGCTGCTGCTGCAGGAAGCCCCGCTACAGGAAGCCGGCGGAGGCAGGAGTGGGGCGATGCTGCGACCCTGCTCCTCTGCCCCCCCCCCAACATCCACATTTGGACCATAAGACGCACCCCCATTTTCCTCCCAAATTTGGGGGGAAAAAAGTGCGTCTTATAGTCCGAAAAATACGGTATATTTTTTCACGGACCCATAGACTTTCATTGGTGTGTTGCAACTGTTATGCGTTGACAACAGAGAAAAAAAAGGACGTGCTAGTGAGCGTATATGCGATGGTGTCTTGGTTAGACCTGTACCCCAAAAAAAAAAACAAAAAAAAAACCTGAATCGTATTTATCTTACCTGCTCATTAAAAAAAAAGTGACCTGTGTGTGTGGAGGAGTACGTGCTGGCAGGAGGTGGAGGAGTCTAGCCTGGAGCTTGCCTTGTTTATGGACGCGGAATGGGTCGGAATCTGACGCTTCTCAAACTCTTCCCAGTGGTGGTAGCGGTCGAACTTTGGGGACCCCAAATTGCAAATCGTTTGTTTATGGACGTATAACATAGGGGTGGTTTAGGGTATTAACAAACTGACCTAATCTTCTCCACCGGTGTTGTCTCTACTCTGGCACCTGGTGTTGCGCTGCTTGGAGCGCAACATTTGGTTCCCGGATCAGTTATGTACCGGTTGTTGAAAATGTAGTGGCTGACCTGTTGTAGCGTTTTCATTGGCAGGAATTCCGAGCAGCTCATCAGCCTTTACCCTCCATTTCTGTGGACCATAGTGGACACCCCCTGATGTCCCTGATTTGTTCATTTGTTTCACCTCCTGCTTTGCGCCAGTATGGTAAAGCATGGGGAGCATGGTTGCCCCTGGTAAAAGGTAGGGATGTGGTGTGGTCCGATTCCTGCCACCTGGAAGTGACCTCTGAATATCTGCTGTCCTTACAGGCTTTGGGTGTCTCTGCCCTGGTTGCCCAACGAGGCCTGACTGGCCTTGCCTTTTGTTTTCTACTGTTGAGTTGGGTAGATGTAACTAAATGGTTTATCGTGCGGCAAGGTTTGAAAGGGTTGCAGATAGCGAGCACAACGCACTGTCAACTCTTGCCTTGCTCGTTATATCTGTTCCAGGTGTGGTGTGGTGTGGTGGTCCAGCACCTGGAACAGAAGGGAACAAATGGGGTCTGATGAGAGCATATGTAAAACTGAAATGTGATGGGGATGGACATTTTTCTGTCGGATCTCCAGGATGGAGTCGCGCAGGCCCTGTTATTGTTGGGTGGAGGTCGGAGCTCAGTGTAGGTATACATGGAGCTCCTAGTGGCAGTTGATGTGATGAAAATGAAGCTGTTGAAGCCAGGAAGGCGGACTTGTCAGCTGGGAGTCCAGCTAGGCATAACACTTCCTGGCATGGAATAGCAAGTGCCTTTTTATCTATTTTTATTTTATAAATAGCTATGACTGACTTCCACCCAACCCAATGTTTTTTTTTCATTTTTCTTCCTCAGGTGCTTTACAGTATATTTATATTTGATATGTTGTTTACCCCTACCAGCCGTCTGTCCATCAGGCGCATGACTAAATCAGAAGTGTGCCCCCTTGCCTACTGTTTGCTAATACAAGGTCATGACACTTTAAGAGTGTTGTTAGGCATCATCTTCCCCAGGGCTGCCTTGTCTATGTAACTCCTCCTCCCTTTGCCGATGTCCAATAAGTATGTTCCACTCTGTGATGCCATTCCTTCCTCCTCTTCTTCCTTTTACAGAGTACCTCTTTCACTTGGGTTGCTGGAGCCACTTCAGGCCTGCAGCCTACAAGGTGCTGTCACCATAGGACGTCTGTGATAATCGAGCCCGCTTGCCCCGGGGAGCTGACATCTTAGATGTTGCCAGGGCACCTGTAGACTGCAATGCTTGATCACAAGTAATACAGCCAGGATCAGAGTTATCTCCAATACTTATCATGATAGCAGGGTGTCAGATGTATAATACATGACACATGAAAGTGGTTGCATGCATACCACTTCATCACTGCATTGTACTAGTATGGCGGCTCAGAGAAGCCATTTGGTTCTTGCAGCATTCTATTAATGATCCAGGTAGGAAGGGGTTAGAAAATTTGGTGTTGTAGAACCCTAAATTCCAAATAAATTTGGATAATGAAAAAAAATGTAAAGAAAACAAGAATGCAATGATTTGGAAACATGATCAGAGGTTCAACATCTGTGGAAAACTGTCTAAAAATTGTGGCATAATTTCACATAAAAATATTCAACATAAAATTGGAAAGACTGAATATCTCACCATCTACAGTACATAATATCATCAAAAGATTTAGAGTATATGGAGATATCCATGTGTACAAGGGACAAGGCCAACAGCCAGTATTGGATGCTCATGATCTACAGGCCCTCAGACGCATTGCATTAAAAACAGGCATGAATCAGTAATGCAGATTCTTGTCCCTAACCCACTCATTGCCTCCCACTAAGCCAGCCAATTCACTTTGCTCTGTACTGATGAAGGACAACAATCCGGAAACAGCGCTGTATGCAGATAAGTGAAATTGGCTTGGCTAAAATCCCTTTTGCTGTCTCAAGGCTCAGTGAGTCAAAAGCAAATTGAGGATCTGTTACATCCAACAGAGGGCGCATGAGCTCCCCAGCTCCTTTCCCATAATGCCTTGTGATCAGTAATGCAAATCACTGCAGGGGCTCAGGAATACAATCAGAAATCATTGTCTGAACACAGTTCACCCTGCAATCCAAAAATGCAAGTTACAGCTGAATCACACAAAGAAGCAGAAGAGGCAAAATAGAAAACTTCTGTGTTAAGGTGAATCGCAATTTTTGTAAGGAAAGCACGGATGCCATGTCCTGTGGACTCAAGAGGAGAGGGACCATCCAGCTTGTTATTAGCGCACAGTTGGAAAGCCTGCATATCTGATGATATGGGGTTGCATTAGTGCCTATAGGATGGACAGCTTATACAGCTTAGTGAACCATATGCTCCCATGCAGACAATCTCTCATTCAGGCAAAGCTTTTGCCCACATACCTCATACAGAATCCATCACAACAGCATGGCTTTGCAGAAGAAAAGTCAAGATGCTGAACTGGACTACCTACAGTTAAGACCTTTCACCAATATAAAAAAAAAAAAAAAAAAGATGAAAAGCTGTGAAGACGGCCCAGGATTTTAGAGCAGCTAGAATCCTACATTAGACAAAAATGAGACATTACTCTTCCAAAATTCCAGAAATTGATCTACTTCCAGACATTTACCAACTGTTGCAAAAAGAAGAGGGTATGCTACACAATAGTACACATGGCCCTGTCCCAACTTTTTTAGATGTTGCTGCCATTAGTTTTAAAAAGAGTTGAAAAAAAAAAGTCTAACGTTCAAATTCTAATAAGTGTATATTCTATTGTGAATAAAATATGGTTATGAGATTTTCAAATCATTACATTCTTGTTTTCTTTACATTTTACATAGTGTCCCAACTTTGGATCAGGGTTGTAGATTTCCAAGTCTCCAAATGTAAAAATTATACTGAAATACTGAAACTTTCTCAATAGGCTAACATTATCTCTGCTCTATAGCAATCACTTATCAGAAGTCATCTCATCATCACAGGCTATGGGCAAAATATCAAAAAAGGATCCTGAAACTGCTCCAAAGAAGTCAATTGGGCAGATTAAAATGGTCTAAAAGCAAAACCGTAGCAACCAATCACAAGGTAACTTTAATTTTTCAGGAGCAGAATACAAAATAAAAGCTATGCTGTGATTGGTTGCTATGTTGTTATATGTATTTAGACTATGTTATTAAATCTGCCCCAATGAGTCATTTTCAGACTAATCTATGAACTACAGCTCACAGCTCATAGCAGTATCTCAGGAAAAATAACTGTCCCCATAATCATGAACAGAAAATAGCAGGGACATAATGATCACAGTCTCAGGGGGTTAACCACAACCAGGCATGGAAGAGTAGGGGGCCCATGGCCGGCAGAAGAAAGCAATGGCCTCAAAGCATTATGACAGCACTTATAGAAAGCTTGATTCCCCAACCACTGTCTCATATGTTAAAGACATATGATATCCACACCTCCAGCAGCAGAGAGAAGCAGAGTGGAAGTCACTGTACTAAACTCTCCAGGCTGCAGAGATGAGTGCCAATCACATAGGAGACAGCGGTCAGGGTATTGGGCTTTCCCTGACCGTTGTCATCAAACTAGTGTGGGACTCCTCAGTGAATAAGCACTTTAAAGGGTTCTTCTAGGTACCTGTTATTGATGATCTATCCTCAGGAGAGGTTATCAATAATAGATCAGTGGGAGTTCCCTGTTTACATCACACACCATCTATTTAATAGCAACTGTGCAATGTTATTACAGGTTGTGATTACATTGCACACTCACTATAAAACAGACTGCGTAAAATGTAAATAGTGAAGGGGTCACGGCACTTAAACAAGTACTCTAGTTTCAACAAACAACTGATCAGCAGTGCTCCTGGGCGTTGGCCCTCCACTGATCTCTTATTGATGATTTATCCTGAAGATATGTAATCAATCCAAAAGGAACTAGAGTAATACTTTAAAAATGGATGGCTTGTCATTAAGATAGGCCATTAATTTTAAATCAGTGGGGTCCAACTGTTAGGACCCCTGCAGATCAGTTGTTTCTCAGACCACACACCTCCCAGCATTGTTCACCATATTCTTAATAACAGCAGTTAAGGGTGCTATAGTTGTATGCTTTTCAAGTCATACAACACCTATAACCTCCACTATCAAGAATTCACTGTAGGAATGGGGTAGGGGGCCCTGCTAAAAGTTTGCACTGGAACCCCCAAGACTATAGATTTTTTAATCTATTTTCCATTGGCGTATTTTCAGAAGATAAAATGTATGCATTCATATGCAACAACCACAAGGCGTAAAATCAGAAAAAGTCAAACTCTATATACCACACATCGTTCTAATTTAAAAAAAAAAAAAAAAAAAGCACAGAAAATTGTGGGTGTATTAGTGTCAGCTTATTGTAATATTTAGTCATAGGCCACATTTAACCATGAGTTGGTGTTCTAGTACAGAAATAATTGTATGTGGAAGAATGTTATATAATAATAATAGGAATACATAATATATAGTAAAGGCGTTTCCATGGATGACACCAAGATTCTTGTACAATAAAGAATTGTTCACAGAACATTTGTACAAGAAGTATAATTACAGCAGCATGTTAGAAGCACGACTCTATAAGAGTGCCACTTCCTCTTTCTCAATATGCCTACAAGCCGCTAATGTCTATTTGACAAACGGAAGTAAATTTTACACTTTTGGTGAAATGGAAATGTATTCATGTTAGTTAATAAGTAGATATGAGTATACAGATAGATGTGAGAGACAGATACACGATAGGTATGTAAATGTGATATATATGTGACAAATAGGAAATTGTTAGATAGATCTGACAGAGTTATGTACAGTAACTTTAAATGTATACAGATATTATATTGTACTGAATTTGTATATTTAAAACTAGCCTTATTCTCATGGTAAACAGTAAATGTGAGTATATCACATATTTTATAATATAGGTCGCAGCAATTTATGTTTTGCAGTCTCTAGGCCCAGTAATTCTATAAGAAACATTTATTGTAATATAAATATACTTTGAACTTTGAAACAAAGTATAGACAATGATAAGACTACAGTTCTACATTGTAGCAGAATGGAAAATTTCACTTTTTGAACTAGTTATTATATGCAAGTAACTTCTCCTTTCTGGCAAATGTGTATGTACACAACAGCTAATTTGAGAAGATTTAGAATAAGACGACAAATAACCAAACCTATAATTTAAATATCACATTAACGCTTAAAAGAGCAAAAGAAATGAAATGGAGAAGAAATTACATACCCAGAAATTCTAAGCAGCAGAAATAATCAGGTGGTACAATCCACTGTGAGCATCTCACTGACAGGAAACCTTTCACAAGCTAGTTACATTACTAAGATTGCTTAAGAGGAAGGCATCATCTGCACGCTATGCAGATTTACGCGGTAGAAGATACGTCACTTTCTAACAATCACTGTCACAGCTTTTTCGTTCCGAACTAAAAAGTAGCATAATGTGAAAAAGGGAAGTGAAACAAACCCTGCTACGCATAACAAACATGGAGCTGCTGAATAGTATCAGTATGTATAATTATGTTTGTTTTATTAATATACCACATATTTCCTTCACTGGAATAAGTAATATATGGTCTATGACAATAAGGGAATATAACAGATTAGAGAACTGTTGAAAACGAGTCTCCATTCAGTGTATAGTAACAACAGAAAAGACATCTTGAAATGTATAATTTATGTTGTCCCTTAGTGAGGCTCATTTGGCAAATTGTATATGTGTGGCAACTACTAGATAATCTTGTTTTTCTAGTGTACTCCGAAAGCCTACTTTAGACATCTAGAATTTGACCTGAGTTGATTATAAATTGAAATAATCTCTGACATCCTGCTAAATTTTTAATGAGTTTCTTCTTTTATGCTGCATTCAATTAGTGCATAAAGATTTGCAATGTAAACTATGAGCAGCAATCTGAATCAAGAAGATATTTCACACTCTCTCAAACCTTCTGTAATACTTAGGCTTGGTGATCATAGCTGTACATTAAAGGAATGTTAAACACAGAAAATGCACAGAAAAATAATATCTCCTAGAGCTTCCTCCATGAATCTTTTCACTTCTCAGGGGTCCTATTTTGTCTTGTGCTGCAGTTAAAACTTAGAAATATATATAAAGAAATCTTCTGTGTTTCCCATGAGTTCAGCCATGTCACCATCATTCTCCTTACATGTAATACAAGACAAGTAGTTGCAACAAAAGCCTCCCTGCCATGCCCTTTCTGCAGTAGGATAAGAGAATCATTAATCTCTACCCCTTTGATAAGCTCCACCCCCTTTTCAGGTTTTTTCCCAAGAATGAATGCCTATGTCAGGATCAGGAGTAAGCCTATCCTCCCTGCTGCCTAAGCCGACCTATAATATGCAACCCATTGATCTTTGGTTCTGTGATGGGGCCAAGACTCCCATTTGCAGATCAAAAAATCCCCTTACTAGGCCCATACACAGTATAATGCCCCCTTTACTGGCCCCTATAGTATATTATTCCTTTACTGACCCCCGCACATTATAAACACCCCCTTTACTGACCCCCACAGTGTATTACCCTCTCCATTGGCTCCCCACAGTATAATACTCTTTCACTGGCTCTCACACATTATATTGTCTCTTTTTAGGCCCAGACATATAACATTGCCCTTTTTTTGGCCCCTTTTTGGCTTTTTCTTTTTAGCCCGAAACAGTATATTGTCCCTTTTTATCCCCCACACATAATATTGCCCTTTTTTTAGTATCTACACAGTTTACTGCCCCCTTTTTTGCCCCCAACACAGTGATAGGTTAGCCTTAGATATGATCCAAAATGTCAAAGTTTCAAGCTTGGCCAGAACCAGAAACTTTTGGGGTTAGTCACCCACAAATCACTGTTATATGCTGGGGTCTCCTCAGACCCTAAAGTGTAATAAGGGAAGGCCAGGGAGAGGTAAGTAAAAATAAACCATTATACTCACCTTGCCTCACCTCTCCTGTGCATCTTTGCAGCATCCAACAGTTGCTGGCATCCTCTTCATGGCTCTTTCAACCTCCATCTGACATCACATGCCCTAGGGTCACCATTGAGGTCCAATCACAGTCATGACATTTTGTGCGCCCCATGTGACCCCTGAGGCACAATCACAGGCCTCAGCGGGAACTCCACGGTGTGTATCAGCAGAGAGGCTGGAAGAGGCCTGAAGAGGACGCTTGCGACTCCTGGCTGTTGTTTTTACTCACGTACCATGGTGCGGCACAAGTTCGACCACTACTTATTGGAGTATTCCCACACCTTGCAGCCATTGTTTTACTCTCGGATCCCAGCTCCTTTCATGTCTGTCCTCCTCTTCTGCCTCCAGGGCATGGATGCCGAAGAATACTGCAGTGCCCTCAGGAAGAGGAAATGGAGGCATTTTGATAACAGTGAGGACAACTAAAGATGTAGCAGAGTTAACCTGAACTTCTGCAATTGTTTAAACGTTTGCAGCATGATATCTTATTACAGAAAAGAACAAAAAACAATGAAAAGTCATTGGAAACAATTTTTTTTTACTGTTTTACTGATTTCCCTTTGTTTTTGCTATCCTCTGTGATAAAATATCATGCTGCAGCTGTTTATCCAATTGCTAAAGTTCAAGTTAACCCTGCTACATCTGTATATTTCTTCTTTACTTTTAACTTTTATTTCTGGGTTTAGTGTTGCTTTAAGTGAGCGCACTTAAAAAGAAACAAAGTGGCCGAGGAAAATAGCAGATAAGCAAAGTCGTTGTTGTAGTGGATCAAATTCCACAGCAAGTGTTGTAAAATACAAGTGCATCTCAATAAATTAGAATATCATTAAAAAGTAATTTTTTTTTTTAGCAATTCAATTGAAAAAGTGAAACACATATTATATTGAGTCATTACAAACAGAGTGAACTTTTTCAAGTGTATATTTATGTTAATGATTATGGATTACAGCCAAGGAAAACCCAAAAGTGATCTCAGAAAATTAGAATATTATTTAAGACCAACTGTAAAAAAATTATTTAACACAGAAATGTTTGCCAAATGAAAAGTATGTACAGTAAATGCACTCAATACTTGGTCGGGGCTCCTTTTGCATGAATGACTGCATCAATGCGGCGTGGCATGGAGGCGATCAGCCTGTGGCACTGCAGAGGTGTTATGGAAGCTCAGGTTGCTGTGATACGGTGGTTAATAAACTAGGTATTGGTACTTTTGGCAGTGTTGACAGGTGCCAAGTTCTGTTGGAAAATGAAAATTCCATCTCCAAAAAGTTTGTCGGCAGAGGAAAGCATGAGGTGCTTTAGAATTTCCTGGTAGTCGGCTGCGTTGACTTTGGTCTTCATAAAACACAGTGGACCTACACCGGTAGATGACATGGCTCCCCAAACCATCACTGATTGTGGAAACTTCACACTAGACCTCAAGCAGCTTGGATTGTGTGCGTCTCCACTCTTCCTCCAGACTCTGGGATCTTGATTTCCAAATGAAATGCAAAATTTACTTTCATCTGAAAACACCTTTGACCACTGCACAACAGTCCAGTTCTTTCTCTCCTTGGCCCAGGTAAGACGCTTCTGGCGTTGTCTATTGGTCATGAGTGGCTTGACAACCTGGAATGCGACACTTGTAGCCCATGTCCTGGATACGTTTGTGTGTGGTGGCTCTTGAAGCACTGACTCCAGCAGCAGTGTACTACTTGTGAATCTCCCCCAAATTTTTGAATGATCTTTTTTTAACAATCCTATCAAGGCTGCGGTTATCCCGGTTGCTTGTGCACCTTTTTCTACCACACTTTTTCCTTCCACTCAACTTTCCATTAATATGCTTTGATACAGCACTCTGTGAACAGCCACTTTCTTTAACAATGACCTTTTGTGGCTTACCCTCCTTGTGGAGTGTGTCAATGACTGCCTTCTGGACATCTGTCAAGTCAGAAGTCTTCCCCATGATTGTGTCGCCTACTGAACCAGACTAAGGGACCTTTTTAAACGCTTAGGAAGCCTTTGCAGCTGTTTTGGGTTAATTATTCTAATTTTCTGAGATAATGTAAGCCATAATCATCAACATTAACATAAATAAACACTTGAAAAAGTTCACTCTGTTGGTAATGACTCAATATAATATATGTGTTTCACTTTTTCAATTGAATTACTAAAAAAAATAAATAACTTTTTGATGATATTCTAATTTAATGAGATGCACTTGTATTGCATCTATAAGGTTAGTGGTTATAAGGCAAGAATTCTGCAATACATAACTGATCATAGCCAAATAAATAAGATCTAACAGTCGATAATGGAAAGAAGATACTGCATTCATGGCATAATTCATTTTCTCCATGCTCGTGTACAAATTAATGGGATGACAGATTTGTGGACCCTAGCAAGAGGTGTATCTTTTAGCTCTTGGACCATAGTAAATAGGTTATATCTGGTGCCTCATTTACCCTTTTTTTCAACGTCTCCAAATCAGCATCATAAGATAAATCCTTTATAGGGTGATATTATTAGTTGTCAAATTATGTCCAATAGGATCACCCTAAGTACCTGTACAAATTCTTGAGGAAACTCAGCATGTGGTACTTGACAGTTAGTGGTATGTTAGAAGGTAAGGCTGTGGACGTGGTGTATCTGGAGTTTTCAAAGGCGTTTAATATTGTCCCACATACACATACTGTACTACATAAACATTAATACCACATAATATATATATATATATATATATATATATATATATATATATATATATAAAGGCCATATCAGAATTAGAGTGGATGTAAAGATTACTTGTGTTGCGAATATTGGCAATAAAAAAAAAAAATTAAAAAAAAGTACTTGCCTTTCTCTGTGCTTCCTTTTACAGGTCCCTGCTGACCTAAGAAGTGATGTCCCCTTTGATGGCATGTCTTCACTGTAGCCAATCATAGGCCTTGGCATGTCACTGCTGAGGCCTGAGGGAACTGACTAGAGAAGCACCTACTACATTGTGTATTACTACTTCTACGGTATCTTATCAGTTGAGCCAAACCCTTTGCACAAAATTTTTAATGGGAAACCTTTTTAAAATTCTTCAAGTGCGTAGGTGCTCAAGATCATATGATCATATTCCAGGAGTTAGTGTTAGTATTCCTACAATATGCCATATCCATGGGGTTATAGAGTGGCTTCAGCAATTTAGTAGTTAAAAGGTCACTAACTTTTCAAAAGCTTTACATATGTCAATAGTGCAAACAAATATAAGAATCTTTATAATACACCTTATCAAAGAAGTGCTGCAATCTACACTTACATGGCTCTTTTCCTGCTCTCTCACTCTCTGGTAAAAATGACAATAACTCTAAGGTATTTGATAAATTCTATCTTGCTAGAGCAAGAAGACTGTTCAAAGAGGTGTCAGATTACAGCCCCCAATAGAAGTGTATGGACAGCTGAGGGAGGAGTAAGCAGGACCCCAGAGAGAAAGGAGAGATATAGACACAAAGACTGCTGCAGATAGCTGTATGGTTTGTGGCTCACCTCAAGTGCTTTATTCATTCCCATAGAAATCATTACAAACTATGGAGCACATTCTCCTCTACTTTCTGTGTACTGTCTATACAGTGGCGTAACTAGGAATGGCTGGGCCCCAAGGCGAACATTTGACATGGCCCCCCCCCCCCCGAACTGCTGCCCCCAATAGCCCCCCCCCCCGGAACGCTCCCTCCAACCCCCCCCCCCAAAAAAATGCATTCCTGCGCACACTATTATGTGCCATAGTGGCCCCTGCACACAGTATCATGTCCCATAGTGACCCCTGCACACAGTATCATGTCCCATTGTGGCCCCTGCACACAGTATAATGTCCCATAGTGGCCACTGCACACAGTATCATGCCCCATAGTGGCCCTTGCACACAGTATCATGCCCCATAGTGGCCCCTGCACACAGTATCATGTCTCATAGTGGCCCCTGCACACAGTATCATGTCCCATAGTGACCCCTGCACACAGTATCATGTCCCATTGTGGCCCCTGCACACAGTATCATGCCCCATAGTGGCCCTTGCACACAGTATCATGCCCCATAGTGGCCCCTGCACACAGTATCATGTCTCATAGTGGCCCCTGCACACAGTATCATGTCCCATAGTGACCCCTGCACACAGTATCATGTCCCAGTGTGGCCCCTGCACACAGTATAATGTCCCATAGTGGCCCCTGCACACAGTATCATGCCCCATAGTGGCCCCTGCACAAAGTATCATTTCCCATAGTGGGCCCTGCACACAGTATTATATCCCATAGTGGCCCCTGCACACAGTATTATATCCCATAGTGGCCCCTGCACACACTATTATTCCCCATAGTGGCCCCTGCACACAGTATTATATCCCATAGCGGCCCCTGCACACACTATTATTCCCCATAGTGGCCCCTGCACTGAGTATTTTGCCCCATAGTGGCCCCTGCATACACTATTATATGTCCCATTGTGGACCAACCATGAACAATTATTATACTCAGACCCCAGAGTATAATGATCGGAGACCCAGGGGAGGATAGAAACATAAAAAACAACATTGCTTACCTGTTCCTCGCTCCGGTCCACTCCCTGCTGCTTCAGCCTCCTTCAATGTTGGACCAGGCCGACGTCAAGTGATGCGGGCAAGGCGTCGTGACGCAAAATGACGTCGGGGACGTCACCAAACAGGCCTGAAACCTGGAGAAGCGGAGGAGAAGTACATTGTTTTTTATGTTCCCTCACCTCCCCTGGGCCTCCGATTATTATACTCCGGGGTCTGAAAAGACCCCGGAGTATAATGATAGCAGAGATTGTGGGGTTCGGCCCACGGCCTCACATACCGATCCCCGCTCCTGCTCACAGTCGCCTCCGCAGAATAGGAAGCGCAGGAGGCCGTGAGCGGGACCTCGGGGAACGGTAAGCATATAGGGCCCGTTACCTGCTGGGGTTACTCCAGCAGGTAATGGCCTATTAAAAAAAAAAAGCATCGGGGGCCCGCGGGGTCCCGTAATGTCCTGGGCCCTGTGGCAGTTGCTACCACTGCTACCCCGATAGTTATGCCCCTGTGTCTATAGTAGACATCATAGCAGCTAGTCTCTACCCAACAACACTGAGCCAAATGAAAATAAAGTAGGGATAGAGTATGCAAAGGAGAAAACTGCTATGCAAAATATACCATGTGATGTACAGAAATAATGTTATTCCTTACACACACACACAATGTTAAAAAGTTAGGCACATTTAAATTTTTAATATTATAATTAGATTATTTATTATATGGTCTATGGCATATAATTTTACTTTATTTTATTTAATCCATGTAGGTCCAGAGGTCTATACTTTTTTGACTAGTGTTTTTTTTTTTTTTAAAGTTCCAAATCCCCTTCCTTTCACACAACCATCAAGTTAAACTACTTTAATGAATTACTTTTCTGCACAGAAGAGTGTTTCCTGTCACTAGTACACAGTATTACAATTCTATTAACATGTCTATTATTTTACTTTTGCTAGATATCTTTATTTTTCCTCAGCCTGGCTTCTACATATGTTATACAGTATAAACGAACATCATAGACAGGATGACTAATAAAGGATACTTTAGATAAGTAAATTTGTAGCCTCATAATTGCCTATTTTGTATTACGTGCCAAGAGAAATTAAGTGGTGAAATGACAACTAGTATTTCTGAAAATGGTGTTTTTCACTAGTGTAATATTATCATTATAACAAATGGTCACATACATTGAACCAATGTACACCACTAACTACTAACAGAGCACAACCAGCTGATGGCAACTTAGCAAATGAGTAGATATAGTAGATTCCTTTTAAATGTATTTCACATTATACAGTTTTCTCTTATGACATGTACTGCAGATCATAGTGCTGACATTTCCTGTTGGCCCTTTTCACCATATATTTTACGTCCTTACTTCCTCCTTTTATTGAGCAGATCAACATGTCTTGTCGGTTACCAAAATACAACTCCTGTTTATTCTATATTTGTTGTGTACTTGGCAACGATATTCCATAGTGATAAAATAAGTTTTTTTCACTCATATTGTAAATGATCAACCATTTACAATTGATTCACTAAAAATATGATAAGGGCCCCCCCCCAGAGCATATAGCTTAGGGAACACATGGTGGAAAAGCCCCTTTACATGCATATTTATAAATTATGTTAAATATTATTATGTGTAGGCCGTTTCGGCCTCTGTTCACTCTCCCCCAACCTTTGGTTTTTCTTATAGGTGGTTCTTACCTTATTTACAGATTCACCTGGTAACAGCAGCAACTTGGTTGAGCCGTTCTGGAATCTTGGTCTCGAAGAAGATTTGATCTACATTTTGCAGATTGCCCATAGTCAATCCAGTGGCGGCATAAGGACTTTTTATAACCAGCTGATTTTGTTGCAGCCAAGCAGTCCACTAGAACAGCTGATCGGTATCCCCCTACCTCCCTTTTTCAAGAGACTGTCGTGGTATTGTTAGAGGGGCAGTGTCACCCAGCTTTGCTGGGTGGATTGGTCTAATTATAATGGTTATGTGACTTATTTATTGATAGATTAAGTGATTTATTTATTATTTGAAGTGATCTTCGTTACCCATAATAAATACCGCGGCCTTATTTCATCCAGTCTGCTGTCAGTATGTTTTATTTGGTTAAGGTAATTTTAATATATGGGGCTTATGTTAATAATGCTAATAATTATGTTAATAATTTTCACTAAGTATGTTTAGATACCAATACATTATGTAGGGACAGTACAACTAAGGGCTTGTGGCTCAGTCAGTAGAGTTACTGGGTTCTGACTTTATGGGGCCCATCCCGGGCTTGCCATACATACATGCAATTTTTTCAAATGTGTAGGTGTCACCGATACAATTGAAATGCATGGTAGAGCAGGAAGCTCAATGCTTCCTGCTCTGCCATTCTGTAAGCCGCAAGCCACTACAGGGTGGCTGCACCCAGGATGGCACAATGGCGTCATAGCATTGCGCTCACATGCCTAGCAGAGAAAAGAGACAGCGCCTCTGGTGCAGCAAGGGATCACAGGCAGGAGAGTATAAGTTTTCATTTTTATTTTTGTGGGCAGTTATTATATGCCCATTAGGGAGCATTATTCCTATGGGGGGAGTTCATTTCTATAAGAGATTATATATTATAAGAGTTCATTGGGGGTATTATTACTATAGAGGGAAGATCATTTATATAAGGGGGCTTAAAGAATATAAGGGGACACATTTTATTTATATATACATATCATATCTGCAGCAACACAGATGGGTAAGTAGCCCCACCTTCTTTCCCTCTAGGACCGGCCCTAGGTAGCAATGAAACAGTTAATTAGCATAATTGATGGTATATGAACCCCCCTTTCTCAATACTTCCTTGTGTTTTTATTTGTCTTCGTTTTTTCCTTAGTATGGCCCACAGGGGAGGTTTTCTTTAAGGCATGCTTTTTTATTTTCACTCCAAAGATTCCCAGGCTAGGTCTGATGTTTTCAGATAGCGTTTATACATGCCTGGAGGCTCCTCTGAGTAGGTGTGAGCTGCTATAAGTCTAGCATGGCGCTAGCAAGCTATTTTTAAGAAGAAGTATGCCGTGGTACTGGCATCATGTCGCAATAGCCGCCATTCCGGCTCAGCGTTCCTCAGTGCATAATGCGCATGCCCAGGACGGCAAGAGCAGGAGGAAAAGCTCAGTAAGGCTGAAGGGAGTACCTACTGCAGCCAATATGGACCTCTGATGACCCAGGTATGTGACGTCACTATGGGGGCGGAGCTCCCGACCAGAGATAGCCCATTTAAACCTGCTGATGACTGAGGAAAAGCTGGGCCCGCAGACATTTAAGGTAAAAGTGCCCTCCACTTGTAAATATACTAAAATGAGTCCTCTTCTATGTGTTTCCAGATGTCCATTGGTAAATAATTCTCTAAGAGGAAAAAAATGGAGTTGTGTTGAATGTCAGCAGTTGTTACCTGATAACCATGTGCCTGACTTATAGTTTGTACTCAAAGTCAAGCTTCTCCTACCAGTCCTCAGGCATCTTCTAAAACCAAGCAGAAGAATAGCTGCAAAGAATCTAGCAGTTACCAATGCGGCAAGAAGAGCCATATGGCTAAAACCATGGCCAGAGGAATCTACATCAAAATATAATCTATGTTTTATACCTTTTGAACCTGGAAGACTTTTTGGGAAAAGATTAGATCAGCTCCTGAAGGCTAATAAGAAGGCAAGAGCCCTGGACTTTCCACAGACCAATAAAACCTTTAAGCATCGCCCACATTACCAGAGAAGAGAGGACATAAGACGAATTTATCGTGGTAGACCCTATCAAAAATTTAGATCTATTACCTCAGAAGATACGAATTGTTCCTGAAGAGGGGAAATAATAAGGTCTACCACAATGAATTAGTCTATCAAAAATTTACCTCAGAAAAATTTAAGAAAAACAAGAAGATGAGAGTGTTGGCAAACAGGGTTTTCCAGGAGATGTCAAGTTAGAGGCTGTTTACAAAATTTTTTTCCCGCATGATGCAGCATTACTACAGACAAGTGAGTTCTGGATTTTTTAGAAAAAGGTTATGTAATAGAAATTCTCCACAAAACAAATGTTCACTTTCTTCTGAAAGAATTTTTGCAAAAAAATGCCATAGAAGTCATCCCAGAGGAAGAAAAAAGTTCTGGAATTTATTCGAGAATTTTTCTAGTTCCAAAGGTTGACGGTTCTAGGAGATTGATCATAGACCTCAGGTCTCTAAATCGCTATGTGAAGAAAATTCACTTCAGGATGGAAACAATAAGGACAGTTACAGCAGCCTTACAAAAAGGCCAAGTCTTTTTAGCATCTCTAGAACTAAAAGATGCATATCTACAGCGCCTTGCAAAAGTGTTCATACCCCTCGAACTTTTTCACATTTTGTCACCACAAACTTAAAGAGGACCTTTCATGTCCTCAGGCACATGCGGTTTTACATACCGCTAGAAAGCCGACAGCGCGCTGAATTCAGCGCACTACCGGCTTTTCCGATATGTGCCCCGGGGCTGGAGATATGGGAGGTGTAAGTTTCACAGTTTACTTTCAGAAAGGCGTTCCTCACAGCTCAGCGTCATCGCCGGGCAGTAAGGAACGCCCCCTCTGACAGTACAGCACTATGGGTGAGTACAGAGAGAGGGGGCGTTCTTTATAGCCCAGTGATTACGCTGAGTTGTAAGGAACACCCCCCCAGTACAAGTCTATGAACGAGAACTGTCAGGGAGGGCGTTCCTCACAGCCCAGCTAGACTGTCAGGAATGCCCTTCTGACAGTAAACCGTGAAACTTACACAGCCGATATCTCCAGCACCAGGGCACATACCGGCCACTGATTACAGAGTAAAAGTCAATTCACACAATGGGACTGAGGGCCCTGCTCGCAAGAGCTTACAATCTATGAGGTAGAGGGGGTGACACAAGAGGTAACAGGGGCGGCATCGGAGGTAGCATTGCTTATACAGTAGCCTAGCCGTTTATGTGATAGAGGTTACTTTCATTACAAATAAATAAAGATGTATGAGCCCTTTAATATTCCCCCATAAGGTCCCACACAGGATGTTAGCCCCCATCACTCCCCCCACACAATATAATGGCCCCATCACAAAAAAAAAAAAAAAAAAAGCATACTCACCTGTCCCCAGCAATTCGTTGGCTGCTGTCAGTGTGCAGCATCCCAGAGTGCTTCTGCATTTATGTGTTTGTCTTGTGTGCCTCTGGGTTCTATGTCTGTAAGTTTGTTCTATGTTAAGTGTAATTGTATGCAGCTTTCCCTTTGTATTTTTCCCCCTGCAGTGTTCAAACCCAGACTAGGTTCAGCCCTGGCCTATCACAGGCCACTGGGCGGGGTTGTGAGGAGATATAATCTCCCCGGCGACAGTTGAGATTCAGTTCAGTGCATGCTGTAGACCAGACAAGGTGTGCAGAGCTGACCTGCCACCAGGCTGGACTGAAGGCCAACCGCCGCTACCACAGCCTCAAGAGGGATAACATCAGCCCCAGGCTCATCTCAAGACAGCTCAGAGCTAGAGAGTGGAGATTTCCAAGTGGCTGAACTTGATTCGTGTCGTGCCCGGAGGAGCAGGAGAGGACCCTGACAGGAGAGTCGCATTCGGGCCTAGTATTCAGGTATCCAGTTCCCTGTCAGGACTCCCTGCAACTCTATCCCCAGTATAGCAAGCTGGGAGAGGTACAGAGGTGGAGTAGAGGAAGCCATCTTGTGGAGCCGAAACTGTCTTTGGGCACCCTCCTAGAACCAAGGCTGGGGTTAGGACACTGCAGGACTACTACCCCCATCTGGAAGCTGCCGTTGTCTCTTGTTCCAGTTGCCTAAATAAAAAGGCTGTTTGGTTTACCTGCAACGCTGACTCCTGAGTCGTGCCTGCTTCAACATCAGGGCTCTTCTGACCAACATCACACCGGCTCAGGTAGGAGAGGTCCCCCCTCTTCAACTGGAAGTGCCCCGGGGGAAAGAACAACTACCACCACCATCCGGTAGTGCTGCAGGACCCCCCTTGACCTTGTCCGGCCTAGTAGTGCGACTGGAGCCGTTTGGGAGCGTGCTCGGCCTGCTAGGTGGCACAGCATCCGCCACTACTACTCCCATCCTCCAGTCTCATCCGACTGGGTTGCGGCAAGTGTCCATTCAGTCTCGTGTTGGCACCTTCTTGGTGGGAGTCTTGCGCCTAATGTGACTGCTGAGACCAATTAGGTACAGGATTTTCAGAAATGAGGCACTGCCATGAGACTGAGCAGACAGTGGGCAACAGAGTGCTGGGGATAGATGAGTAAGCTTTTTTTAAAATTTTTACATTTTTTTTATTTAACACCTCCCGCTTGTCATATTGTTTGCTTCAATACCTGGACAACCTCTTTTTCCTTAGGATAGGCCATCAATATTACTTCTGCAGGGGTCCAACAGCCCCCGAAAAGATCAGCTTTTTGAGGAAAGTGCAGCTACAGGAAATGTTTAGAATTCCAGGAGCCTCCCTGCTGGCTTGTCATAAAGGGTATAGTGGTGGGTTTAGGTAGTGCAGTGGTGCACATCATATGGTGGGTGAGCAGCATAGCTCCCAACATGTAGCTACCTGTAGCCGCACTGTCTCAGTACAGCTGATCTGCAGGGGTCCTGGGGGTGGGCCCCTAGAAACTATTCCACTGGTGGGCCCTAGACATCCCAGTCCGACACTGGACATCTCCACCTCCAGGACCTGTACCTATGTCACAAGAGAGGGACGCCCCAATCCTCCAGACCTGCATGGTGTTATGGTACATCATACTTCTCAACTGTCTCAGATTCTGTAGGACAGTTCTGAATACTGGGTGCTGTCTGTTTTTCCCAGATGCAGGTTAGTTGAGTACACAGATGAAGCAAGAAGCCGTCCACTCCCTGCTTTATTATTTGTCCCCTGTATCTGCTCCGGGCAACTGGGAAGCAGGCAGGGGCAATGTAATGACATCATTCCATCTCGCCTGTAGCTCCCACGGTGCCAGCAGTAGACACCAAGAGTCCAAGTACACTGTGGGGGAACAGACAAGGCCGCTTTAACCATAGGATCAACGGAGCACTTGAGGAACATGAAAATGTGGGGGCAACCTGTGGGGGGTACATGACACTGAGGGAGCAACTTGATGGGGACATGAAAGTGTAGGAGAAACCTGGGGGAGCATGACATTGTGGGGGCAACCTGGGGGGGGACATGATACTGTGGGAGCAACCTGGGGGGGACATGACACTGTGGGGGCAACCTCAGGGGGACATGACAGTGTGGGGGCACATGGTACTGTGGGGGCAATCTCAGGGTAACATGACAGTGTGGGGGCACATGGTACTGTGGGGGCAATCTGAAGGGTAAGGGGACATGATACTGTAGGGGCAACCTTAGGGGTGGGGAGACATGATACTGTGGGGGCAACTTAGAGGGACACATGACACTGTGGGTGCAACCTAGGGGGGACATGACACTATGGGGGCATCCTGGGGAGTGGGGGGACATTATACTGTGGGAGCAACCTGAGGGGGACATGACAGTGTGGGTGCAACTGGGGGGGGGGGACACATGACACAACCAGGGGGGTGTGGGGACATGAATCTGGAGTCGTAACCTGGAGGGGGACATGAAAATATATATAATTTGTGCAGGTCAAGTATTTCTAAGTGGTCGTGATGAGGGGGCCCACTTATGAAACCTTTTCACAGGGCCCACCAATGTGTTAAAATGGCCCTGGGTACAGAATGTGGTATTTTTCTTTTTTTTTTTCTTTCTTTTTGCATTATAGTGCGGGGAACCAGGAAAGGACAATATATACTGTGGGGGTCATTATATTGTGGAGTCCATATTAAGGGGGTCATTATATTGTGGGGTCCATATTAAGGAGTCATTATACTGTGGGGGCCACATTAAGGTGGACATTATATTGTTGGGACCATTATACTATGGAGGCCATATTAAGGGGGACATTTTATTGTGGGGGCCATTATACTATGGGAACAATGTTAAGGGGGACATAATACTGTGCGGGACATTATATTGTGACAAGGGGTGTAATTACTGGGTAACAGCGGCAGTGACTGTCACAGGGCCCGGGAAATTAGGGGGCCCAGCGGGCCCCCGATGTTTTTTTTTTTTTAATAGGACATTACCTGCAACCCCAGCAGGTAACGGGCCCTATTTACTTACCGATCCCCGCTCCTGCTCATGGCCACCTGCATTCCTATTCTGTGGAAGTGGAGGTGGCAGTGAGCAGGAGCAGGGATCGGTAAGTAAGGCCATGGGCCGCGAACCCCCACAAACACTGCTATCATTATACCCCGGGGTCTTTTCAGGGGAGGTGAGGGAACATAAAAAACACTGTTACTTACCTCTTACAATAATAATTGTTCATGGGTGGTCCACAATGGGGCATATTACTGTGTTCAGGGGCCACTATGGGACATAATACCATGTGCAGGGGCCACTATGGGGCATAATACTGTGTGCAGGGGTCACTATGGGGCATAATACTGTGTGTAGGGGCCACTATGGCGCATAATAGTGTGCGCAGGAATGCGGATTGTGCGGGAGGGGGGATTAGAGGGGGCGGTCTGGGGGGGCCATGTCAAATGTTCGCCTTGGGGCCCAGCCATTCCTAGTTATGTCACTGATTGTGACAGCCATCTTATGGGGCCATAGTAAGGGGGCTTTTTACTGTGGGGGCCACATTAAGATGGGCATTATATTGCTGGGGCATTATACTGTGGAGGCCATATTAAGGGGTGTTATACTGGACAGGGCTACTAAGGGACAAAGGTGGCAATAGGCAGAACCATAGTGGAAATGGAGGTGGAGGCGTGACTTACAATACCTAAATTTGTCCATCTTTCAGTCCTTTGAAAGTTGTGAGGTATACCACAGTGAATGGTGTGATGGCTATACATGCATGGTGCTTTTTATCTATTTCTATGGTAGTTCCAGAAACTGGCATGCACATTTGCTTGTTTGACTGTTGATATGTCATAAATGTCTAAAATGAGAATAACAGTTTACTCTGTGTAAAAAAAAAAAAAAAAAAAAAAATCCTGCTTTTGTCTCTGGTATCAGTAGTTTGTAAATATGATAATTAAGTTAAAGCTTACTTTAAAATATTAACCATGGGAATGTCATTTTTCAACAAATAAAGACGTGAGACGGCCACTTTAGTCTCTGGGACCATACCAGCTCCTATGGCTACCCTTATGACTGAGGCAGTTCAAAAACAATCCATGTAAATTTCAGCATGGTTTGTACAATACTACACTACTACTTATATGTCTAAGAAAGTAGTGCTGAACAATAACAAGTTTGTCCACTAGAGACCGCCATAGACTGTGGATTATTAGTTTCAGACTATTCTGTATATATTGCTCTTATAAGAACGAAGTGAAAAGTAGAAATAGATGTATCATATTATAAAGGTTAGGTGTGGTTCACATTTACTTATTTTATTTATCTTTGCCGTTTTAACTTGTCCAATTGTTTTGGGCTGAAACACGGCAGCAAGATGTCTGCTTTAGGCTGAGGCCCCACAATGCAAAACGCAGCTAAAAAACGCAGCAGAAAAAAATGCAGCGGAAATGCATCACTTTTTCCCTTAGCTCAATATGGGGTATTTCTGCCCATGTGCACTGGCAGGACAGACGGAACTTTTAATTAGCATAATTAATGCGTGACTATACTGCCCTATAAGAGGGCGAGAGAGACCTCCACCCCCTGTGTTTTTTTTCCTGCTGCATTTCAGCAACGTGGGGCCTTTGCCTTAGGCCGGTTGCAGATGACCGTGCTGCGGCCAGCCTGCCATTAATTAAAAGCACGGGCAGCACACGGGGGACATGGGAATATCCCCCGTGTGCTGCCTGTGTACGGGCCGTGCTTCCACAGCACCTTTAATTAAATGACTAGGAGCCACAGAAGCAAGGGCCACAAAATAGGACAGGAATAGGACCTGTTCTATATTTTGCGGCCCGGACTGTCGGCCCGCACTCGGGACTGTGAAATTCACGGTCATGTGTATGGGCCCATTGAAAAGAATGGGTCAGTGTTCTATCCATGAAATACACAGATAGCATACTGACCACGGCTACGGTGGTCTGCAAACGGCCTTAAGTTTATAGGAAATTCTAAGACTGTGTAAAACCACCTGGTACATGCAAAATTATTTTTGCGTCTTTTTTTTGGTGGTACATAAGGCTTTATTTTATGTTATTTTTATATTTTTTTAATATCTGGATAAATGTAGAAATTTTGTAGTGCTACAAAATATTTTTAAAATAGTTTTACTTCTCTATTATGCTTGGTTCACACTAGTGTATGGGAATTCCGTCCCCCATTCTGCTTAAAATATGTGAAGCAGGACACTTTTCAGATTTTTATTTTGTTAAATATGTATCATTTTCCTTCCACTTCACAATTATGTGCTACTTTGTGTTGGTCTATCACTTAAAATCTCAGTAAAATACATTTAAGCTTGTGGTTGTAAGGTGACAAAATGTGAAAAAGTTCAAGGGGTATGAATACTTTTACAAGCCACTGTATACAATATGCTAGCGGGTGTGTGTGTGCATATATCCATTATATAGAAATGAACAATGAAGTTTACAAGTCTGAACACATGGCCACATCATAGTACATGATAGATAGATAGATAGATAGATAGATAGATAGAGTGAGGTGGCCATGCGAATTTAACATTAAGGCAGCCTGTAATAGAAGCATAGTGATTTTAAAATGCATTAGCATTGCAGTGCATTATATTAGTGATCCAACCCCCTAGGGTTCAAGACCCCTAGGTGCTAAAAATATAAAAGTAAAAAAACATTAAAAAGTAGTAAAAATTCAAATCAACCCCCTTTCCCTAGAACACATATAAAAATAAATAAAGTGAAACATATACACACTAGTTATGCCTGTGTCTGAAAACACCCAGTCTACAAACTTCTAAAAATATGTTTCCCATATGGTGAGCGCTGAAAAAAAAAAATCAAGAGCCAAACCTCCATTTTTATCGCTGGCTACATAACGAACATTGTAAAAACGAAGCCCAAAATTTCTGCCACAAAAAGTAAGCCCTCATATGGCCTCTGTGGTTTTTGTTTTTGAGTAGTTTTGAATTGGTTCCTATAAAAAGGCAACATCTTTAAGAGATTAACCCCTTCCCACTGATGCCATTTTTCATTTTCAATTTTCTTTTTTATTTTTCTGTTCACAGAGCCATATGAAGGCTTAATTTTTGCAGGACAAATTGTAATTCGTAATGGTACCTTTTAATAGTCTGTACAATGTACTGGGAAGCTGTAAAAAAATTCAGAATGGGGTGTAATTAGGGAAAAACTGCATTTGCACGACTTCTTACAGGCTTCATTTTTACAATGTTCACTGTGCAGCCAAAATGGTCATGCCACCTTTATTCTGTGGGTTGGCATGATTACAGCAATGCAAAATGTATATAGGTTTTTTTCAATACGTTTTAACACCTTTTTTGCAAAAAAAAAAAAAAAAATTTCTTAGTCACCATATTCTGACTTGTGTAACTTTTTAAATTTCTGTGTATGGGGATGCATGGTGAGCAAGGCTGTTCTCCTACTCCTCCCAGTGATCTTCCTGGTAGGGAGACCACATCTACACTTAGCACTAGCACATGGTCATTATTATCAACATTATTACCAACTGTTCCTCCTCCTCTTTCATGCCAACGTCAGTCATCCATAAGCGAATGTGTGGCCAGGAGACAGCAATATGTGCCCAGTCATCCGGGCAGTTGTTCAACTTAACTCGCACCTGGCCAAGCTGCTGGAGGTGCAGACACGTTTAAACATGATGGCATGCACTCAACCTCGATGGAGGATACCTAGCAGCCATTTTTTTCTGTAGGAAAGCTGTCCCTGCTTTATAGCGCCACATGTCGGGGAACATGGGCCTTTCCTTGGATACATCAGTCTAGGGAAAGGTGCATGCCACTGTCGTCAGGTGGAGCAGCAATTATGGACAAGGAAAATACATGGCTTTCACGTCCCACTGGGTCAATGTTTTGAGCGGCAACCGCCAAGGGGCCTGGCCGTGCCCCTCTCCAACTGATGCCAGCCCAGGGGAGGTGACTAAAAATAAAAAAATTACTCATACTCACCTGTCCCGGACTCAGCATCCACTCCGGGGCTCTTCCGGCCGGTAACTGAAGTCACACAATCACAAGCCCCAGCAGTGACATCTGGAGCGTGAGACCTCAGTCACCAGACAGAAGAGGATGCAGGAAGATGCAGCAGAGAGCCGGACGGAGCGAGGATCCCCAGGAGAGATGAGGTAAGGTGAATATAAATGTTTGTTATTTTTAATCACTTTTCCTGGGCCTCTACTTATTATACTCTGGGGTCTGAGGTCACCCCAAAGTATAATAATAGCACCAACTCTAGGAGGGGGGCTCTTGGGAGCTCATAATACTGTGTGGGGGCCACTGTGCAGCATATAATACTGTGCGGGGGCCACTCTGGAGCACATAATACTGAGTGGGGGCCACTGTGGAGCACATAATACTGTGGGGGGGCCACTGTGGAGCACATAATACTGCGTGGAGGTCACTGTGGAGCACATAATACTGCGTGAAGGTCACTGTGGAGCAAATAACTGCCACTATCAAGAATTCGCTCTAGGAAGGGGGTAGGAGGCCCCGGACAAAAGTTTGCACCGGAACCCACAAAACTTTAGTTACCGCCACTGGTTGTGGTGGTTTGGGATTGAAGAGTCACTTTTAGAAGTAGAAGAATGACAACAATGGTTAAGGAGATAAACATTCTTGTATGTGACATTATATAGGTCTTGCATTTAGAAATTGTTTTTTTGTTTGTTTTTTTTTAGTTACCTTCAGTTCCTTTCTGGCTTAATTCTGGTTGGTGCACTTACAGTTGCACTTGAGAATGTTGCAATGAACTGACTATTGAGAATTGACCTCTGCACTTAGATATAGCCTTAAGAATTAATTACATAGTCTGTGTTACAGGTGTGAACAGGGGTGGGGATACATGCGGGCTAATGCAGATCAATCAGAGATAGATAAGAATCATATGAAAAAAGTGGGAGAGTACAGGACACAGCAGGAGAATAGAAACTGTGCCTTCAAAGCTCACAGAATTACAAACAAAGCAGGGTAACACATACCAGTAACAAAGAAGTGACAATAAAACAAGCAGTGACAGAGTTATACTGGTAGTAGTGGTGCTTTAGCTTCTTTACTACAGATAAGCTAAGGCCACATGTAGCGAGCCACAGCAAAAAAAAAATGCTGCGGAAAAGACCGAGTTTTTCACAGAAAGTCTGCAGAGTTTTCCTCTGCAGACATTCTGCCCCTATTATACCTATACGGAAAATGCCAGCATTTCCATAGGTATAACTGACCTTCAAAAATTTAAGCGTTTTGAAAACACAGCTTTTCTGCTGCGGATTTTTTTTTTGCAATGTGTGGATGGGGTTAGCCAGAATCCTATCCTTGCAGGTACTGTAAAATGCAGTGTTTTTGCCGCAGCGTTTCTGCCGTAGCTATAACGCTTCGTTTTCGCAACATGGAGCCCCAGCCTTAAAGTATTAACTGGCAGGATAATCCAGATTCTCTTCTTGCTCCCAAGTGCTGTTCTCACGATCAGAGAATCCTTTCAGAAGATATTCCAGCTTTTTCAGATGGCAGGACATGCACGCTGACAGTATGCCACAAATTTTTCTTGAAGTTCTGTAATTGTCACTGCTCCGCCTCCAACATTATGTTGCTATGGCATCTGCTCCCATACAGGGATCATTTTTGGCAGCTTATTTTAAAAAGCCATTTCTTTCCTTTTCAACTGGCAACCATTCCAGGCACGTTGACAGTCTGCCACAATTTAAAAAAAAAAAATTCTGTAGTTGTCATTGCCACTTTGTCGGTATAATAACAAAATTAAACAATAAAAACCCCATTATTTCTTCAAATACCAATGCCATGTTGGTGCGGCAATCTGCTCTCATAAAAGGATCATTTTTTGACAACTTTATTTTTCTCTGGAAAGCCACTTCTTCTTCATCAATTTTCAATGAAGCACACTGCCACAAATTTTTCTTCAAAATAACAAACCTGTTGCACAAAGCCCCACAATGAGCTAATTTTAGAGTGTTTTAAATGTTAAAAAGTTTAAAAGAAAGTGACAGCACAGTGTATGGTTAAACTAGCACTTTGTAGCCCTTACGTCCTACAGCAGCACAATATGGGGTATTTCTGCCCCTGTGTGTTGATAGGACAGGCGGAATTTTTAATTAGCATAATTTATGCATGATTATGGTACCCTATAAAAGGGCAAAAAGGACCTCCTCCTCTTGTGTTTTTTTCTGTCCTGTGTGGTGGGACAGGTGGAGGGAGGTCTTTTGTCCTCCCATATTTTGTTTTTTCCCCTAAAGTTTGTTAACTTCCTTTGGGGAGTCATCTTTACACCTCTCTTCTCTTCTTCTTCCACTAGATGCTTCTGTGGGAAAGCAAGGGGGGGGGGTTATTAAGGCAGTTTTTTTGTGTAGCCAAGCTTTCAACCTTCGCTCTGAAAAGGTTGATTTCAGTAGTACATGCAGCTGTAGTTGCATGCTCCATGTTCAAAGACCTGTAGTGCAGGCCACTTGTGCAGCCTTGTGGTGGAGCATTGCCATTTCACTTACCTTTTTTTGCGCCTTGCCAAGCTTTCAACCTTTGCTCTGAAAAGGTTGATTTCAGTAGTTCATGCAGCGGTAGTTGCATGCTGCATGTTCAAAGACCTGTAGTGCAGGCCACTTGTGCAGCCTTGATGTGGTGCATTACCGTTTCTCTTACCTTACAAGCTCTGCGGCTGCCAGAAGTGACACTTTGTTCCTCTGGAACCTTTGTTTGTGTTCTGGTTTTCCGGGGACTGAATTCTCGGACAGACTTTTTGCAGCTTAGTTTTTTCTTCCTTTTTGCAATTTTATATTTGCTGAGCCTCTCTTCTGGCATCGGTCTGTATATTTTTAGCTTAATTCTGTGTACAAGGAATTAAGGTTTGCAAAATTTGCGGAAGGGATTTTTGTGTGCACTACTGCTCATTCCTCCTCCCCTCCTATAGAAGCCTTCATCTCAATGCAGGAGATGGCTTGTCTCTTAGTGAGGAAGGCCTCAGTACTCCACTTGGATTACTGTTCTTGCTGCTGCAGCTCCGGGCAGCACAGTGGCTCAGTGCTAGAGTCCTGGGTTCAGATCCTGCAAGGAGTTTAAAAAAAAAAAAAAAAAAAAAAAAAGGGGGCCTAGTTTGTGTGCCGTGTGACACACTGTGGGCATGAAATTACTTGCTGCCATCAGTGCGTGGATCCCCCTCTGAAGTACCGTCTATACAAGACATTGTTGTATGTGTCAAGGATTCCATGAAGGAGAGCCGGGACTCCATTTCTCAGATTCCGTAAAAGTCTCAATCTGAGACACATACTGTTTCAGACCTACCTTCTACGTACACGACCTTTCAGGAAATCCGAGAATCTCCTTATTAATATATATGGTAAAGACAAAGGTCTCAGAGCTTCCAAACCTACCTTATCTAGATGGATCAAGGAAGCAGTTAAAACTTCTTTTTCTGCTCAGGGGTTAATTCCAACTAGGGCTGTATCAACCTTTTGGCCTGAGAGCCGTGCGGTACCTCTTGATCAGATTTGTGCAGACGCTTCTTGGTCATCTCAGCTGACCTTTGTAAAACATTACCGGCTAAATGTCGAGTTCAGAGGCGACTGCCTTTGGACAGTCTGTCCTAGCTACTGTACAGCGAGAAAACCCTCCCTAGGGGAATTACTTGCTACATCCCCATATTGTGCTGCTGTAGGATGTAAGGGAATAGTTGATTATGATGTTAATCTGTTTTCCCTTAGTCCTAACAGCATCACAAGCTTCCCTCCCTAATTTAGGATTTTTACTTTATAACTTACACAAGGGGGAGGTCCCTTTTGCCCTCTTATAGGGTACCATAGTCATGCATAAATTATGCTAATTAAAAAGTCCGCTTGTCCTAGCAACACACAGGGGCAGAAATACCCCATATTGTGCTGCTGTTAGGACTAAGGGAAAACAGATTAACATCATAATCAACGATTATCTGTTTTCCTATAGACATGCATGTTACTGTTACATTGACATAACTTTGGCTGTGTTTGCCTTAGAGAGACTGAAATGGGCATGGTAGAGTCCTGGGAGTCCTTTAAAGCTACTTTAAACATTCGACCAGAAACAAATCTTTCACCTGAACCACCCAAAACAAATCTCCAGAGGTTTGCCCATGTCTAGTAACTGTGAACAGTTTCTGTGGTTGTGGGAGCAACCTAGAGACAGAGAGTCAGTTTGTTACTGAAAAGGAGGCTTTCTCCAAGAATGTAAACAGTCCAGTTTTACTTCGGGCCTGTTTCACCAAAAGAGATCCCTGGGATCAGGCACATCAAAGAATGTGTTTCTTGAAATATCAGGAGCTAAGGGATCACTTCTGGCAATATGGTGGACCTGGTCAAATATACAGGTAGCATCCTCTGGGTGATCAGTCACTTTAAATATAAAGATAGTCAGCACCCACACAGAAAGATCGTCTTCTGGTCTAGTTAAGGGAATCCCTTTATGCAGATATTATTTCTTCATCCTTTAGTCTACTCATTATTCAGAAGAAGTGTCAGAGCTTGTAAATGGGCCTGAGAGACTGCAGATTCCCATTCAAGGGCATATAGTCTAATTGCTATGTCGGTAGTGGAGGTATCAATTGTCACAAGCTGGGTAGATGGCTTCTCAGTCTAACCATGAAAAGAGCCAACACTTGTTGCTAGGCCTACTCCAGATACTCTGCCAGGGCATCCAAGTCAATCTTAGATGCTAGGGCCTGGATCAGCTCCCTCAGGAGTTGCAGCTATGAGTGTACCAACAGACCCTTGGGTAGTTCAGGAGGCACCGAGATGTGACTAGATGGAGAAGGTAAGAGCCACAGACGTACTGATACTAAGTCCATCAGGTCTGTGGGTTTGGGAACCAGGAGAACAAAATGGCGTTGCACCTCTGTGGCTTTGGAGGATTGCAGGGCCAGCTGGCAGAAGGCCAGTAAAGAGGGAGATGATGGCGCTATGTATTCAGCATTCAAATATAACTACTATAACACTAAACTCTTTTTTTTTTTTTTTTTTTTAAGAAAAGCATTAGTTTTTGAATCGCTATATTCAGAAACCCATAACTTTTTTATTTTTCCATCAATAGAGCTGTGTGATGGTTTTTTTGTTTTTTTTTGGTGGAATAACGTAAATTTTTTTTTGTATTCATTGGTATCATTTTAGGATTCAAGCAACTTATTGATCACATTATATTCTGTTTTTTTGGATAAAAAAATATTTTATTTTTACTCTTTATTTTTACTGCCCAATACACTACAATACATGTGTATTGTACCTGTTACTTAATTGTAACAGGCATTATATTATAACATGCCTCTAGCAGGTTCTAATAGAAAGTCTATGATCGCAGCCACAGGGACCTTTGTCCACACTGTGGGGGGTCCGTGGGGGGGGTCGGCTTCACTGCCAAACACCTAGGAGGCGGGGGTGGCTATTGACAAGGCATCTTAGGGGTTAAAAGGGGGGGGGGGGGGGGACCGCCGGCGCGGGGGTGGTGGGGGGGGGGGCGGTTGCGGGGGGGGGGCGGGGGGGGGGGGGGGGGGGCGGGTGTGGGGGGGGGGGGGGCCCCATAAAGGGGGGGGGGGTACCCCCCCCTTTTCGGGGGTGGTGGTGTTTGGGGAGGGGGGGGGGGGGGGGGGGGGGGCGGGTGGTCTTTTTTTGTTGGTTGTTGGGTGGGAGGTCGCCTCGTTGGGGGGGGTGGGGGGGAGAGTAACGGGGGGGGGGCGGTCGGTGGGGGGGGGAGGGGGGGGGGGGGGGGGGGCCGGGTTCTTTTTTTTTTCGTTTTTTTTTCTTCCCCCCCCCCTATTTTCTTTTCTTCTTTTTTTATAAGTGGTTGTTGTTTTTTTTTTTTTGTTCGGAGGGGGGGTGGTGGGGTGGGGTGGTGTTTCTTTGTATTGTTTTGTTTTTTTTTTTTTTTTTTTTTTTTTTTTTTTTTTTTTTCCAAGATGGCGCCGCTGGAGTGGCTGCCAGCTACAGCAGCTCTGAGACTCTCTATCTTATTTTTCTTTCTATGACTCGTTTTGTACCTCTCTACTTAAGGACTTTGCACTATGAAACACACACAAAGACTTGGACCCTTGTGATACTTTTTTTTTTTTTTTTTTTTTTATCTGTCTTTGTTCTGCTTGAAAATGGGATCTTTTGTGTATGCAGACAATTCCTTTGTCTATACAAGAGAGGAAATTCTGCAGCTCAGAGGCACAGCAGGAGGGCATACCATCTGGTCACACATCCCCCGTGAGATTTGGAGAAAGAAAAAGCGGGTGAGGGGATGCAGAGCAGGAACTCTTCAGAGGATTAAAAAGAGGCGTTACCAACCAGCTGTTCCCTCCATCATCATGGGCAATGTGAGATCTCTTGCAAACAAGATGGATGAACTAACAGCGCTCACCAGGCAGCATCAGGAGTTTCGGGCGTGCAGCATGATGCTACTTACAGAGACTTGGCTCACTGAAGTTACTCCTGACCCTCTGGTCTCCTTGGATGGTTTTAAACTCCTTCGGGCAGACAGGACAAGGGAGAGTGGTAAGAGGAAAGGAGGGGGGCTGGCAATGTTTGTGAATAATAGATGGTGCAATCCTAGGCACATTGTGATTAAGGATCAAACTTGCTGTAAGGACATTGAACTATTAGCTGTGAGCATGAGACCTTTCTACCTACCAAGGGAACTATCACATGTCATCGTGATAGCTGCATATGTCCCCCCCTCTGCGAAAGCTGACGCTGCCTGCGAGGTCCTACAAGCCACGCTGAGCCAGTTACAGTCTCAGCACCCCCAGGCCCTCTTTCTTCTGTCGGGTGATTTCAACCATGCCTCTCCATCATCCACACTGCCCAGTTTCACACAGTATGTAACCTGCCACACAAGAGACAACAAAACACTGGACTTGTTCTTTGCCAACGTGAGGGAGGCATACAACTCATCAGCCCTACCGCCCCTGGGGAGATCGGATCACAACCTAGTACATCTCCGACCTGTGTACAAGCCACTTGTACGTAGAGAACCAGCTGTCACCCGCACAGTGAGGATATGGTCCGAGGAGAGTGATGAGGCTCTGAGGGATTGTTTTGACACAACCGCATGGGAAGTTCTGCAGGATTCTTATGGGGAAGATATAGAAGGACTCACACACTGCATAACGGACTACATTAATTTTTGTGTGGACAACACAGTACCCACAAAAGTGGTGAGGTGCTTCTCCAATAACAAACCATGGATTAACTCTGATATAAAAACACTACTTAAGGAGAAAAAGATGGCATTCAGGACAAGAGATAAGGAGGGGTTGAGGGAAGTACAAAAGGAGCTGAGGCATCAAATCAGGCAGGGAAAATCCAGTTATAAAGAAAAAATGGAAAAGCAAATGGAAAGAAAAGACATAAGGGGGGTCTGGGAGGGGCTTAAGTCAATTTCGGGTCATAAACAGTCTGTCTGCCAGATTGAGGCAGATGTTAACTGGCTTAATGAACTAAACCTATTCTTCAACAGATTTGATCACACACCAGCTCCTCCCACCCCAGCATGTCCTTCAGCTCCCCCCACCACAATGACTTCTCCCCATGCGGCCACTTCCCAACAGACCAGTAAATCCAGAAATCCATCTTTATCTGGCCACAGTCTGACCTTCACACGGGCCCAGGTGAGGAAGGAGATGAAAAAGATCAAGGCGAGGAAAGCCGGAGGGCCAGATGACATCAGTGCAAGGCTAATTAAGACTTGTGGGGACCAGCTGTGTGGTATAATTACATATATGTATAATATGAGCCTGAGGCAGGAAATAGTCCCTGAATTATGGAAATCTTCTTGTGTGGTACCAGTTCCAAAGAAACCCCACCCTATGGACCTCAACGACTACAGACCTGTAGCACTGACATCCCACCTGATGAAGATCTTGGAGAGATTGGTTCTCACACATCTCCGCCCTCTAGTGAGCCCCGCTATGGACCCCCTCCAGTTTGCTTATCGGCCGGGCATTGGGGTAGATGATGCCATCATCCATCTTCTGCACAGGGCTCTGTCTCACCTGGAGAAACCAGGGAACACAGTGAGAATAATGTTCTTTGACTTCTCCAGTGCTTTTAACACCATACAGCCCAGGTTATTGAGGGACAAGCTGGGCCTTGCTGGAGTGGACCACCACCTCTCCAACTGGATCCTAGACTACCTCACAAATCGACCTCAATACGTGAGAGCCCGAGACTGTGTGTCAGGTACAGTGATCTGTAATACGGGGGCACCTCAGGGTACGGTTCTCGCCCCTTTCCTCTTCACACTGTACACTGCAGATTTTAGGTGCAACTCATCCAGCTGCTACCTACAGAAGTATTCTGACGACTCTGCAATAGTGGGTCTCATCACAGATGATGATGACAGGGAGTACAGAGAACTGAACCAGGATTTTGTGGACTGGTGCCACCGGAACCACCTGAAGATTAACGCGGGGAAGACCAAGGAGATGGTGGTGGACTTCCGCAAAGGCAGAAGCCCTCCTAAACCAGTGGACATCCTGGGGACGGGCATCGAGATTGTGAACACCTATAAGTACCTGGGTTTGCTCCTTAATAATAAGCTGGACTGGGCAGATCATATGGAGGCCCTGTACAGGAAGGGCCACAGCAGGCTCTACCTGCTTAGGAAACTGAGAGCCTTTGGAATCCGGGGGGCACTTCTTAAAACTTTCTTCAACTCGGTAGTGGCATCAGCCATCTTCTTTGGAGTGGCCTGCTGGGGGAGCAGTATATCAACCAGGGACAGAAATAAACTTGACAAGCTGATTAGAAGGGCCAGCTCTGTCCTGGGGAGCCCACTGGACCCAGTGCAGGTGGTGGGTGACAGAAGGATACTGTCCGTGGTGAGCTCCATGCAGAAGAAGAAGTCCCATCCCATGCATGAGACTGTGATCGCGCTGAGCAGTACTGTCAGTGACCGACTGCTCCACCCTAGGTGTGAGAAGGAGCGCTATCGGAAGTCTTTCCTCCCCACCGCGGTTAGGCTGTACAACCAACACCGACCTAAGCGGAGATCATTACACACAGAGAACTGAAAATATCTCTCTGCCTGTTAAATCCCCCCCCCCCCCCCTGCTACGCCCTATCTGTCTGTCTGCTATCAATGTAATGCCTCTCACCTTGGAATATTCCTGTACATGTTGTATTTGTATTTGTATCTGCTTATCTTTGCTGCTGTAACACACTGAATTTCCCCTTTGTGGGACAATTAAAGGACAATTATTTTTATTATTTTTATTATTATTTATTTTTTTTTAAAAAAAATTTAACCGGTTGGCGCCCGCCGGTTGTAAATTTGGGGGCGGGGGCCGTGGTTTTTGGGGGCGGGCTTTTTTTAAATTTGGGGGGGGCGGGGGGGGGGCCGGTGGGGGGGGGGGGGGGTGGGGTGTGTTTGCCGGGCCACCCCCCCGCTCCGTCGCCCGCGGTGGGTTGGGTGGGGTTGGGGGTTTTTTTGCCCTGGGGGGGGGGGGGGGGGGGGGGCGGGGGGGGGGTGGGGTGTGTGCGGCCGCCGCGCCCCCCCCCGGGGGGGGGGGGGGGGGGGGGGGGGGGGGGGTGTTTGTTGGGTGGGGGGGGGGGGGGGGGGGGGGGGGGCCGGGGGGGGGGGTGGGGGTGGGGTTTTTTTGTGTTGTTTTAATTTTTTTTGGGGGGGTTGTGTGGGGTTGGGGTGGGGGGGAAATTGCACAACAAACTATGAGATGTATTTTCTCTTTCAACCCTTTGTGAATGTGTTAATTTTAGGGATAAATGAATGTATTATTGGATAAAAAAGAAATGTCTAAATTTCACCTCCATATTGTTTTAATTCTTGTGAAATGCTTGAAGGGTTAACAAACTTTCCAAATGCTGTTTTGAATTATTTGAGGGGTGCAGTTTTGAAAATGGGGTGATTTATGGGGGTTTCTAATATATAGGTCTTTATAATCCCCTTCAGAACTGAAGTGGTCCCTAAAAAATGAGTTTGGGAAATTTTCTTGTAAATCTGGAAAAATCGCTGTTACACTTGCAAGCCTTCTAACATCCAAAATAAATTAAAGGATGATTAAAAGATGATGACGATATAAAGCAGAGATATGGTAGATAATATTTATTCATGTATTTGGGTGGTATGACTATCTGTCTGAAAAGCAGAGCATTTCACATTTTGAAAATTGCGATTTTTTTTTTTTCCCCCAAATTTCCCTCAAATTTCCTAATTTTTTATAAATAAATAAAAAAATATTGATCAATGTTTACCACTAACATGAAGTACAATGTGTCATGAAAATCAATCTCAAAATCACTTGTGTAAGTTATAGCATCTCAAAGTTATTACCATATAAAGTGACACATGTCAGTTTTGAAAAATGAGGCCTGGTCCATAAGGCACTTTTAGGCCCGGTCCTTAACCGGTTAAGCAGATACAAGTCTGGAGTGCCATCACAAACCTTTTTTGTATTCCATGTGTTGTCCGAATTTGTCGAACAGTTGCCTAGGTACCCACAGGGTTTTTTTGCTTCAGTGTGTCATCCGTATTTGCGGATCTGCAAATACAGATGACACACTGAAGTAATACTGTCCGTTTTTGGGGTCATACAGCACTGATGCTGAAGACACACTGATGACACATGGTCAGCAAAAACCAAACACTGAATAGTATTTTGCAGACCACAAAATACACACGGTTGTCTGCAAGGGGCCTTAGACTTTGGCAATAGCTTTTTAATTTAGGACATCACCATAAAAGGTGTATCAAATTAGTGTCCTGTTCCTCACATTTAAGACAGCTTGAAGAATCACATTTTGTAAGCTTAAATAAGAATCTGGGAGTGTAATATACTCTATACAATATTTTAACCACTTCAGTACCAGGCCAATTTCTGGTCCAGGACCTAACACATTTTCGGGTTTTTTTGTATGTGCGGTTTTGAGGGCTGTAACATTTTTATCATATGCATTATTCAACTAATTTCTGCGTCTTTTTTTGGTGACACATAGGACTTTATTTTTATGTTGTTTTTATTTTTGTACGTGTTTCCATTTTTTTTTATATCTGGGAAAATATAAACAAAAGAGGAGGGAAAACAGGTTTGTTTATCACTTTTCATTTTTTTTTTTTTATTTAATAACACAAAGTGCTACTAAAAAACTTTATAAAATAGTTTTTCCTCTCCGTTACGTTAATTTTTATTTTTTATGGTGTCGTCGGGTGTGGCGCTATAACCTGTAATAAGGGCATTTTATTGGAGTATTTTATTTATTTTTTTAATTATTTTATTTACATTTTTTTATTTTTACTTTTCTATTAATTTTTATTATATTGTGTCCCCATACAGTCATAATAGACCTTTGGGGACATCTGATTACTTTTTTTTACTGATTTCCCCTGTAACTGGTGCTGGTATGTTTAGCCCCAGTTGCAGGAGGAATGCAACCTCCTGTACGTTACTATAGAGCTGATCTGGGTCCTGTAGGACCCAACAGCTCTTCCAGACGCTGCAACCGGCGGATCACATGACTGCCGAGTCAGAGGGCGGCCGCAAGATGGGGCGCCCATAGCTCTGTATACACAGCGATCGGGTAGGCAGGGAAGGTAATAAACCTTCCTGTCTTCTCTCTGGGAGCTCAGGCTGAAGTTACAGCCGGCTCCCAGTTCTGCTTGGACATACCGGTACGTCCTTGCAGAACTAGACAACCACCCATTGGACGTATATAGTCTATGGGTGGTACGGAAGTGGTTAAACTACACTAGTTTATACATTGTCGCAGTTTTTGTTCTAGAGAATTAAATCTCACTGTGTCTCAAAGCTCCAAGGAATCTTACTGGACTCCAAGAAATGCAACTGGTGACTGCAGCACCAGTGGACAGGAGTGTAAATTGAAGGGCTGTCTCTTCCCAATATGAGGAGACCAGTACAATAAATTAAACATTATAGTTGGGGTCTTTGTACAGATCTTGTATCGGGGCCCAGGAGCTTTATGTTTCGTCCCTGTGAGTGGAATATAAATTTGATTTGCTGTATAAATTGTTGTGTCTATACACAGCAATTCTTCACATTTTTTTAAATGTTTTTCATGAATCTAGTATTCTGTGTTTTTTCTTCTAGGTGCTTTTATTACAGCTGTTCTAATTTTTCTCCTTTAATGCTTTGTTGTCTTTCCTGTTTTGATCCCCATAAACTCCTTTTAAAACAATTGTAGTTTTTATTAGCATTTTGGGTGCTGGTTATTACATTTATGTATATTGGTAAAGTTGTGCTTTGTAACACAACAAATGTTTCTATAAAGTAAATTAATATTACTGGCCACAATGTAGTGTGCTAAGTATCCATATCAATCTACAATGTGAGAATAATAAGCCAAATAATAAAAGCACACAACGTTTCTGTAAAATGCATTTAATATTTAGTATTTCACTTGTCTAAATCAAATATTCAAAACTTGAAATGTCAGGTTTTTATCAAAGGCAGTTCTGGTTAAATAATACAGACTTGAAACAGGTAACAAAAAATAACATAACTGCATTGAATAGAAACAAACATATGAACTGGCAAATCTTATAAATATATATCTAACATGATTGTATTGCATTAAAACTGACATTATCTTCTGTAGCTCTATTGGGAAATACCTATAAGTGAAAACCACTCAAAAGTCACTCTATAAACATCAAACATATGAGGTACAGCAAGCGTTAAAATTGAGTCCAAATTAGACTTTATGTTTCTGTAACTTTAGGAAAGTGAAATGCCCCATCTTCTGGATTCACACACAGTATTTTATAGAGTTTTGATCAGTGTTTTTTTTAGCTCACACATGCTGCGGCCAGTCTATAGCCAAATATAAATTACACTACATAAAAAGCATTTTGGTTAGAGCCATTTTTGTTGCTTATTTTATTATTTTTTTTAACCTGCACACTCTATGTATGGTGTTTTTTCTGATGTTTTATTTCCCCAACACTTCAAAACAACAGAAAAAAAAAAAGTTCTGAATGCCATTAAAAAAACTTGTAGAAAACACTATGAAAAATGGCCTCAGTATCCTTATTTCTCACAATAACCAATAAAAGTGGTTTTCTTTTTCAAATGAACTGCAAAAATAAAACAAACTATTTGGTTGCTATGGTCAAAGGGACCATTATTTCTGTGTATCCATTTTGATACATAAGAGTTAAATGATGAAATGTTAACTGATGATAAAATATTAACTGCTCTTTGGCTCCAAAATGTAATTTAAAGACAACTCCTGACATGTCTGTTTTAGTAAATACTTGTATTTCACATGAAATATTTTTGGTGCGTCTTTTTGTATAAGGAGCCTCTGATGGAGACTCCGTCGAGGTGTCCTCCAAAAATTGGTGGAGGAAAAAGTCCCCACTTTTTTCCCCTCCATTTTCAGTTTCAAAACTACGGCTACCCGACAGACCCCATTATAGCCAATGGGGTCCATTGGACTCTGTGTGTAACAGGACCAGAACAACGCAGAGGTAGCGCTTGTGTTAACGTAGCGTAACTCTGCATTATGCTGTTCCTCTGTTAGAAATTTACAAATAAATAGATGGCTGGGAGTTACAAGTTGAAAGTGTGTCCATACACAATCTGACATTGTTTGATTTCTGTTTACAGTGTCAGAACTGACAATATTGACTGAATCATAATACCCACTTGTCAATTTATTCATACCTTTCTAGGGTAATTCTACAGAATTGTTACTAAAATAGACAAATCAGGAGAACTGATAGGTCTTCTTTAACTAAACACAAATATACTGAATTTTGCAAGCTATCCAGTGAAAATGAGAACCGAGGCTTAGATCTCTAGAGCCACACCAGCAGGGTTTATGTCTGAATACACTATAGCTCAAGGAATGTGACAAAAATGACATGATAGACTTAGAATAAATTTAGTGGTTACTCTTTTAAATGACCCCTTAGGTCATGAAACATTGATTTTTGGGGACCAGTCAAAGAGACCCTAATAACCTTAAGAATGGGTTGCTTTTAGTTGTAATGGTAGAAGAGGCAATGTATGAACAGTATCTCTCCATTGAAATGGATGGCAGTTGTGGAAACCACATAAGTTTGATGGTTTCTATTATTCACTTTCATTTCAGTACAGAGAGACCATACATGTCCCTATCATCAATTGGACATAAAATATTGTGGCAAAAAACTCCTTTGATCAAACAGAGCTAATTTTAAATGTAATGAAATAGTCTGTACTATCATTACATATATATCATGTGTACTTCATATAGGAAAGGCTCCATTTCTATCCCCTTCAAGGGATGTTTCCAGCTGCAATGAAATTGGTGGGCTCAGAGTGGATAAAAAAAAAAAAAATAGAACAACCCAGGTTTCCCCTTTTGTCTATGCTGGTCTCAACACACAGGAAACACCTCCTTAGCCTATCACTGACTAGGGAGGGTCATAACTGCACCAGTAACTGGTTGTGTGTCAGGATGACAATAGGATGCAAAAAACAGTAGTTGTTTTTTTTAACCCACTTTTAGCAGGCTGACAATTTTTTTTATCCAACTGGAAAACATATTTAATAGTTGCTCAAAATAGCGTGTTTTCTTATTCCACTAATAAAAACGCAAATACAGAAACTAGGGGGGCATAAGCAGATTACTTGCTTTGTAGATGGGGCATTGTATCCAAAGATATGAACTGGCATCAAGCTATATAACTGAATCATATACAATTCTGCTTCAGAGCAAAATGATTTACATAATATAATTTAGCATTTACTGTGTGTTTTACTTAAAAGCTTAAGAATTTCTGTCATTGACCTGATAAAGTCTTCAAGTGAATCGTACTGGAAGACTGCTATAAGGAGGCATCTTAACAGTTAAACCAATCCTACATAATAGTGTAAGGCAAAACAAGGAATAAAACATTTATAAAAGAATTTTCATGTCTAAAACACATTACAAATATCCCTGCTAGTGCAACACATGGCTTTCAATACCTGACTTAAAGAAGACCTTTCATGTCCTCTAACATTGGCTGTGTTATATACCACTGGAAAGTTGACTGTGCGCTGAATTCAGTGCTGAATCAGCTTTGCTGGTATGTACCCTGGTGGCAGAGATATCTGTGTCATAAGTTTTGGCACCAATATCACTGTACTGTCAGAGGTGCCAGCCTTACAGCTCAACGCCATACTCTTACTGTACCGTACTCTTCTATAGACTTTCCTCAACACCCAGCGATGATGCTGGGCTCTGACAGTGCAATGATAGCGGTGCCAAAAATAATGGCACCGATATCTCTGCAACCGGGGCGTATACCTTCAAAGCAGAAAGTGTGCTGAACTCAGCGCACTGCTTTCCAGCAGTATATAACACGGACAATGTTAGAGGACATAAAAGGTCCCCTTTAAATATCGATGGTTATAGAATTTGATTGGCAAACTAGTGCTCAGTGCTAAAGGCAACATCTTGTAGCTAAGCTTAGGAACAGATTGCATACAATGATATGTACATATAAACAGCTATGCTAAACGATAATACATGCACTGTAGAATGTCCAAAACATTTTGCACATTCTTTCCTAGACGAGACATGCCTTGTCACTGCAAAGGGGTCATACAGACTCAGATATATATGTGTAGAGAAACTTTTACTTTACATTTTCTATGTATATGTTTAAGTATGCAGTTGACTAAGCTATATAGATATCTAACATACCAAGTGAGGCTGGGTGAAGGCACTCTTCCTCTTCAAGAGGGTGTAAAAACTTTAAAGCATACCAGTTATAAACAACTTTTCATAAATCAATGCATTTAAATATAAGAAACTTTGTAATTTATCTCAGGCCCCTTGCACACAACCGTGTGCTTTTTCAGTGTGCTATCCGAGATTTTCCCGGATAGCACACTGACCTATTAATTTTGGCCCATGCACATGACTGTGTATTACATGGATCCATGTGCGGGCTGACAGTCCGGGACGCAAAACTCAGAACAGGTCCTATTCCTGCCCAGTTTTGCGGCCATGCTTTCGCGGCCCCCATTTATTCAATGAAAGACATTCATGTGCCGCACGTTCAATCACGGCCGGCGGACCGCACACAGAAGTGTGCAAGGGGCCTTATTATGGAGCCTTGTTTCCTTCAGCATTTATTAAACTGATCTGCTTCTTATCGTCCATCTGACTTCTTGTTTCTTGTATTCAGCCGCCCACACAGCGCTCTATGAAGCACAGAGGGGCTGAGCAGAAATCTCCTGCCAGCTGGTTAATTGATTTATTGCCTCATTCTGTGCATTATCAGCTTCTTATCTATAACTTAGCAGTGTTAAAAAAGGAAGGAACAGCAGAGTACAACTGCAGTTATTTGAATGTGTTTTCTAATCCCCATCTCTCTTCATAGACTAATATGTAATAAATAACTGCCTGAAAAGTGGAGAAGAAAACATATTTCTTTAATAAGATATATCACAAAGTTTCTCATTCACCTGTACTATTCATTTATGAAAAGCTGTTTATAACTGGAGGTACACTAACTTTCTTATTGTCTTTAGATAAGGGCATTTTGCATAGGCTGAAACCAAACAACATCTACAAATAGGTCATCACCTTCCTGTAATCCCCTTCACTTCACATATTCACCTTGAAACAAATGCCTGGCAAAAAAGTACAATAATCTCTATATAGTATAGAAGGGAAGGAGCACAGGAAATGGAAGGAGGAAGGTCTTTGCACACACCTAAGGGGAGGGTCTAGAGTAGAACAGCTGTCATTCTGATGTGCTCATGAGTTTGCAGTACATGTTAACTAAGTTTGTAAATTTCTTCTTCCTTGCTTCTTCATTTATAAGGCACCTTAACAATAATAACTTATAAGGATTGCCCAGGCATTGTAAATAGGGGCTATAAATTCATAAACTCATACAGGAGACCTTGTTTTAAACTTTAATATGAAGTGTACTTACTTACAAGCCAACAGACCAGAAAACTTGGTGCATTTTCTAAATATACCTGATAAGACTTTTTTTTCTTTACGCCAGAACATTTTCCATTTTTCCCAACAAACATACTCAGAATTCTTAACTGTTGTCACCAAAAGAGGACCAGAGTAAGGGCTGCCCCCGAATGTCAACAACAGTTAGACAAGACTTTTAGAATAACAGGAGAATGGTACTCCGTATTGAAAAAGATTGTAATAGTAAGTACACTTTAAAGTCACATTGTCTGATTTTAAGACATCTTGAGTTCTTGTAGCTTTTGTCTGGAGAAGTGAAGGGGGTACTGCACATCCCTAGTGTTGCTGCTACATTACTGTTACAACCAGCAAGGGTCAAGGCAGTCAGATTCCACTAATCAGATATTGATCAGGTTTCCCAGCTTTGTCATCAATGTTTTAATAGGAGTCTACCACTTTCCCCAAGCATACAGATCTGCCAGTATTGCCTTAAATGGCACAGTATTCTGATAAACAACATACCTTTGTAATGCCTTTCACTTTTGTAGATTTGGAGAAACTTCACTCCCACTGCTATCACTTGATGCATCCAATGCTGTGAAATGCTGGGCAGCACTGCTTCTTTCCTAACTTCTTTGAGCATACTGTCATAGTAGTCATGTCATATTAGTGGGTGGATCAGCTCCCACTCCCACCGCACATAGCTGCACAGACAGAAGAGGGGAGGGGTTCTGAACAATAAGAGTGGTGCACGAGGAGCTGGAGGCATGCTGCCAGTGCCCTATCTCTGTTCTTTTCATAGTGATTCAAATGTTGTTTATTGGTGTACTGTGCTGTATAAGGCAGTGGTGGCAGTCCATATGCTTGGGAAAGGTGGTAGACTCCCTTTAAACAGTACCCCATTTATAAAACAACTTTTCATTAATGAAAAAGTGAATATGAAAAAGTGAATATGACTATATGAATATATGAAATATATTTTCTCCTCAACTTACTACAGTCAGTTTCATAGAAGCTAGGGGAGGCGGGAGGGGAAAAGAAGGCAGCTGCTGGAAAAGACATACACTAACTGCAGATGCTAATCTCCGCTACACTGAGTGAGATACTAAAGCTCTTTTGACTCTGCTATATAATACTCTATTACTGTATACAATGAGGCAATAACTTAATTACTAGACAGCAGCAGCCTCTTCCTCCTCCTCTCTCTTCCAGTCTCAAAAGAGTTTGGTGTGTGAAGCTGCATACAAATGCAGATAAGAGACTGAGTTAAGGGAAGGAGGAGGAAAACAGCCTGATAAGTGGAGAAAACATTATCATTTAATGAGATTAGTACAAGTATTATAGAATATTACATTTCTTTTTACTCACCTGTGCTTTTCATTCATGAAAAGTTGTTTTATAATTGGATATACTCTAAGTAAAAAAAAAAATCTGAAAAGGACCTGTCACTTCTCTGACATATCAATTAACAAATTGTGTTACTTATGAAAAGACAATTTGCAGCAGTATTTCTAGAACTCTACATTGTGCTATTCCTCTGTTTCTCTTCCTCTTAATTCTTCTTAGAAATGTATGAGTAAATTCACAACTGGGTTTAAGAGGTGTGTTCGGGGTGTAACACCCAGTTGTTGATTTATTCATAGATATCTTGGAGATATAATAGAGCACGGCAAAGATGCAGAGTTCATGAATTAAAACGGTTATTTTATAGGTGTTGCCATAGTGTTCCGGCTACACCACAACCGCATTCTGTGCTGAGGCAACAGATACTTTCACTTACAGAGGTAACTCTCTGCTTTATGTAACTGTAAATTAGTATGTCAATACATTATTACAGAACTTAGAGAAAGGCTCTCATAGGAGTGCATTGGCAGACTGAATTCCAGTTAAATGAAACTGACAGCAACCTCCAACCAGTGAGAAGCAGGTCTGGTGGGGCAGTTACAGGCACAGTGGAGGAGATTTATCAAGCTATATACATGAGAATTCGGTAATAATTTGTGCCAAAAAAACCTGTCCGTGCACCACATTTGTCAAGTATTTTAGACACCTTTATGACTTACACGACAAGAAGGGCATGGCTTTGAGGAAAGGGGGCGTGGTCTAAGTAGCAATGCTGTGATGCAAAAAATATGCCAATTTTTTTCTGCCCTAAACTAAGCCTTTGATAAATGTGTTGCAGTTTGGCTGTCTAGACATTATTGATAAATCTGCCCCAATGTCTGCAGAAAAAAGCAACATGCTAGTTTAACTCTAGTTTCACTGAATGACCTATGAAGGAAAGTGGTGGAGGGGAGACATGGAGTGCTTCTTTAAGTAAGTGAAAGCACTGACTGACTAGCAGAGTATCCTAATTACTAGCTGTGTGGTTTTGCAGGTTTCCAGGTTGCCAATAATAAGGAAAAGCCAGTAATCAATATATACTTTCTCTTACTTAACTGCCGGAGCACCATCTGGCAGCACCTTATGTGGAATAGCTGATATATTCTTTATAAGCCATTAATGTATTTTATGATGTACAGACTAGAGAAGCAAAAAAAATGACAGCAGCCGAAGTTCTGCACATCCACATAACTAGAATGAATTACTGTATATGCGCTGTTGATATGTACAAAAATTCAACCTGTGCTAATAATTTTAAGATAGAATAAATGTGAAATGTTTTTTTGTTTCATATTGTTTGAACATAATAGGAAAGCATACATATTGATGCACATAAAGCATCCTAAAATCAGTATTAAATGATCCTTTGGTAAACAGCAAAAGGAATAAGTGATGGCTACTTTTAATAAATTAATTCTTGAACAGTTCTATAAAAAAAAAAAATTGTTGCACAAAAATGTGAGTAAAATTAACATGCACATATTACATTTCTTTAACAGAACTGTGTAAGAAAGTACAAAAAAGAACCAAAATCCAGGAGGCAACAATAATTTTCATAGGTAGAATACATGTCATTTCAAAGTATTTATTTTCTTTTATTGCTTGATAAATTATTTGTGGCATGGTCATATCTTGATGCCAGTCTGCATTAGTAAGCTTTAAATAGTGAATCCCACTCATTTCCATGGAACCAGCTCCGTGTAATACTGCCATTATAAGGGCAAAGGCACTGAAAGGTAAATGTCTATAGAAACAATGTCAGCGACTTAGAAGTTTTAGTTTGGTAAACCAACTGACCAGTAGTGAGGGCTCCGTCGTGGTATTTTTTGTAGATGAAGCAGTAGTATACTTCCTGGAATCTTCCTCCTGGTATGGCATTGTAGCACTATTGTGTAAGTCCATGTTCAGAAGACCACGACTACCCCTAATATAGTCTGTTCCTCTGATTAAATGCCTATCAGTTGATCTTGTAAAATAATTACGAGATGATACATTTTCTTCTATAATTGGTGCTATCCTTTCATTACTGAAATATCTGGATAGTACTTCATCTCCTTAAAAACAAAAACAAACAAAAAAAAAAAAAATGAACACATATGTAAATACATAAAATATGTCCTGCCTTTTAACAGTATACACAATCACTACTTATAAATAATATAATTAATAAAAAAACAAACTTAAAAAGGCTACTTAAAATATCCCCACTATCCAACGTTTCATATATAGTTGTAAATAAATAGATTATACATTCATTAAAGCTATTCACTAATTTACCTTTTTTCCCTGTTATTCTATGCCTTGAGTATGATTCTGTAGACACAATCCAGCTAGCTTCTGCAGGCATAGATAGAGGACGTGGCTTACCTATTTACATGGATACAAAAGAACAAAACACATAAAATATCTTCAAACTAAATTGGGCAATGACACTTTTCTAGAAAAGGTTTTCTATACTTTACATTGCTCTTATTCAAAGAAACTGAATAGAAATAGTCTTAAGGCTAAGGCCCCACATGGCGTCCCGCAGAGAAAAAAAAAGCGCTGTGGGAGAAACCGTGGTGGGATTGCATCGCGGTTCTTCCCGCAGCGCTTTAGACAGAAAGTTTGCAGAGTTTTCCTCTGCGGACATTCTGTTTCAATTATACGTATGGGGAAACCACCGGCGTTTCTGTAGGTATAATTGACATGCTGCAGTGTGTTTTTTCCGCAAAGTGGGCATGGGATTCACTAGAATCCCATCCACTTTGCTCTGACTGTAAAAAGCCGTGATTTTTTCCGCGGCGTTTTCGCCACGTGGGGCTTTAGCCTCAAAGATTTTCCGAGCAAAAAATCTTTTTTTTAAAAAAGGTCTGTTAGTGCTATTTATGGGTTAATAAGTGCACACAAATACCTTTAGCAGTGTTTTGAGTGATTTCTGGGTTTCTTTGGGATGCTCCTAGCATCCTCTGTCTTTGTTTACATGGTGTAGCTATCCTGCCCACTACTAGCCCCCGCCACAGCCCATCATACTTACCTGTCTTCCTGTCCAGACTTCCTTCTGTGGGGACGGTTCCTGCTCCTTCTTTGACGTCTACCGATGCGTGCGCAATAGTCCCAACACTGCACTGTGCCCAGCACTACATCTCTACTGTGCAGGCACGGGACGCTTCTCCGGCCTCCCACGCCTGCACAATAAAGATGGAGTGCTGTCTACAGTGCAATTCCGGGACTCCAGCTCTATTGCGCACGCGCCGGCAGAGGGTTGAAGAAGAGGAGGAGCCGTCCCCACAGAAGGAAGTCTGGACAGAAAAACAGGTAAGTATGATGGGGTGGGGGGGAGGTAGTATTGGTGATGTTCCGTCAGTGGATAATTAGAAAATGTGCCTGGAGCGGTCACATGACCACCTCAGTGATATGGGTAAATATACATTTTTGCTAAAGTAAGTAATTTAGAAAGTAGACGGGGGGGAGGGTGTTTGGATTAGTGTAGAAATTGCATTTGATCCCGGACAACCCCTTTAAATCTGAATAATCATAATATCTAGTTTATAAAGTGTCATTATAGGAGTATTCCCATTTTAGGCTAAGGCCCACATAGTGGGCCGCAGCAATAAAGCGCTGCGGGAAAAACCGCGGCGGTAACGCATTGCGTTTTTTCCTGCAGCACTTTTCACAGAAAGTCCGCAGAGAAAACCTCTGCTTCCATTATAGCTATATGGAAACTGCTAGCGTTTCCGTAAGTATATTTGACATGCTGCGATTTCCAAAACTGCAACAGTTTTGAAAATCGCAATGTGTTCGCTGTGCGTATTTTTCCACAATGTGTGGATGGTATTAGCAGGGACTGTAAAACACCGTGTTTTTTTTCCAAGGCATTTCTGCCACGTGGGGCCCTGGCTTTAGACATATTTTAGGACATAACCATAGGATATTCCATGAATTTCTTAAAGATGCAAGCCTTACCCCTGGGACCTGTAGCTATTCATGGCTCTCGCTAATTACTTCTATGGGAGCTCCAAAAACAGACAAGCACACTTAGAAATTAATGGAGAGAACCACCATCCTATTTACAGCAATCACAGATTGGTGGGGATCCTTGAGATAGGTACTAGAGGGGGCGCCTATCTATACATTTAAAGCAGATTCTATAGATAAATATCTGAGATAAACATTTGTTTTGCTGGGTTTGCTTTTATCAGACCGATAACTAAAAAAATAGAAACTTTCCCATATTCTTAACTTAGTGCGTCTTCTCCCTTTCTCCACTGATGGTTTCCTCACTCTGCACCTTGTTTCTAATGCTGTGCCAGAACATACTGTTCAGAAGACACACATCACTGAGCACCATGGCAGGCAGTGTTTGGTCACTGTGCCCATGTAATCACAGAGTACTGGACACAAAATACTCTAGCAGGCAATATTGAGTATAATGAGTTGTAAAAATCAAATCTTACCATACATTGGAGTTTTGTCTCTTAATTTAGCAGGTTGGACATGTACTTCAATTGGATATGTGGGCAGCTGATCAGAGTCTGCAATAGTAAACCTTCTTCGTTGGCTTTCTTGGTCAAGGAAAGAGTTTGGAGATTCAGAACCTTTCAGTCGTGGATGTGAATCTCTATAAGCACTGTAATTGAAATTCAATTTCTCATCTCTAAAATCAGAGGAAAATATACTTTTATTACAAACACACAATTGTAATTGTATATACTGTAATAGATGATCAGACCTGCTGTTGCATTCTTTTCAGGAACTCTCTTTGTAAGCTTTTAAAAGGGAGTTTCAAGAAAATGTTATACTTAGTTGCAGTGGCCATCTTTACACATAAAAAATAGCATCATAAGCAAAAACATAAGATACTGTCGAATTTACTCTTCACGCTGTAGATTCTGATCCAGGGAGTAAATACAGTGGGGAAAAAAAGTATTTAGTCAGCCACCAATTGTGCAAGGTCTCCCACTTAAAAAGATGAGAGAGGCCTGTAATTGACATCATAGGTAGACCTCAACTATGAGAGCCAAAATGAGAAAACATATCTAGAAAATCACATTGTCTGATTTTTAAAGAATTTATTTGCAAAATTATGGTGGAAAATAAGTATTTGGATACCTACAAACAAGCACGATTTCTGGCTCTCACAGACCTGTAACTTCTTCTTTAAGAGGCTCCTCTGTCCTCCACTCATTACTTGTAGTAATGGCACCTGTTTGAAATTGTTATCAGTATAAAAGATACTTGTCCACAACCTCAAACAGTCACACTCCAAACTCCACTATGGTGAAGACCAAAGAGCTGTGGAGGGACACCAGAAACAAAATTGTAGACCTGCACCAGGCTGGGAAGACTGAATCTGCAATAGGCAAGCAGCTTGGTGTGAAGAAATCAACTGTGGGAGCAATAATTAGAAAATGGAAGACATACAAGACCACTGATAATCTCCCTCGATCAGGGGCTCCATGCAAGATTTCACCCCGTGGGGTCAAAATGATCACAAGAATGATGAGCAAAAATCCCAGAACCACACGGGGAGGACCTAGTGAATGACCTGCAGAAAGCTGGGACTAATGTAACAAAGGCTATTGTCAGTAACACACTACACCGCCAGGGACTCAGATCAGGCAATGCCAGACGTGTCCCCCTGCTTAAGCCAGTACATATCCGGGCCCGTCTGAAGTTTGCTAGAGAGTATTTGGATGTTCCAGAAGAGTATTGGGAGAATGTCATATGGTCAGATGAAACCAAAGTAGAACTGTTTGATAGAAACACAACTCGTCGTGTTTGGAGGAGAGTGAATGCTGAGTTACATCCAAAGAACACCATACCTACTGTGAAGCATGGGGGTGGCAACATCATGCTTTGGAACTGTTTCTCTGCAAAGGGACCAGGATGACTGATCCGTGTACATGAAAGAATGAATGGGGCCATGTATCGTGAGATTTTGAGTGCAAACCTCCTTCCATCAGCAAGGGCATTGAAGATGAAATGTGGCTGGGTCTTTCAGCATGACAACGATCCCAAGCACACCGCCAGGGCAACGAAGGAGTGGCTTCATAAGAAGCATTTCAAGGTCCTGGAGTGGCCTAGCCAGTCTCCAGATCTCAACCCCATAGAAAACCTTTGGAGGGAGTTGAAAGTCCGTGTTGCCCAGCGACAGCCCCAAAACATCACTGCTCTAGAGGAGATCTGCAGGGAGGAATGGACCAACATACCAGCAACAGTGTGTGCCAACCTTATTGTTTTATGGGACAAATTGTACTTTGTAATGGCACCATTCAATAACCTGTACACTGTACTAGGAAGCTGGAAAAAATTAGGTGGGTTGGAAAAAAAAAAACATTTGCGACGATTTCATATGGGTTTAATTTTTATGGTGTTCACTATGTGGTAAAATGACATGTTACCTGCATTCTGTGGGTCAGTTCGAATACGGCGATACCAAATTTATACAGTATTTGTAATGTTTTGTTACCTTTTAAAAAATTAAAAACTTTGCAAAATAGAAAAACATTTTTATGCCGTCATGTTCTGACATCTGTAACTTTTTCATATTTAAAAGTATGGAGCTGGGCATGGCGTCTTTTATGTGGGACAAGATGTAATTTTTATTGATACAATTTGTGGTAAGGTTTAATCACTTTTTATTCATTCTTTTTTAGGAGGAAAAATGGGATAAATATTTTGATATTTTAATAGTTTGGGCATTTTTGAGTGCTGGGATACCTAAAGTGTCTATGTTTATTATTGTTTATTTTTAGATGTGAAATAGGAAAAGGGGAGTGATTTGAACTTTTGTGTTTTTTGTTATAATTATAAAAACTTTTTTTTTCTTCTTTTACTTTTATGTTCAGACCCTCTAGGGACCTTGAACCCTAGAGGGTTTGATCGCACATGCTATACACTGCAATACTAATGCAGCGTGTAATAGAACTATAATAATGACAATCCTGGAATTCTTTAATAGGCTCCCGGCTGTCATGACAACTGATCGCCACCCTCTGGATGTTCCAGAGGGCAGCGATTGGTAAAAGATGGTGGCGCCCATGGCGCCTGTGCACTTTAGATGCATTTACCCATCAGCACCTATTGCAGCTGTTAGTTGGCAGGTGCTGGCTGTATTATACAGCTGGCATCCGCTGTGTATGGAGAGGGCTCAGCTCCTGAGCCCTCTTCATACATACCCATGCGACCAATGACGTATATGTACGTCATTGGTCGTTAAGGGGTAAAGACCTTTGTTGAATACTTCACTCTTCATAAATCTCTTCCACAGTCCCTGGTGATACTGTAAAATGATTATATAAAATGATTTAACATTTATGTGACAAAAACCCTGTAGCAAATAGCCATTTCAGCAAGTAAAAAGTGTTCTGAGGGCATTAAACTAAACCTACCTATTATGATTACTTTAGGGGTATACTCACATTTTTGTTTATTTTCTTACACCAGTGTACTTCAGAAAAATGGACAACGGAGAAAGCAGATGCAAGATGAACAGAAGAAGATGCAGGGGACGTGAAAAAGCAGCGCTGGAGGCGGGTTGCGGCAATGACGCTGAGTGCTCGGAGCACAGGAGGAAAAGCCCCCGATGCTCCCTGAGCATAATTTACATATGAGAATAAAATGTTTTTTTTGGACAAACAGCGGTGAGGAGAAGAAAAGTAAAGGTAGGAGTAGAATAGCCTTTATAAAGGCTATTTCAACATTGCTTCAGTTAAAAACATGTTTCCTCAATGATTGACTCCCTTTAATGAACATATCCTGCACTCCCCACCATATGCAGATCTGCTGTAACCACATCTTCAAACATATTTCGAAGTTAATTCTGCCACAGTTGACAGTTTTACACTTTGAAATGCTCATAAGGAATACATGATGTGTATTGACGTAGTTTCTCAACTGAAATGCTCCAGGGTCCAAGTAGTATGAGACTTACTCTCTAAGATTCACGACCTGGAGTCTATAAATAAGAAACGGGAACCTCCCACTATTAAAGCCGAGTGCGGGGGGATCTCCATAGACAACTCCAAACTACCTTTTCATCTAATTATGAACATTCCCTTAGCTGTATGAAAGCTAATTAATAGGTACACAGCAAAAACCCAGGGGCCATCTAAGCCAAGTAGCTTCAAAGTAGGATGAGTAAACAATGATAAACAAGTTAACAAGGTCATTCATTCCAACCATACTAGGGTATTATTCTGAAATTATTATTATTATTTTTCCCTTTATAAATTCAAGGACAAGAAAACTTATCAACCTTTGTACCAGCATGTCAAAAATTTCTTGGATTTCTTTAGGTTTGCTTTTCCTCTCTCATGCAGATGTTTTGTCCTTCTGGTCAGTGGATTTAATTGCAGCCATACAAACCCTTAAACTGGGAAAGTCTCCAGGCCCAGACAGAATCACAAATTATTTTCTTCTTTCATTTTACCTCCACTCCAAAAACTGTTCAACAAAGTGGCAATGGATGACAGTTTCCCACCTAAGCTAAAAGAATCTGTTACATTATGCTTGGGCCCACCAGACGCCTTCTCTGCTCCTAGCTCTGAATGTGGAAAAAGTGTTTGACAGGTTACATTGGGCATATCTGGAGGGAAATTTTCTGCTTTTGGGATTTATTAAGACTGTTATATTGGATCTGTATATCGAACCAATAGAAAGAATTTTGTCCTCTGGATTTATGTCTGATGTGTACACGTTACGGATGTCCTTTATCACTATTGATATTTGCAATGGTCACAGAGCACATTTAATCCAATGTAGGCCTCAATCCCAATACACAACAAGTTATTAAGTCCTCATTCCCCTTCCAGTTGAATGACATAAAAATTCCACACGTGAGCGTCTCATTGAGGAGTTTGAATGATTTATTATTTACGCACAATTATTCTCCACTTCTTTCCTTAATCCTTTGCTCTTTGCAGTCATACTCCCACGTGTTTACATTTTGACTAGGGAGAATATTTATAGTGATAAATGATGATAATGCTTACTATCTTATACTTACTTAGGGCTCTGACAGTTCACTTGTTCCAGACCCTTTTTCAAACAGCTACAACGTCTCATTACCAATTTTGTGTGGGCAAATGGGAAACCTCGAGTCAGATTTCACACTATAATCCAAAAATGGACCGCTGGGGGAGTCGGCCTTCGAGACGTTACTAAGTATGATTGGACAGCAACACTAAATCACCTAAAATACTAGTGGCACCCTGTTACAGATAAAAGGTCAGTATATCGTGGATTTCTCTTCTAAATGAGAACCCTCGTAGGCCAAGCCATATGTGGTCCCTGAGTATGGCAGCATCTGCTGAGGTGTGGAAAACATATTTGGCAGTATTTCCAGACTTGGAATATACTGATCTTACCAAATTACCCCTAAGATTCTCATATGTTATGATTCCTAGTATCTCTGTTGAGGGATTGATTAAAAGAGGGATTTAAATGATTGGATGCTTATATTAGTGTGGTCAGTTGAGACCCTTTTCTGATTTCAGGGACTTCCATAAATATCTCTCAAGGAGACAAACACTGCTTGTATTAAAGACATGCTCTGCCATGTTTCCAAATCTATCCTTTACAGTTATTTTCTAAGCTCCTCACGTGTGAATATTGCAGACTATTATGTTTTGATTTACTGAGTTTTGTTTTTTTTTTATAATTTTTGATTATACTATGATTCACTGCTCACTTCTTTACTCTCTGGCAAACCACCAAATTGTATTAAATAGGAAACAGAACTGCATTGTACAGTTTCCCCTGCTGAGTGGAAAAAGACTTTTCAGTGGAATAAGTATAAATGTAAGTGAATTAAACACTGGGAAATGCCCCTCAGTTCTTTGCCAAGCTCGACGATACGTGCTTGAATGTCTACTGGATGTAGGCTAGTAGGCGTTTACCTACATAAGTGGTGGCAGTGCCCAGTTATTAACTCGTGTTCGCTAAAGATATTTCATATTGCTTCCATGGGGAGCAGGATGCAAATACCTCCGAGCCCTGCTATAGCTTTGTGCTTTCTACATATGGATTCACTATCATTAAAAATCAATGGAAATTCCCTAATCCGCCATCTATCACTGAGACTGTTAATATGATAAATTTTAATTCAAAACGTCACTCTTCACAAAAAACGATGGGAGCCTTGGCAGGCATATATGCCTTTGTAGAATGCCTCTCAGACTAATTAGGAGAGCAAGACTAGGTGTAGTTCCCCCTCTGGTGTATGAATGCTCACTTACCTGATCATAGTGACTTCCATGCTATTATATTTTTATTTACTTACTTTTTCTCTCCCCTAATTATGGATTGACACCCTGGCATCTCCAATTACTCACTTTCTTCTATCCCATACCCCAACATGGTTTACTTTAAACTCATACATTGTTACTTGTTATTGTACTGTGTATTCTGGACATCATTGGGCGATTTGAATTAGACGTGTAATTCTATGCAAATTCATTATATGGGTACGCTCACACTGAGCTTTTTGCAGGCAGATTTTGAGGCAGACTCTGCCTCACAAAATGCCTCCCAACTCCCAACACAAAATGCCTCCCATCCATTTCAATTGGAGCCAGGAGCAGATTTTTTCCTCTAGCTGATATTTTTGCTAGAGAAAAAAAAAAACGCATCATAACCTATCCACCGCCTTACTCTAGGTTCACACCTGCGTCTAGTTTCCATTCTTCAGATCTGTCAGGTTTTGCAAGCAGAGTGGGGACGGAATCCCCGAACGGAATCCGGGCGCAGGTGTGAACCTAGCTCTACACACCCCATTGAAGTGAAGCTAGGAAACTGAGGACTTCTGTGAAAAACTCTGTGGAAAAAAACGCAATGCACTTCCGGCACAGTCTTTTCCACAGCGTTTTTTTGCCTTAGGCCCCACGTTGCAGAAATGCAGCTTTTTTATTGCAGATTTTGCTGCATTTCTTTGAGTGCAGGAGATTCATGTTATGCCTCTATCTTCAGACCATATACTATCAAACATCAAAAATTCAGCAGCCTGTGGCATTTGGCATGCCAAAACAATTGTGATGAATGCTGAACATGCTGAAATCTTTCCAAAGTTCACTAGATGGTCTGCTTCTAACATCACCCAATTGGGGTAAAAAAAAAAAAAATGTAAAGAAACATAATTACTGAGCCCGCTCCTTTTCTAAAATAGAATAGTTTATACTATACATACCTTGGAGAGTAAGGGACTCTTGGTGGTGGAGGGATGTAAAGATCTAGAATTGCTGGCTTCTCTTTCTTCAGTGAGATATCCAATGTGCTTTCTGGAGACTGTGTTGTGGTAGGTGGTGGGCTTGTCTAAAAAATAATTGTGTTAGATTTGATATGTGACAAATGATGGAGAATTGCTAACACTGTCACTGTATAAAGATGGTAATAGAGGGAAAGTGTAAGCTATTGTTTGACATACAGATGGTAAGAGATCCAAATATCCTACATATAACAAACCACTGTGAGGTCAGGATCATCAAACTACTTTTGTTGTTAGGCTATAGTTTCAGATGCACCAATAAAACCACTGGGCTTTCATTGTGGGACATTTTGTCAGGACAATTATTTCAGATTAAAGGAAAGGATAACAAGTTTATTCCTTTACTGTTATTATAGAGAACCTATCTCTACCCTGACTCTGCTATATTAGTGCTCCAGACTAAACAAATATCTAGGAGCCACTGGATCCCAAACTGAAAAATATTTAGCCACCAAACAATATAATGCTCCCTAGTGGTCCCCACACAGTTCTTCCATAAAAATAAAAATGTAATACCAAGTCGCATTTCCATGGAGCGATCTACAGAATGTACATCTCCAGCTCAATGCAGTAGGCCTGTGCTGAGCTGCAGACGATACTGGTGGCAGCCTGAATGGTGGAGCAGGAAGCAGTAGGCTGCAGCAGTGTCCACTACAGTACAGTGCAAGCATCTTATATATCCCTTTCAGTGCATGTGCAAGATTTTAGATAGTAGTCATGATAATGACACAAACATGCAGATAATTTAAGCACCGCAAAGGTATGTTTCCATTTTCTTGATTGTCAATTTTAATGGACCATCAAAAGACAAAACATGTCCTATTTTTGTCTGTTTTCACAGGTCCCTTAATGGACTCTAGTCTATGAGGGATTTATGAAAAAACTTCCATACAAATGCAAAACAGTTGTGAAAAAACTGATTTTCAAGGCTGTTTTTTTACAATGTAGCCTAACGTCTTATTCACACATCAGTGATAAATGGGCACATGATGTCCTTCTTTTGAAGGACAATTACAAAACCGTTTTAATATATACGTCCCTCACTAACAGGCTTTAAACCTTTGCATGGTGTTTTTGCGCCAGTGCTCCATAGCCACCTGCTCTTTGCTGTTTTATACAGCAGGAACCTGGCAGCGGGGTTCATGAGTGGAGACAGCCCCTGTCATGGACAAATAACCCCTAAAATGCTATGGTCAAATGAGAACATGGCATCTGATATTACTTTCATTTTCATTCTCCTGTTTGATTGTGGAACATCTCTCCCGCAGGTAGATCGTTGGAGCCGTTTCATTGCTGTGGCAGGAGCTTTCTGATGCCTCCCAGGCCTGCCCATGCTATATTACCTCTTAGATCTGCCTGTGGCAGGGCTCAATAGTAACACAAGGATTTTACCATAGAAAGCAATACTGTAGTATTGCAGTCTATGGTATAAGCAATCTAATGATTGCTAGTTCATATAATAAATGGTGCCATTATGAAGTACAATTTGTACTGCAAAAAAATAGCTATCAAAACTGGACATGTGAATACACTCATAGATGTTCAATGATTTTAAACTAGCGGTGTGATAGCTCAAAAAAATGGGTGGGTAGCAAGGGGTTTGTATGTTCTCCCCATGTTTGCATGGGCCACCTCCGGGTACTCCAGTTTCCTCCCATACTCCAAAAATATACTGATAGTGAATTCAGACTGTGAGTCCTACTTGGCAAAGTGTTGACTATATCTCTCTAAAATGCTGCAAAATATGATGGCGCTATATAAGTAAGCAAAATAAATAAGAAAGCAAAACAAAATCAATAAATAAATTATTCCCATTCATATGCGAATATGGGCAAAAATGGACTAATAGCACATGAACGGACTTTTGGCACATGAAAAATGGAATGGCCGTGGCAATGAGGCCTAAGTTACATATCTAGTTTATATTGCACACCTGCACAAGTGGTGGTCGCCATCTCAAGTTTTTCAAAGGAGCAGGAGTGAAATTGAAAGTTCCTGTAGGTCTCTTTTTCAGGAGCAGTGTGACTTCACCAGAATTTTCTCTCAGTCTTGCTACAAGATTCTTTAATTGCCATCCAACCTTAAAAACAAAAAATATAAAAAAGGTACTCAAAGTTTAACATGGTATAAACTTCTGAAATTTACAGGACAAAGAAAACAAAAAAAAGTTTCTGTAGGTATACCGTCAAGTGTTTCTGTAGGTATAATTGACATGCTGCGATTTCCAAAAACACGACGGTTTTGGAAATCGCAGCATTTCCGATGTGGGTATTTTTCTGCAATGTGTGGTGTGATTTTCTAGAATCCCATCCACTTTGCAGAGACTGTAAAACGCCACGGTTTACACCACGTGGGGCTTCATCCTAAGACTCATTGATTCCCCATCCCATTGCCAGGACACCCTGTCTCTCTCACCTTCCTGGTCCCTCTCACTTATTCCACCAGTGGCCACTGGACTGACCCATCTCTAACAATGACTGGAAGAGCGGTATTTTGTGTATGTTAAGAGGGTGCAAGCGGCAGAGATTGACAGGGGAGACCAGAAAGGTCAGAATGGGAGCAGTTGGAGATTGATGAGGGAAATATTGCTTCTGTTATATTTTTATACCTGTTCTAAAACTTTTTAAAAAAGTTTACATGCCAGACAACCATTATAAAAAAACAAACTCCTCTACAGTGCCACTTTGAATTCTATTCTTCTGCACTTTTGTGTTTCAAAACTATTCCCTATCTGTCATTTGAATCCTTACTTCCCTTATCAGTCTTTCATTGTTTCTTTTGCTACTGCACCAAACCCACTGTGCATATTGTCATGCATACATCACAATAGGATATGTGCAGGTAGCAGTGACACAAGACAGCAAGTGTGTGTGTGTTTGTGTGTATACACTATCTTTTGCTTCAAGGGTCCACACTTAAATCCTACTACAAAAACAAAAATATTACACTAGTACAATATATCTTACCACAGTCTGGTGGCTAACTTGTATCACTTCATCACCTGCGTGAATCTTTCTGGAGATATCAGCTGGCGACTGGGTAGATGGAAGAAAGGAAAAACAAATGAAGAAGAACATCCAGACCTATCTGCAGTGTTTTCTGGAGATTGTTTATTCTCTTACGATATCTAAAGCTTTTATAATTATAAATAACTATATAATTGTATCTGTACAACTGTACCTAGGGAGCGAGCCTGGATAATGTCATGTTCCAAAGACAACATCATAACAGTGCCTAGTAGCTCTGGATTATGTTTGTCATTTTTATAATATATATTATTTATTTTTGGTTTGGTAACCAAGATTAAACTATACAATAATATATTTGCATCTTTTTAGGTACAGGTGGCACCAACAAATCTGCATCCATAAGAATACAATACAAACTATAGAGCATAATCTGTATCTATTTAGGGAGCACTAAAACCCTACTCTAAAACTCAGGTAATCACTATTTGTGGAAATGTTTACTCTCAATTTATCCCTAATAGTGAATCTTGTGCTGGTCTTTTACACCGATGGAAAAAAAAAAAAAAAAACATTCTTCATAGTGCTACAACAAATCCCGTAGCAACAAGTGAGGAACACTTATGGTATCAGTCTCCTCTTTGAGCCACACAGTAAGAGGCTGAAAAAGGAATCTGGTAATCGGATAAAGAAGCATGTGCTTGGCTGGCTGGGAATGAATTTCACCTTTTATTCAGCTGCCTAATTAAAAATGGGCTTTACCTAAAACACTTTCAGAACACTCTGTATCTGCAAGTAAAGAGGACACCAAACTCTCATTTCTCCAGATACAACTGTGCTTTTCATTGCTGCTAGTCCTGTAAGCTGCAGAAATGAGCAGTGGCATGATGGTGAAAAACTTGTGGGTAAAGGAATGTTCCATAGGAACATATGATTCACTTGCTTGACTTGGCTGAGCAGATAATGGTAGAGCTATACTTGAGTGACCCATTTCGTAAATTCCACCAATCTGCAGCGCACCTCACAGACATACTTGTCTAGAGAAATTCTTGTTTTCTAGTACAAGTGTTTGTAGCCACTTTTACATAATGTATTTTTTTTTAATTCATTGTTACATCAAGCATACAATATATAGTAGTGTAAGTAAATAAAGTTCTCTAACCACCGCAATGCAGTTTCCCATTACAATCTTGGAATGGATAATTCATAAATAGGTAGAAAAGTTTTTACAGAGCATAATACTAGCCTAGTACAGTTAAGTGTGGTGAGCCATAAATTATTTAATATAGGAATCTAGAGAATCATAATCTTACAAACGTTAACAAAACACGCTTCATCTGTAATTATATCTATAGTTGGTAATGGTAAGTTCTGAGAAGAGACTTATGAAATGGGTTGTGGCAGCTTTACATCTTCATATTTTCCAAGAAAATTGAAATCTGTCTAACAGTAAATTCTAGTAAAAACTAGACATAGGGAAAAAAACATAAGTTCATACTGCTAATGAAACTTCCCTTAAAGGCAACCTGTCATCAGATTTCTAGTGTTTAAAAATACAGCATTGAACTGTAGTTCTTGTAAACAACATTCCAAACTGGTTATTGTTATAATTCTCAATCACACATTCTTTCAGAAAAAAGGCATAACTTGAAACTTCTGGGCCCCAGTGCAAAATCTGACTACTTTGTGTCATTTACAATAATGGTATATTTTATATGGTAGAGCTACATTTGGGGCCTGGTAGTGACTGCTATCGCTGCAACCCCTATAGCTACACTACTGATTATGACTATTTTTCCCCACTCTTATTTCTCTGAAATTGCGCCCAGGGGGATGCCAATCAATATTTTATATATTGCCCCCGACTTCAACACTAGGCGCAAAACATTTGAGGGAGGTAACTGGCTCACTGTTTTAAACCTAGTCTGGTCCTTCCTTACCGTGAAGGAGTTCTTCATACAAGGTTTTGATTTTATATTTTGTTGTTCTTTATGTTTTTCTAAATTTTATTTTATTTTAGTGCCATTTTGTAAAAGTTTTTTTTACAGGTGCTTTTGGAGTTCTTCAAAGAGATACTTAGAACAGGATTAATTTTAATGGAAATTCCATTGATTCCAAAAACACTGCTAAAACACCACAAGATATAACACTTGATATACAGTCAGTTTACTATTTTACTATAGACCTTTAACTCATTTCTGGCTAGAGAGTTTTAGTTCCCAACCACAAAAGCCACAAACATTTTTGTTTTTGTTCATTTATTTTTATTTCAAATCTAGGGAAAGAGGGAGATTTAAATTTAACAATTTTATTAACCCCCTTGAGTTGATTGCATGTCCCATATCGACAGTTTATGGGAGATTCGCTACATAGCTATTGAGGCTGCCCATAGACCAGCCTCAATAGCTACAGTCATATGAAAAAGTTTGGGCACCCCTATTAATCTTAATCATTTTTAGTTCTAAATATTTGGGTGTTTGCAACAGCCATTTCAATTTGATATATCTAATAACTGATGGACACAGTAATATTTCAGGATTGAAATGAGGTTTATTGTACTAACAGAAAATGTGCAATATGCATTAAACCAAAATTTGACCGGTGCAAAAGTATGGGCACCTCAACAGAAAAGTGACATTAATATTTAGTAGATCCTCCTTTTGCAAAAATAACAGCCTCTAGTCGCTTCCTGTAGCTTTTAATCAGTTCCTGGATCCTGGATGAAGGTATTTTTGACCATTCCTCTTTACAAAACAATTCCAGTTCAGTTAAGTTTGATGGTTGCCGAGCATGGACAGCCCGCTTCAAATTATCCCACAGATGTTCAATGATATTCAGGTCTGGGGACTGGGATGGCCATTCCAGAACATTGTAATTGTTCCTCTGCATGAATGCCTGAGTAGATTTGGATCATTGTCTTGCTGAAATATCCATCCCCGGCGTAACTTCAAATTCGTCACTGATTCTTGTACATTATTCTCAAGAATCTGCTGATACTGAGTTGAATCCATGCGACCCTCAACTTTAACAAGATTCCCGGTGCCGGCATTGGCCACACAGCCCCAAAGCATGATGGAACCTCCACCAAATTTTACAGTGGGTAGCAAGTGTTTTTCTTGGAATGCTGTGTTTTTTGGACGCCATGCATAACGCCTTTTTGTATGACCAAACAACTCAATCTTTGTTTCATCAGTCCACAGGACCTTCTTCCAAAATGAAGCTGGCTTGTCCAAATGTGCTTTTGCATACCTCAGGCGACTCTGTTTGTGGCGTGCTTTCAGAAACGGCTTCTTTCGCATCACTCTCCCATACAGCTTCTCCTTGTGCAAAGTGTGCTGTATTGTTGACCGATGCACAGTGACACCATCTGCAGCAAGATGATGCTGCAGCTCTTTGGAGGTGGTCTGTGGATTGTCCTTGACTGTTCTCACCATTCTTCTTCTCTGCCTTTCTGATATTTTTCTTGGCCTGCCACTTCTGGGCTTAACAAGAACTGTCCCTGTGGTCTTCCATTTCCTTACTATGTTCCTCACAGTGGAAACTGACAGGTTAAATCTCTGAGACAACTTTTTGTATCCTTCCCCTGAACAACTATGTTGAACAATCTTTGTTTTCAGATCATTTGAGAGTTGTTTTGAGGAGCCCATGATGCCACTCTTCAGAGGAGATTCAAATAGGAGAACAACTTGCAATTGGCCACCTTAAATACCTTTTCTCATGATTGGATACACCTGGCTATGAAGTTCAAAGCTCAGTGAGGTTACAAAACCAATTTTGTGCTTCAGTAAGTCAGTAAAAAGTAGTTAGGAGTATTCAAATCAATAAAATGATAAGGGTACCCAAATTTTTGCACCGGTCAAATTTTGATTTAATGCATATTGCACATTTTCTGTTAGTACAATAAACCTCATTTCAATCCTGAAATATTACTGTGTCCATCAGTTATTAGATATATCAAATTGAAATGGCTGTTGCAAACACCCAAATATTTAGAACTAAAAATGATTAAGATTAATAGGGGTGCCCAAACTTTTTCATATGACTGTATATTTCTATAGCAAAGGAAAAGGATAGCTCTTGTGATCTCACTGTACAGGAGCCACCCTGCAACGGAAAAGGTACAAGGCCCGCAATCAGAATGAACCGGTTATGGTGGCCGCTATGCTTCACAATGGCTGCCATCTTTACAGCCCTGTTTGCTTCCACTGTAGGATGTCTGGAAAGGGTTAATGTCAAGCTTACAGTATCTATTTTTTGGTCATATACAGTCATAAAATGGTAAAAAGGAGCTTTCACCACCTCCAACAAGTCAAGCTCTTTGCATAAATTAATAGTCGCTGCTCCACTGATTCTGGAACGGTTGGAATTTCTTCTCTGGCTGGTATTTTTAGTGTCTAATATGCCATTTAGGCTCTGTACTGTCAGGAGGGCAGTGTCAGGCAGGAGCAGGCAAGGAGTGTGATTCTGAGCTCTGACACAGGTTTCCTCTGATCTTGTGCCTTTCTCCCCAGCGCTGCCCTTCTGACCTTACAAAGCTTAAATAGCACATAAGGAACCAAAACGACCTGTCTTTGTTGGAATGGGGGCTAGAGAGAAAATTACAATGGAAAATTCCAGTGGAGCGGTGCCTATTCACAGATGCTACGAATTGGTGGAGGTGGTTAAAGGTCCTCTAAGTGATATGAGTTCAATTACATACTTTAAAATCTGGAAAAAATGTTCTTATCCTCACATATTTTATAATATATCATAAATGTATGTTATTTTTATTACACTACTATCATTAAACAAATGCCATAGTTGTCTATATGTAGTTAATCTTAAATCATTGCAAATCATTTGTAATAAATATCTGAGCAGCATAGATTGCTATAAGTTAGCTAAAGACAGCTACAGTACAATAGACTTCACTTACATTTTCTGTAGTTCCTGTAATGACATGCAGCCCATCATATGTGGATTTGATATACATTCCCTAAGGAGATGAAACATAACAAATGGTCACATGCATCATTGTAGAAAATATGAAAACATTAAATTGCATTCTTCTGTGAGCAGCAAACATACCAATAGTTACGGTAATGGAAACATTTGTGTAAGGGATCCTGGGTTGTGAAAGTTCAGCATCTGGGCTTAATTTTAAAAGAATGTAAGTAATCTTTTGTATTTATTATTAACATTTTATTTAAAGTGTAACTCCCTTTTTTTTTTTTGCTATTGTGTCAGGGAGTGTTTGGTGACCATTTTTGGAATATACTTTATTAAGCTATCTAACGTCCTTTTTATTATAAAACAGTAACATTCGCCTCAGCAACCGTCTAACTGAGCAACTACTAAGGAAAGTCCATATTGCTGTGTTGTGAATAAGCAGAGGTGAAGCATTTAACAAAGGGGGGATAGTCACTTCAAATGGCTGTATGTTTGGTTTGGTTACCTAGAAAAATTCTCAGCTTTTATATGATGCCAAGATTTAGTGCTAGCTATAACAGAACCTGATATATCACAAGTTAAAAACACATTCGGGAATCTGAACTTAATATGCAGCAGTTTATATATAAGCATATAAAATCACATTATCTACTGTGTTTTTAAAGAAAGTCTATCATTGCAAAAACACATTTTTAACTGAATCCACGTTGGAATAGCCTTTAAAAAGGCTATTCTACTCCTACCCGTTCTTAAAAAAATACGTTTTATTCCCATATGGGGGATGCTTCGAGCACACCATCGTCATCATCATCGACACGCTGCCTCCATTAACTGTTATTAATGCCCCCTGCATCATCTGCTCTTCCTCTTCACTGCGTAAGCAGCCTATGCTGTGTTCCTCAGGATCGAAATCCTGTGCATGCGCAGTCAGCTTAAACAGCGAAGAGGAAGGGAAGAAGATACAGGGGGCATTAATAACAGTTAATGGGGGCGGCGTTCCGATGATGACGATGGTGTATCCCTGAGCATGATTTACATATGGGAATAAAACGTATTTTTCAAGTATAGCGGCGAGCAGAAGATAAATAAAGGTAGCCTTTATAAAGGCTATTCAAACATGATTTCAGTTAAAAATGCGTTTTTGCAATGATAGACTCCCTTTAACTAGTGATATCGCTAATTATTTTACAACTTGTACTTTAGAATATGAAAGCTGAAAATCTCTGCTTTCTTATGATACCAGAATGTTTTACATCTAGGTGGTATAAAACCAGAGATACAGCCATTGAAGAGACCACCCCCATTTGGTAAATGCTTCAACATGCTGCACTGAGTACATGTGTACAGTCAGACTTCCCTGTCAATGCTTAGCTAAAGCGCTGCTAATCAGAACTTTACAGCTTGTTTTCTATTAAAACAAAGTTTGATAGATTAATAAAGTAATAAAGTATATTACAAGAATGTTCACCACCACCCCCCAACTCAATAGCAATAAATAAAAAGATAAAATCGGAGTTACCAAAAATATATGTCAAAAATATACTAGCCCCTAATACACATTTCCTACTGATGACCTATCCACAGGATCCTGCACAGATCAGCTGTCTGTTTTGACAGTCTCTGGATGCCGGAAGCTGCTGCAGAGGATGGGGAGCAGGTGCAGTTTGCTCTTTTTCAATTAATAGGAGTGAAACTGCAGCGCCACCCACTGTATAGTGATAGTGCCAGAAACTGCAGCTCCGCTCCTATTACCTGCCTCCGCTCCCCATCAATTGCAGCAGCTTTAGGAACAGCTGACCTCTGTGGAGTTTGGGTGTTGGACCACCACAATTCAGATACTGTTGACCTATCCACAGTATGAAACATACATTAGGGGCTGAAAATAACCTGACACTTCAAAAATGTTATACAATACAAATCTTAAACCAGATCTTAAAGGAGACCTACTCTGTTGATCTTTGTATCCTCACCTTCAATGATCATGTCTCAATTTGGACATGTGACCGCCGCAGCCTATCACTGGCTGAAGTAGTGATCTCAGTGTTGTCCACTACAGTGATTTGCTGAAGTGGTAAAATGTCATTCTCAAACTGTCATTGCTGGTGGCCATGCTACAGAGACCAGATTTCTGGCGTAAATGATGAGAACTCTGGTGGGGCCCCACTCTCTGCCCTCCCTAAACATGCCCACTTTTCGGGGAAGTTGTGAAGAGGACCCAGAATTGAGTGCAGTTCAAACTGGTACATAGTATACTTCAGTATACAAAATGCTCCGACGCTGTATGATAAATCTAGTGCATCTTTACATTGTTTAAGTTTATACCAAAAGTTTATACCAGTTAGCTTGCTTAGGGCCAAAGTCATATTCCCTTTCCACTGAAGCCACACCCGCTCATCGAGGAAGTCAGAATATCTGATCTCAAACTAAACCATTAGGAAAGGGTCAAGTCGTAACCACAATACTAAAACAGCCCCATTATCATAGCATGTAAAGGTGGAAAGCCTGAGGCTGCACGCAGAGATTCTGATGACATCATTTCCTGTTTTGATTCTTGCCAGATGTAGCAACACTCAACCTACTGTAAGTTTCATCCCTTAGGCAATGCTCCAGAATAAACAAAAAGGGTGAGCCAGAGGTTATATTTTGCTTTTTAGTTGGTTAAAAAAGTGCTCAATATGTATGTACAAATGAAACTGTAGCATCATATTTTGTCATTATAACATCTTGTAGTCTCCTAAAATATTGTGATCGTAAAAGGAGAATTACATATTGCGCTTACTGTAGTGAAATGTTATTTACTTACCAAGCCTTCCCCGGGTCTAATATTAGTTAGAATGACTTCCTCCAAACAGGCACTTTGACTTGTTAAAGGGTCTGTGGTAAATCGGTATGTTTTGTCACATATTTCATTTAGAACTTTGGACTATAAGAAAAAAAGAGGTAAAACAATTATTTATATTACCAGGATATCACTTTTGTCTTATTTGTATTTGTTCTGAATCATGTTCATATTGGATGTTTGTTGCTTCACCTCACTTTAAAGGTACTGTGGAATAAATCAGCACTGTAAACAAAATGGGGCAGATTTATTAAGACTGGCGTATCATACGCCAATATTAATAAATGCTGACATATACTGACGGGATTAAGGTGCTTTGGTTGTGATACAAAGTTCCTACTCAACATCTTCCTCTCTCACTTATCCCCCTCCTTACTCCAATGACTTCTATAGATTCTATCTCAAGACAAATATAGCAAGGATTTTCAGATTGAATTTTAACAGAGGAAGGGAAATAGGAAAACAGCCTGATAAGAGCAGTAACAGGCATTTCAAAGACCAGATGCATATTAATGCAATATTACAAAGTGTCTTATAATCACATGTACTATTCACTGATGCAAAGTTTGTTGAAAGGTTTTGACTATTTAAGGCAGGGGTAGGAAATAATTAAAAAATTAACTTAAATAATATTTTAAAAGAAGCTATCAGCTATCTCTTTCCATATACTAATGAAGCCAGTGATTGACTGTGGTAGCAATCTTTACATGGCCGCGCCAGGGTTTACCATATGCAAACATATCTGGGTAGAGAGGATCACAGATGATTATAGTATATTTTATTAATTTTAATTCATTTCCTCACTTGCACTAAGATGTTTAGAACTTGGAATCCCAATATATAATTTAATATATCAAACATTGTGCAGCATTTGATACATTTGCCGCAAAGTACAGCAACAGAGACTCCACTAAAACTGACGTTAAAAATTCCCTTCATTATTCCCTTTCCTTTTGGCCGGGGCCCCATGTTGTGAAAACGCAGAGTTTTGCATTACCTGCAATGTGGAGGGGATTCTGGCTAATACCAGCCAAACATTGTCAGTCATACCTACAGAAACACTGGGGTTTTCCGTATAGGTAGGCAGAAAGTCTGCAGAGGAAAACTCTGCGATCTGTCTGTTAAAAACGCTGCGGAAAAAACCCTGAGGCTTTTCAACAGCAATCTTTTTCGCAGCGGTTTGCTGCGTGGGACCTTAACCTCTATGTGTTTTATTTAGCAGAATGCTTTCTTTCACACCAGACGTTAAAGCCCCTTGCATATGACTGTGGGCTAGGTCAGGGTGCTATCCGGGTTTTTCCCGGATAACAAACTGACCCAATAATTTATGTTGGCCCACGCACACAACTGTGTATTACACAGATCAGAGTGCGGACCAACAGTTTGGGCTGCAAAACTCAGGACAGGTCCATTGAATGAAAGGGGCCACAGAAGCACAGCCAGTGAACGGCAGGCAGGCAGCACACGGTCATGTGCAATTAGCCTAAAGAAAAGGCTATTATGACATTAAACAGGCAATGAAAAAAACAAAAAAAGAAACTTCAAAAGGCAAAACTTCTTTGGTAAACTGGTGTTTCAGTGAAGAACAATTTTGTTATTTGGACTTCACTGGTAAATTCCTCATCCATCACAAGGCTATCTATGGAAATGATCATTAAATGCTTGCAAAGACAAAAAAGATCACCTTGTCCTGTTACAGCAGTCAAGAGTCAAATAAACTACACATCAAAACGGAAGTCTATAAATAGTTTAATACATAGGAATCACTTTCACATATTGAATTTTAGCAGGATGAATAAATCACACTGGATGACTTTTGTTCAATGGGGCAAGGCAGATTTAGGCATTTTATGAATTCATTTTGTACATAACACTTAATATGGAAGACAGACTGTCAGAATAGTAAAGGAAAGATGCTTTATTTGTACATATAATATGCATCTGAAAGATGTTTCCTTGGTAATTTGATTCAAGGTAAAATATGACTGACATTTTCAATCTTTGACAACAGTATCACATACAGGAATGTGAATCTGACAGGAATTTTAAAAACACTTTCAATAAATAACAATTTTTAATTTATTCTACTATTAATAATGACAATATTTACCTATCTATCTATCTATCTATCTATCTATCTATCTATCTATCTATCTCTCTCTCTCTATCCGCTTTTATATTATATGTAATGTATAACATGCTTACAACATTTAGAACTGAATCTTCCATTTCAGCAACTGTGGATTCCTGCAAAGACATAAAAAAAATCACCCATTAGAAATGTAAGAGTAACAAATACTAATATCATCGGAATAACATTAGGTAATTTTAACATATGGGAAGCCTGGTCACATGGACTGATTTTAGGGTATGACATTATATTAGAACTTTTCTGATGTTCCTGCTACAAATCTGTAATTCATTTGACAACTGTTTATTATTAGTTAAGGGTGTATCTCCGCACACTCTGACACTGTCCAGTTAGTGCTGACAATGCAAGACTGTATAGAGACACACCCTATTTGACAAGGTGAATGGCAATAGCTAGTTGTCATTTCATTCAGGAAGACTAAGAAATGAATGGCACAACAAAGGAGATGATGAATCATAGGAAATACAATAACTTATTTTATTTCTGAATCTATGCAGACAGGCAGCACAAAGTGCAGATTTATTAAGACTACCATTTTGTATGCCAGTCTTAATAAAGGGCCCAACAGGCACAAGGCACAACTTATTTATCAAGAGGCTCCGGCCTCTTAATCAGGAACGCGCGTGTGTGTCACAATGGAAATCTATGCCAGTCAGGAACTGGCTTATATTTTCTCTATAACTCACACCAGAAAACTGCAATGAGTTATAATAAATATATTGGACCAACGTGTCTTCGTTTTGGTCCGTTCTGCCCGCATTCACGGAAAATGGTTAGTGGGAAGTAGAATGTGGCAATGCGGCACACATTTGGCATAAGAAAGGGCCTTACTACTCATCACACTTATAAAAACTTTGAACCTCTTTAAGGTAGGGCTCAAAGGTAAGTAAAGTATTTGACTTAGTTTGATTCAAGTTGCATTCAACATCTGGAGGAAAATGCAGCTTACTATTTCATCCTCAACTAGGTTCACATCTCAGCTATGTAGACTGACTCCATATGTAATAAGCAAATAAGACCAAATTGGTGGAAAAAAGGAAGTTGCACATTATATATAAAATATATTATATATATATATATATATATATATATATGTATATTTATTATATATAAAAGTATTTAGTCAGCCACCAATTGTGCAAGTTCGCCCACTTAAAAAGATGAGAGAGGCCTGTAATTGACATCATAGGTAGACCTCAACTATGAGAGACAAAATGAGAAAACAAATCTAGAAAATCACATTGAAAGATTTAAGAATTTATTTGCAAATTATGGTGGAAAATAAGTATTTGGTCACCTACAAACAAGCAAGATTTCTGGCTCTCACAGACCTGTAACTTCTTCTTTAAGAGGCTCCTCTGTCCTCCACTCATTACCTGTAGTAATGGCACCTGTTTGATATTGTTATCAGTATAAAAGACACCTATCTATAACCTCAAACAGTCACACTCCAAACTCCACTATGGTGAAGACCAAAGAGCTGTGGAAGGACACCAGAAACAAAATTGTAGACCTACACCAGGCTGGGAAGACTGAATCTGCAATAGGCAAGCAGCTTGGTGTGAAGAAATCAACTGTGGGAGCAATAATTAGAAAATGGAAGACATACAAGACCACTGATAATCTCCCTCGATCAGGGGCTCCACGCAAGATTTCCCCCCGTGGGAGCAAAATGATCACAAGAACGGTGAGCAAAAATCCCAGAACCACACGGGGGGACCTAGTGAATGACCTGCAGAAAGCTGGGACTAATGTAACAAAGGCTACTGTCAGTAACACACTACACCGCCAGGGACTCAGATCCTGCAGTGCCAGACGTGTCCCCCTGCTTAAGCCAGTACATATCCGGGCCCGTCAAACATTTGGATGTTCCAGAAGAGTATTGGGAGAATGTCATATGGTCAGATGAAACCAAAGTAGAACTGTTTGGTAGAATCACAACTCGTCGTGTTTGGAGCAGAATGAATGCTGAGTTGCATCCAAAGAACACTATACCTACTGTGAAGCATGGGGGTGGCAACATCATGCTTTGGGGCTGTTTCTCTGCAAAGGGACCAGGACGACTGATCCATGTACATGAAAGAATGAATGGGGCCATGTATCGTGAGATTTTGAGTGCAAACCTCCTTCCATCAGCAAGGGCATTGAAGATGAAATGTGGCTGGGTCTTTCAGCATGATAACGATCCCTAGCACACCGCCAGGGCAATGAAGGAGTGGCTTCGTAAGAAGCATTTCTAGGTCCTGGAGTGGCCTAGCCAGTCTCCAGATCTCAACCCCATAGAAAACCTTTGGAGGGAGTTGAAAGTCCGTGTTGCCCAGCGACAGCCCCAAAACATCACTGCTTTAGAGGAGATCTGCATGGAGGAATGGGCCAACATACCAGCAACAGTGTGTGCCAACCTTGTGAAGATTTACAGAAAACGTCTGACCTCTGTCATTGCCAACAAAGGATAAATAACAAAGTATTGAGATGAACTTTTGTTATTGACCAAATACTTATTTTCCACCATAATTTGCAAATAAATTCTTTAAAAATCAGACAATGTGATTTTTTGGATTTGTTTTCTCATTTTGTTTCTCATAGTTGAGGTCTACCTATGATGTCAATTACAGGTCGGCCTCATCTTTTTAAGGTAGAGAACTTGCACAATTGGTGGCTGACTAAATACTTTTTTCCCCCCCCACTGTATATATATTGTGACAACTTGGGGAATTAGACTCAAAATGGTGGCAGACTCCTGGTCCGGACAGCAGTGGTTCGTGGTACTGGGCGCCGGAAAGATAGCTTTCAGACGGTCCAAGTGTAAAATAAAACTGGCTTTATTCAGCTTAACGGCAACATAGCAAAACAACAAAAAACCTAGGCCACAGTTAGGGCACTAACTGACTCCTTGAGCCCCTAACTGTCCTGACTATTGCTCAGCTCCAGCAACAGTCCCCTGTGGACCCCAGCCCTTCTGGGACAGAGCCTCTCTCTCTGTCCTTAGCTGGTCCACCATCTCCTGCTCCCTGCATGATACTCCAGCCCTTCTTGAGTTACGCGCCACACCCAAAGGTGTGGCTGAGGGCCTTTTCAGGGCTGGCCTGGGTTGCTCCCTAGCGCCCTCTAGGTTCACATACTCACATACCCTCCCCCTCAGCTCACTACCCATGGAATGAGCTACAATGGGACGAGACATCCTATGACGAAGTCCCTCTTCAACCATGCATGCCTGTCCAGTGTCTCTCCAGAAGTCCCAATCTGGCGGTCTCTTCTTCCAGATTCCGGTTACTCGACATTTACGGTTTCTCATCACTTTAACTGCTACGCCAACATCCTGGCCATTCTGTGCAAAGGCAAGTTTTTCTTCATCACCTTCACAATTCGTCATACAGGGGATTACATCATTTTCATCACATTTCTCGCCATAGTCTTCAGCCATCCCATTGCATGACTTTGATTCATTTAGTGAATAGCCGTAAGAATCTTCATCTTCTCCTATCATGAATCCACAAGAGCTCAGAGACCAACTAACACGTACTTCATGCACATCAATGTCTTTAGAGTATAATTGTTTCACGGGTACTTTTTACGTAACCTTCATCTCAAAACAAACTTTGCCATCACCATCAATGCTGTACTGCAATATCTTCTCCTTCTTCACAAGGACCATACAGTACACCCTCACATAATAGATCACGCTGAACTACATTTTCTGGCATGTCTTTAACAACTGTCACATCATTGGTGACATGTAACCATCTCTTACTTCTACATGCAAATGACGGCTGCTCAGTCTCTGCATTAGAACCTCTACCACGGTTACTTCCATTAGTTAGGGACATAGCACCATTGTATCTCCGCCTCTTCTTGTTGCTATTAGCATCAGGCGGTAAAACAACTTCTGCCTCTTCTCTTCTTTTTGGGTTGACTGTATTACTTCATGACTCCCCCTTCACAGACAACATGGAGTCATTATTCACCATTTGTCCACCAGACATTTGGCTAGAGACAGGCACAGCAACATCTTTATCCACAATGGCTTCAGACACTTTAGCTGTTGGGACAACATATGCGTGGTCAGTCTTCTTACGGACTCTTGTTCCACACTTTTGATGACCCTTCACTTTATTTACCATCTCACAGCCCTCTAGGCTTTGGACCTCATTGGTTTGAAGCTTGACCCACTCTGTCACAGGCAGTGTGTGACCAATCACAGTTTCTTCTTCTGTTGGACCTTCTTTGGCCTCCTCACATTTTGCAGGAAGTCCACCTTTAGCAGCATCTTCCTGGGGAACTATACCCTCTACTTGATGTTTTACCGAATCACGTGGTTTCATCATAATCTGATCATTGGTATCATCATCAGTGGACAGGTCACTCATGTCTGTCTGACTTAACCTTCGTCCGGCTGAGTAGGTACAATTGTAACTATTCCGTTTTAAAATTGCAATAACTTTTTTTCGAAAAGCCGTAGAGGCCTGAAATTTCGTGACATCTCTGCAGTTTTGGTCCATAATATATTGGCCAAATTTCAATAAAATATCTCCACCCCCTTCCGAGATAAGGGGTCGAGATATTTTTGCATCCATAACAAGCTGCATAGGTACAAATGTACCCTCATGAATGAAGATAATGCAAGGAAAAAAGAATATTTTTTTTAATGATAATGCTATTTTATTATTATAAACAAGTAAAAAAACTGTTCATTTACATTATAAAAGAAAATGTAAGAAACTTTTTTTTATTGATTTTCTTCGCAAGTAATGCATGTTGTCTTTGCTACCGAGTGTTCATCGCAAATGGGTTTCACACAAACCACACAAGACTTTCTAGTCTTACGTTGTTTTCGCCTCAGGTCTCGGCAGACATAGCAACTACCAACAATAGGGGAGGGTCCACGACTACCATGAGGTATTTGAGGGCCAGCTGCTGCTTGCGATGCTACCAGAATGCATCGTCCAAGCACCATTTCTACTGCACCTCGAAGAAAATGGTTTCTCATCATCATTCAGTTTGTACTACGATCTTCAATTGCAGGCATACACAGCTGATTTGCGAGATCTTTCAGGAACTTTCTTCGTTGTTCCTTTGTCCTGAAGCTTGGTTTCTGTTCTCTGTAGATGATGTAGGATGCTAACCCAGTGACGTCAATCATATTGTAGAAAAATGCCAGAGGCCAACGTAATGTTCGTCGTTTCACAGTGTACTCTCCCAACATTTTATCCATAACATCAACTCCGCCTTTTGTTTTGTTGTAGTATTTTATTATCTCTGGCTTGGCTGCTAGTGTCTCTTCAACTTCTCCCGTAATGTGCATAGATGATAGAAGCACGACTGATTTGTTCTTCTTTGGTACATATGAACAGACTGTTGCATCATGATTGTAGGCAAAATTTGTCGAGTTTACAGGCCTTTCTTTGGCAGGCTGCATGTTACTAGGTAGGAACCTTTTGTTTTTTCTCACTGTACCAACTAGTTTCATGTTCCAGGAGGTCAATACCTTAGCTAGTTCCATGGTTGTAAAGAAGTTATCGGTGGTGACATTTTTTCCAGAGCCTTTATACGAGCTCACTAGGTCCAATACTGTTCGTTCACCAATGTTTACTTGTCGAGGACCATCAGTTGGTTTCCCAGTGTAGATCTGACCTTGTAATGGGTAGGCGTTTGACGAGTCACAAGCCCAGAAAATCTTTATGCCATATTTAGCTGGTTTTGAAGGTATATACTGGGTAAATTTAGTATGGCCTCTAAATGGAAATAATTGCTCGTCGACGGTGATACATTTTCTTTTATAATGTAAATGAACAGTTTTTTTTACTTGTTTATAATAATAAAATAGCATTATCATTAAAAAAAATATTATTCTTTTTTCCTTGCATTATCTTCATTCAAAATATATGAAGGTACAATTGTACCTCTGCAGCCTGTTAACGTTGTAAAATTATGCAGCCTGACGAAGGTTAATGATTCTCCTTTCTCTGCCTCTATGCTGGCAGCTTTCTCCAATTCTAATGCCTTCTGTAGCGCACAAATCTCTGATTCCAGCTCCAGAACTTTCTTCACTGCCACATTTTCCTGAGCAGCTTCCATCTCAGTTTTTACTAGTGCACCTTGCAGCTCTGATTCTTTAGAGGTTAACAGGTTCTGCAGAGAGTCTCTCTCAGCTTCTAGTGCTGCCAGCTTTGAAGATAGGGCAGATGCCGACTGTTCAGTATTGGATAAAGACTGCTGCAATCGATCCAATTCTTCTCTTTTAGATTCCACTACGGTTTTTAACTGTTCAATCTGAAAAGTGTGCTCTTCCAACTTTATTTCTGACTCACGCTTCACTTGATCCATCTGAAACTCCAGCTGTTTCTTGATGCGTGCAATTTCCTCCTGCTTGTTCACTTGCACCTTTAGTCTAGCAACAACCATTTTTAGATCTACAATCTCAGCAGAAAAATTAGACAGGTTTCCCTCAAACTGAATCTTCATATCTTAGCCTTTTCCAGCTTGTCATAAGCATTAGCTTTGTTCTCATACAATATCTGCACAGATTCCAGGTTTTTCTCAACTTCATCCTTGGAGCTAACCAAATCCTCCATTTCAGTGCGCAGTTGCTTGTTGAGCCTCTCTAACTCGGCCTTCAATTCAAGGGCCTCTTCTAGGGAGCGAGCCAAGGCAAGAGCTTTGGTCTCTTTTCCACAAGCCTCTGCTTCAGCACGGTCACGTTCTTCTGCATATCTAGCAGAAAGAGTCTTCTCTTCACCAAGGAGCTGATCAAACTTTTTCTGCTTCCTTTCCAAATTTGACACAATCCGACGTTGATGATCACGATCTACACCTACATCTTCTAGTTCCTGCTGTAGTCTAATTTTCATCTTCTCAAGTTTGTCATAAGCAGCAACCTTCTCCTCCATTTTTTTCTTCATATCAGTCGCCTGAGCCTGTAGTGTTGAAATCTGCTTTGTCAAATCTCTTTTTGCTATCTCTTCTTCCTCTAGTTGCTCAAGGAAACCACCTTTCTCATCTTCCATTTGTTTTAGTTTTGTACTAAGGTCAAGCTTCTGACGGGTTTCTTCTTGCAAAAGTTCCTGAGTGTCCTGAAGCTGAGATTCTAGTGTAGAAAAATCTTTGAAAAGTTTGATAAACTTGCTGTCTGCTTGAGAAAGAAGCCTTGTGACATTATTCAATTCCACCTGTAGTCTGTTTGCCTTGTCTAGCAGTTCTGCTTGAAACCTGTCCCCTTCTGTGACTTTTAGTTGCAGCTCTTGAAGTTGAGTCTCTACTTTTTTGTGACTCTCCTGTAAGGTTTGTACTTTCTGAGCATGGACAGACGACATCTCCATCAATTCTTTGTCTTTATTTTGCACCAAAACAGACAACTTCTCATTATCTTCACAAGATCCTGACCGTGCCCTCTCCAGGCTACATATTCTAGCTTTGAGTTCCCTTTCTCTTTGTTCCAGAACTCCAGCTCTGCTTCGCCATTCGTGAATTTCACCATTTAGGCGAACCTGATACAAGTTTTGCTCTGACTGCAATGTCTGCACTACAGATTCTAAATCACTCTCTCGGTCAGACACATACTTCCTCAGCTCGGCGATTTCATTTTCTTTGTCAGTTAATGCAGCCGAAAGTTTTTCATACATCCTGACTTGATCATCCAGACATTCTGACTGACTCTGCAAAAATTCACTTCTCTCATGTTTAGCAGTTTCAAGGTCATCTCTTAATTTTTCAATAACACTTTCTTTGGCACTTTCTTGAACATGCTGCTCCTTTAAATCCTGCAATTGCTTCTCAAGCACTTGCTTTTGCTCTACACTCTGTATAACTTTATTAGATAGAGCACATTTCATTTCAGCAAACTCCTTAGTGACACAGTCCATTCCAGGCAAACCCAGTACCACATTTTCACAATGACTAGAATATAACCTGTTTATAGAGTCAAGCTCTGCCTTTAACTTAAGGTTCTCTCTTTCTGATACCAAAAGTTGCCATTTCCAATCAGATATTTCATTCTCATACATGAACCTGATGGTTTTATTCTTATCTTGAAGCTGCTGCACCATAACATTTTCATCTTTGGCGCTTTGCACTCCAGTATGAGACATACAGTCAGCAGGGACATATTCCATCATAGAACAGAGGTGCTTTAGAAAAATTGAGTCACCGTCATGCAACCCTTTATCTTTACTTGCACTCCACATGCTCTGTTCCGGGTTTTGTGTCTCTCTGCATTCAGACGGCTGCACTAATAAACCGGAGCATAACTTCTCTGCTTTTTTACAAGCTGAAATTCTCTTTTTCTTGCCCATGGTTTACTAACAAGATTACACAATATTCCAAAGCAACCTTGGGTTCAACCAGCAGCAACTTTTTTATTTTGCTATCTTCTGCAGTCACATATATTCAAACAGTTAACTTATGTGGCACTACAACAACCAGCATTTTCTTCTGTCTTCCACAGAAAACACCAACATAGCACCATAGCCTTTCACATAGACTTGTTTGCAATATCCAGCTTCTATACACATTGCATACTTTCTTGCCATCAGCAAGAACTTTACAGACTTCTGTACCACAGTATACACAAAGTCCATTCCCTGGATTCCTCTTCCAGAGTTTTACTTTCACCAGTTTTTACACACACTTTGCCATGTTGCAATTCACTCAACCGTTCCTGGGCTTCTCAGTTGAAATCACAGATTTCTTCCAGCTGTAGGCCACAATGCACACTTAGCAGTACTGCAGTCACCAACCACTTGTCTTCCAGGACTTGCGTGGATCTCATTATGCCCGAATCCGTAGCACCATATGTGACAACTTGGGGAATTAGACTCAAAATGGCGGCAGACTCCTGGTCTGGACAGCGGTGGTTCGTGGTACTGGGCGCCGGAAAGATAGCTTTCAGACGGTCCAAGTGTAAAATAAAACTGGCTTTATTCAGCTTAACTGCAACATAGCAAAACAACAAAAAACCTAGGCCACAGTTAGGGCACTAACTGACTCCTTGAGCCCCTAACTGTCCTGACTATTGCTCAGCTCCAGCAACAGTCCCCTGTGGACCCCAGCCCTTCTGGGACAGAGTCTCTCTCTCTGTCCTTAGCTGGTCCACCATCTCCTGCTCCCTGCAGGATACTCCAGCCCTTCTGGAGTTACGCGCCACACCCAAAAGTGTGGCTGAGGGCCTTTTCAGGGCTGGCCTGGGTCGCTCCCTAGCGCCCTCTAGGTTCACATACTCACTTATATATATATATATATATATATATATATATATATACACACACACACATATACACACAGTGTATATATATATCTATATATATATAGATATATATAGTTCTCTATAGATTAATGTAATGCTTTAAAAAAAAAAAACCTATGACATAACCTGGGAATAATAGCCAAGCCAGAAGAACTCCTCCACAAGAAAGAGTTCCATTTGCAGGCAGCTGTTTCCAGATTATTGCAGATCAGGGTACTGGCTGCACTGTGGAGCTACTTTCCAAAAGGTGGCACTATGAGCAAGTTCCTCTTTTACACCAATGAGTTCTTATTTGAATATTCTTTAACCAGAATTCTTAGTGAGGCATGCATGGTCTAATAAGTCCATGTACCATTTCTCCCTAATGAGAAACATTACCCCTTCTGACAGACTCCATAAAAATGAATGACCCAGTCATCTTGGTGCTACCTGTTGCACAAATAGCCATAGTCTTAAGTCCCCTTTACATAGGCCAACCCAACATGCAGTAATCAGGAACCAGAGTTTCTAGAGGAGTAGCAATAATTTTCCAGATCATTGCTACTAAGGATGAATGAATGAATCATTCATCCCTATACAGTTTGCATTTCTCAGCAGCACATCATCCTCTTTACATGGGACAACGTGCTGTTGACAATCTAACATCTTCACTTTTGCATAAGATGCGATCACCTTTGCGACAATTGAGCATTTGCTTGCTTGTCTGGTGATCCTTTGCATATTTAAATGGGACAATTATTAGAACAAACGGACGCTTGTTCCCGATATTTGGCCTGGTGAGAAGGCCATGTACAGGGACAAGTCAGTTTCAGGCAGAACTAACAGATCAGATTAGTCGCAGTCCAGAAAAGAGTTCAATGTTTGAGTTAAGAAAAGTGTAAAGATAAACAGCAATGATTCATGGTGTACAGCTCACTAGATAAATAACAACTGCAAACACAATGAAGTTGGCACTGTAATAAGAAAAACTAGTTTATTTTGCCAAAAGGTTAGTATGATGGTGCAAAGCATTTATGTTGCTACCCACTATCTCATAACCTGGCAGTTATAAATAAGCTAGGTAACACCATGGATTCAGATACAGAAGAAAATTTGAAGTATTTGTGCTTTCCCTGTGATGCCACATTCTAGTATAAAGAACTTTTGCTATCAGTCATCTCACCCTAGTCTTCTATATACATAAGAGATACAATGAAGACATGAATTGAGAAGTTTGCCTGTAGGTCTTTTCAGAGATCTAGTATTTAGTTGGTAAATTTGGTTGACTATGAATTTGAAAGGGATCCACACATACACGGACATTATAGGGAAGATTTACCGAAGTGTTTGCACCTAGAATGTGGCATACAATATGGTTTTGGAACATTTCTGGTACAAAAGTCACATCTACTATTAGGCTGCGTTGCGGAAAAGAAGCTTTTTCTGTTGACAATTTTGCTGCGTTTTTTGAGCTAAAGTCATGAGTGGCTGCAAAAAGAATGGGAAATATATAGGAAACACTTATACTTTTCCTTTCTGCTCAATCCACTCTCCTGAGCTGTTTTGTCACAACGCTCTTAGGTCATTTTTCCCGTGTAACTTGACAAAAAGGTGTGTGTTAGCAAATAAGAGTAAATGCCATAGCGGAAATGGTAAGGTTAAATGCAACATTTTACACCTACACTGCGCTAAAAATTGGTGTCAAATTTTTAACACAAAAAGCAAAAAAAGGGGGCCAAACAAGTGAAATATTGTGTCATCTGACCCAAATAATCCACTAATTGCAACAGAAAATAAATTATCTAAGAGCACTGATGCAAAAGCTAATAAAACTTAACATTTAATAATAAATATTAAAATTATGTCAAAAAATTCATCTAACATCAAAAGACAGTATAACCACTCTATGGAGTCCAACGTTATAGCAAATGTGTATAAAACCACCACCGTACTTGATTATATATGGCAGCTACACAGTTAAATAATGAAACGATCTTACCAATATCTGAAGACAGGAGCGACCAAGGAGGTGATGGTGCGTCACAGGAGGATAATCAGCAGTCCCTACTCATCCCCCTGAGACTTACCCTTACACCCACATTGACTCCTGCCCTAACAAGGGCAGTACCAAGCTGTCCTTAAAATGACCCTATAAATCCCTAGTCCCTACGCGTTTCCTGGTACAGTAACGCACCAATCATCAGGGGACTTATTAGACTATTCATAACAATCAAGATTTGGTCAAATACATATACAAAATAAAGAAATAAATAAATGCTGCCTACAGAGGTAAGACAAAGCAAATGAAACCCCACAATGGAGGAAAAACACTAGATGCTCACTGACTCCATGTAGTGACAATGGTAGTAAGAGCCTGGTGATTCAGGGCAACTTATATAGCAAATGTGCCCAAGTAAATGATGTTTGAATCTGGCGCTAAGAAACAGCGCACAGTGATGACGTCATACGTATTGCAGCGTCATCCCGTTATGCTACGAGCAATTTGGAACATACTGCGCATTCGCGGAGTAAAAAACTCCCGCGCATGCGCACAACCTCCCGGTCCCCGGCCAAATAGCGCACGCGCGAAGTAAATACATCGCGCATGCGCAGATCCCTCAGATCTCGAATGCCACAAAACGAAACACAGCAAAAAAACGAGCATGCGCAGTAAAAAGTCCCATACTGCGCAAAAGTTACAAAGAGGGATAGAATATCATCAAATGGATTAGACTAATTCATAAAAGGCCTAAAAACATACCACAATAATCAGACAATACAGGTATAAAACGGGAAGGCAACCTGGAGAGGCTGAAACAGCCTCTATCCAGGTAAAGCAGCCCCAAGACATTAAAGACTGAATTGTATCAGAAAAAATACTGGCCAAGAGCAAGACTGTACAAGGTTATAGAATAAAACAAATAGAATCAAAATATGCAGCAGACAAATTTAACAAATATGCTAATAAATGGCACCAAGGTATATAAACCCTAGGAGATCTAGAACTATATATCCACGTAAAAATGTTTCTACAGTCAGAGTGTACCCTATTCACAAATTATTTTTCAGAAGATGTAGTTTATTTAGAGCAAGTGGAAAGAGAAAGAGAGAGGAGGAAAACAAAGGGACTAAAAGGGGGGGGGAGGATCAAATAAAGCAACAGAAATTGAGCCGTTCATTAAGCCCATTTGGAATCTCAGTTTTTAATTTTAATATCCATTTGGACTCGCACTGTAGCGTCATTCTATGCCAGTCACCCCCTCTTGGATGGGGTTTGACCAAATCAATCCCAGTAAAACGTAGGCAGTTTACATTACCTCCGTGGCACGAGTTAACATGTCTCACCACTGGGGTATCTCGTTCATGCCGTATATCCCCAAGATGCTCACCAATTCTTTTCCTCAACTCTCGATTAGTTTTACCAATATATTCCATTTTACACTGGCATGTGATCTTATAGATCACTCCTCTTGACCGACAGGATATAAGGTGTTTGATTTCAAAGATAGTTTTTAAGTTTTCAGAAAAAAATTCCCGTCCAGTCAATAAAAATGGACATGAAGCACAACCACTGCATTTAAAGCAACCTTTTGGTGGAGATAGCCATGATGTAGTTGTTTTTTGTACATCCAAATGGCTATGAACTAGACGATCTTTCAAAGATCTACCTCTCCTGAATGTGATCTGTGGTCTTTCACTTACAACTGCCTTGATATCGGGATCCATGGTTAAAATGTCCCAATGGCGCTTTAAGACCTCTCGTACTTGTGGTGCCCCATTGTCGAAAGTTCCACTCAAACGAACAATTTTCTCTGAACTTGTTTGTTATATTCTGGGTCTCAATAGTTGAGTACGGTCACTATTCAGGGAAGACTTATATGCTTCTCTCAAAATTCTATCAGGGTAACCACGTCTAATAAATCTTGATCTAAGATCAGCAGCCTGGTCCACAAAGTCCTGCCCCCCCGAACAGTTTCTTCTAAGTCTCAGATATTGGCCACGAGGAATTCCCCTCTTCAATGAATAAGGATGATTACTCCCCCATTGGAGAAAGGAATTGGTAGCTGTTGCTTTTCTAAACACTTTAGTATCTAGAATACCACCACTACCCTTAGAGATCAATACATCTAAAAAAGGAAGGATGGAGCCACCGACTTCAAACGTGAAAGATAAACCAATTTTATTCACGTTTAAAGTCCCTACAAATGCTGAAAAAGACTCTGCACTACCCCTCCATAGAACCAAGATATCATCAATATACTGTGCCCACAGTTCGATTCTGGTAACAAAATCCTCTTTATCCTCTGTAAATACCACCGTCTCCTCCCACCAGTCCAGGAGCAAGTTTGCATAAGTAGGTGCACATGGATTACCCATGGCAGTGCCCCTGAGCTGGTGGAAGTGTTTACCATTAAAGGCAAAAAAGTTATGAGTCAGGGAGAATTCCAGGAGGTCCAAAATGAATCGATTGTGGGCACGGTATTGATTCCCCCGTGATTTTAAATAATACTCCATGGCCTCTAAGCCCCACTGATGTGGTATTGATGAATATAAAGCTTCTACATCGATAGAGCAAAGAATAACACCATCATCTAGGGTTATACCTTCCAGTTTGCGAAGCAAATCGGAAGTGTCCTGTATATAAGAAGGGAGGGAAGTTATGAAAGGTCTTAGGACTTTATCAAGATAAATCCCAGCATTCTGGCATAGACTATTTACTCCTGAAACAATTGGTCGTCCTCTTAGGGGGGACAGGCCTTTGTAGACTTTCGGTAGACAATAGAAAGTTGCCTCCACTGGTGCCAGAGGCATCAAAAAATCAAATTCTTTATCAGAAATCAACTTACACATCTTGGCCTCCAAAAGTAATGAACGTAGGAGTCCACTATATTCAGTAGTGGGATTACCACGTAAAACAGCATAATTGTCTCTTTGGAGGAGAAGAGACTCACACATATCAATATATTGAGGGGTATCCATAAGTACCACATTTCCCCCTTTATCTGCCGGTTTAATAATAAGCCTCTTGTTTATTTCAAGATTATGCAAAGCTGACATTTCTTCTTTAGTCAGATTAAAGGGACAATGTCTTATTTTCTGTAAATCTGATACAACTTTCTCTACAAAAATATCAATACATGACAGATCACTCATAGGAGGTAACTTAGTATTTTTATTGTGGAGATCAGTAAAGGGACCATATAATGTAGTATCATTCCCTTCATGTTCAAGGTTAGCTAGGCCTTTTATGAATTAGTCTAATCCATTTGATGATATTCTATCCCTCTTTGTAACTTTTGCGCAGTATGGGACTTTTTACTGCGCATGCTCGTTTTTTGCTGTGTTTCGTTTTGTGGCATTCGAGATCTGAGGGATCTGCGCATGCGCGATGTATTTACTTCGCGCGTGCGCAATTTGGCCGGTGACCGGGAGGTTGTGCGCATGCGCGGGAGTTTTTTACTCCGCGCATGCGCAGTATGTTCCAAATCGCTCGTAGCATAACGGGATGACGCTGCAATACGTATGACATCATCATTGTGCGCTGTTTCTTAGCGCCAGATTCAAACATCATTTACTTGGGCACATTTGCTATATAAGTTGCCCTGAATCACCAGGCTCTTACTACCATTGTCACTACATGGAGTCAGTGAGCATCTAGTGTTTTTCCTCCATTGTGGGGTTTCATTTGCTTTGTCTTACCACTGTAGGCAGCATTTATTTATTTATTTCTTTATTTTGTATATGTATTTGACCAAATCTTGATTGTTATGCATAGTCTAATAAGTCCCCTGATGATTGGTGCGTTACTGTACCAGGAAACACGTAGGGACTAGGGATTTATAGGGTCATTTTAAGGACAGCTTGGCTTGGTACTGCCCTTATTAGGGCAGGAGTCAATGTGGGTGTAAGGGTAAGTCTCAGGGGGATGAGTAGGGACTGCTGATTATCCTCCTGTGACGCACCATCACCTCCTTGTTCGCTCCTGTCTTCAGATATTGGTAAGATCGTTTCATTATTTAACTATGTAGCTGCCATATATAATCAAGTACGGTGGTGGTTTTATACACATTTGCTATAACGTTGGACTCCATAGAGTGGTTATACTGTCTTTTGATGTTTGATGAATTTTTTGACATAATTTTAATATTTATTATTAGATGTCAAATTTTTAAACAAACTAGGACATCCAGATAGATGGTGTAAAGTTTTAGATAGGCCAGACTTATCATACAACCTGAGTACTATGTAAACAGAGATACCAAAGTTATATTGTTTTAAAAAATGTTTTACTGCCTTTGCACAATAAAGATGTTTTAATCCCTACATTCCAGATCCCTAATATTTTTATTTTTCAATGATTTAGCTGCATGAGAGACATTTTTTATTGGTATTATTTTGCCGTAAAAACGAGCGAACACCATTTATTTAGATATAAAATTTTTTGTTTCATTTTTTTTTTTTATAGTGTTTACTTTTTGGTATGAATAACATGTTAATTATATGGTATTATATAATGGCTGATTCTAGTTTATCTGCTGCCTGCGGTAAAAATTTAAATGGGTTCCCTCCACTTGGAAAACAGTAAGTGTCCTGCTCGATCTTCCTGAGGATTCTCCTGCTGATCAGCTGCAGAACTCGCAGCACAAGTCTTTCCACTGATTATCCTCATTCATCTGAGGCTAATGGAGAAGAATATGAGGTGGAAATCTGCCTTAATTCTTCATATTCCGCCATGTGAACTGACCCTAATAGTTCCCTCTCAAGTAATACATCCCCCCAAATTTGATAATAGTGCCTCCACAGGTAATAGAAGCACTATAACCTATTTGAGGGGATATCACAAGAAATAGTTAATAGTAATAAGGTAATACTTCCCCCCACAGGTAATAACCCCTCCCCACATAAGTAATGATAAAACTATTACTGTAATAGTGCCCTAACAGCACCTCCACATGAGTAACATTATTAACTGTGGGGGGCACTTTTACAGTAATAGTTTTCCCCCACATAAGTAATGCCATTACCTGTGGGAGGCACTATTACTTTAATAGTGCTTTAATAGCGCCCCCCACAGTCTTCCTCCACCACCTCATAAGCAATGTTATTAAGTTTGGGAGGGCTTTATTACAATAATAGTGCCCCCCAAATAAGAAATGCTATTACCTGGGTGGGGGCACTATTACTGTAAATAGTCACTCCCCAGCATAAGTAATGTTATTAACTGTGGGGGGCAGTATTACAGTAATAGTGCCCCCCCCCCCCGGACAGGTAATTATTAACCCTCTCCACACATACTGTCCTGTGTGCTCTGAACTATAATTATACCTTACTTACAGTTCACTTATGTAGCGCCTGGAACCTGTTCTGGCACACAGGTTGTGTGCAGCTTCTGTTCTGACCCCAGAACCACGACTCCAGCTCTATTGTACCGCTGGGACCCAGGAGCAGAATAGAAGTTGCACGGTGTGCTAGAAAATGTCTCAGGTGCCACATAAGTGAAGTGTAAGTAGGATATAATTATAGAGGAGAGGGGTGCCCGAAAGCATCTCTAACACTGTGAGGGCGGCATGGGATGCCTGGAGAAATGTGCAGGTTGAAGCTCAGATGCAGAGAGTGGTGGAGCTTGGCACCCATATCCGACCCGCTTGCCGCCACCCCCTCAGGGACTTTGTGATCTGTCAATGCAGCCTTGATTTCATTACAGTGATAACTAATTTATATATGTTTTGCTATATACTGACACATATAGGTACACATATGAATATATAAAAACTTATCGATACAGCTGTATATAATATATACACATATATACAAAAAGACATACAGTATATATAGACACAGCTACAAATATAGATATACATATAGGCAGATATTCATATATATAATATATATATAGCCACATATAGTTTTTACACTTATACAGTATTCACACACATGTACTGTATATGTGTGTATTTGTACTAGTATCTATATGCCGTATGTATAACACAGGTAATGGCATTTACCTTTTATTCTTTGGACTCTGCAGGAGAGGAGCATAGAGGTAGAGCTGGGAGATGGGGGAATGATGGGCAGAAAAGGCAGACTAGGGGCACACTGCACTGCCTTATTTTCATATCCATTGCACACACAGGACAGTTAGGAACCATCAGTACACGCCAGTAGGCATACTTTTTGAGCCTTCTCCTCACAGACATCTACAGGTGCTGCCAAGCAGTCCTATTCCTACATTGCTCTGCATGGGTGAGAGAAGCATCTACTATTCAGTACTCTGCTGCTCCATTAATCCTGCCCTGTTTTTAGTTAAATCTGGTATGTGCCACCTTCTCCTCCTTGCTAACCATCTCCTTCTCATTTGTAGCAGAGAATGGGATGCTTATTGAAAAGGTAGGGGGAACATGGGGCAGCAGCAGCACATACTGGATTCAACTAAAGATGAAGCAGGAGGTTCTTAGGCTGCCCAACACTGCCCCAACCAATGTATTCTAAACAGTAGCCAGCCAGTAGCTGACAAAGGTAGAACCAGAGCAGGCCCTGTTTCCCTCAGCATTCTTAGTATGCAGCAGGTCCTGGACTGGTACTTTATGTCAAAGCTAATGCTGCCTCCTCTCATTATCACTAGATGGTGCTGCCTGAGGCGAGATGCTCAACTCGCCTCATGGCAGAATAACCACTGATTGAATGAAACAAGACAGAATTCCTGCTCCAAGTGCACTTTTTCAGAATAACTTATCACCCATCCACAGCACTGATAACTAGAATTGGGGTCCTATGTCACCTACTTCTATGGAGTTGTGATTGAGCATTCCTGCTGCTGCACTCAAACTTTATAGGGCTGCTGGAGATAGCTGAGTGCTGTACTCTTTTTCCAGCCGTTCAGTAGACTTTAAATAGAGCAGAAGTGTGCATACCTGACCAATGCTCCATTCATATTGGGAGACACCAGAGCCCTGTTTTTTTTGATCAGTGGATGTATCCAAACCAAATCAGGCACTTCTCACCTTTCCACAGGATGCAATCTTGGGGAAACCCCTTTCAGCATTCATATTATGTTACTTCCTGGATCAAAGAGTGATTCTTCTACAGATTTCACAAGATAAATCCAGACTAATTCTATATTATAAAGAAATCTAATGACCTGTTGAACGGTGGTTGTCAAGTCCAGACAAAGCTGAATGATTTTGTTCTTTGTTGTAGAGAAGTCAGTGATCCCAGTAAATGGTGTCCTGTAGCCAAACAAAAAAAATAAAAAAATAAAAAAAAGAGTTTGAACAGTGACTGGTTGAAAGAGCACATGCTGGCAAACTAAACATACAATGTGAATGTGGGTCAGCAGGCCAGGGAACATCTTTCTACATTAAGCAATAGAACAGTTTCCTCTCTCACATAGGCTCCTAGAACTAACTTTACACCACACAAATAAATGTGCTTCGGACGGCGAGCCAAGATCTACATTCCTTAACTGGAAGCCAGTCTGTCTTTTATCAAAATGCCACAGGAAGTATAAATTAGGATCTTGTTCAATGACATGAGAAGTGTAAAACTCAAGATTTCTTCTGCCTTTGTCATCTTTTGTTATGGGAAAGAACATAAAAAAAAACCTCATAGTTGTTTACAAATATAAGTGTACAGTATATTTAAAGTAGGAAATTCTAGTGAAGTCTGTGAAAGGATCCACACCAAACATGATGTCCTGTGAAAAATCCTAAACACAGGAAATGAGGATCACAAGATATTACAAGAATGGATAAGAATTTTTTTTAGACCTTTTACACAGAGTGACTTTTCAAACTACTGAGAAAATGTTATTCCCTAGGATCTGATAGTTATTTCCATCAGGGCAATTTTCCAGTTGGAATCTACAATGAGCACCATTGTTATGAAGAGAAAGCTCTGACAAGGTCCCTGCTGGTCACCGTTTCCTTCTTACTGAGATCATTTTCCATATAATATTCACCTGACTGCAGCAGCCAATCACTGGCCTTGGTGTTCACAAGAAGTATGTGCTGACATCAATCCTGAGGCCAGTAACTGGCTGCAGCAGTCAGCTGAAGGAAGCAAGCAGAGACCACTAAATATGTAAAAGACCTTTATAAATCCAATAAATTTCCATTTATTTATAAATGCTATGTGGTTTTGTACTGAGGTCTCTTGCACAGTAGGTGCTGTAAAGGTGGCACTGCTCAACTATCAAACCTCAATATCAGAAAAAAATATAAGGAGAATACTTCTGGTATAAATAACCAATCAGTACTGACTCCCTACCCCTGAATCCCCATGCAGTGTGTTACACTTCCCAGTGGTGGCCAAAACTAATTTCCAAATGAATATTCCTTCCAAAGCAAAACTTGTTAGATATTTATCCTTTGTAAAATCCATCACATTTCATTAAAACATATCTGTAGCTTGTTTCCTTAGGAGCATGCATCTATGGCAGGGCTGTGCATATTCTAAATGAGAACCTCTGCACTGTTGTAACCTCTCTGCCTGTTCGGGTCTCGGCGCCACCCTCCGCTCGCACGCTGTGGCGAAGGAGGCGCGTTCAGTTTGGTTCTTTGTGTAGGTTTCTTGTTGCTCAGTCTGAACATGGTCCTAGACAATTTAATGGATTTCCGGCCACACCCGTGTTCTGAGCATTTCTCTCTGGACTGCATGGAGTTAATCTCTTCCTGCCTGTGTGATTGACAGCCTGTGTACCTATCAGGTCTGGGGCTGGTCCCAGACTTTCTATAAACAGGTTGTCAGCCCTCACATGGTCGCCGGTTATTGCTCTGTTTTTGCCTGCTCTCTTTGTGCCCTTGTTATTTACTGTGCTATTTCTCTGACCTCTGGCTTGCCTTTTGACTATTCTCTTGGATTGTGATTTTGTACTGCATTGCTCGTTTGTTACCGACCCCTTGGCTTCCTGATCTCTCTTTTTGTTGTTTGTTTTGTCTTGTCCTGTTCTGTGTGTCACTTACCCTGTATAGGGCTTGTCTTCAGGTTGTCCTTTTACTGTTTAGGGTAACTGAGGCAATAGGAAGGGACAGTGGCTGGGGTGAGATTAGGGCTCACTTGTCTCTGTCCTTCCTCCCAGACCCCTGCAGTAGTGTCAGGGTATTGCTACTTTTGGCAAGACCCTAACAACTGTACTTCTTAGGAAAATAAAGATAGATGTCTGTAGTAATGTTTTATTCAAGAGAATGCTAACATTTAAGACAGAACTATGTAATGGCTTCAGTGTTAAGTCTTACCTGTCCAGCCAGGCTAACAGGGCTTTGGCTGAGCCAATGAGATCTACCACTGATGTAAGGAACTCATTGGGTGGTTTATATGAAGTAGTCCCATCATAAGATGTGCTTTTCCTTCTGATGCTGATATAATTTTGAAGGTTGTTGGAAGCTGATCGTAGTTTTAGCACCAGGTTTTTCATGTTGTCAGTTTCCAGACCATAATTCTGAAAAGAACATAGCGTTTAGATGAGAAAAAAACAAAAAAAAAAAACCAGAACGTGTAATTCCAGGAACCAACCACCTGTCAGATTAAAACTGTAAAATATTTGAAGCAGCAAACCTTGAAACAAAATGAGCAAATCTACAAACTTATTGCAAATTAATTAAATGCTTATATTGGGATTTATAATAGAATGGAGATCGGTATATCATGAATGATCTCAGAAATCCTTCAGTTTCTTTCACAGAAAGGCCTTGATAAAACTGAATACATAGCTTACTTTAACAACATATGTAAAAAGAAAAAAATGGCTGAGCCAGCAGTTAACTATACAACCAACACCACTGGAGATCACAGATGTGGTCTATGACTGTATTGGGATTAAATATGTAAATATAGAACCAAAACACTGTTATATTATGCTAGTGCTGTGTCAGCAGTGATGTTCTGGGGTTTTATACCTCTATATTTTCTGACATTAACAAATATTAAATTGATATCATAGAGATGAGAAACATAGATATCTGTTACACAATGCATATTTTCAGGTTCCGTCCAATTCTATTTGAAGAATACAGCATATGAATAGTTTTGCTATTTCTTCTGTATTTGTTGCCCAGCAGTTCCTTCTTCTTTATTATTTTTTTGCAACCCATATACCCTAAAGATATTGATCAGTGAGTTGAGAGTGAATGCTATGTGCAGTGGAAGGGGGTGCAGTTGAGGAGTCTGATAAGTGGAGAAAGAGGTAATTTTATGTAATAAGACATACTAATAAGCTCTTTATCTTAGCTTGTGCTATTAATATATGAAAAAATACAGACCAATGGACAGGCTATCAACATCAGATTGGAGAGGTTCTAACACCCATCAGCCGTACCAATCGTCCTCAGCAGCTGATACACAGAAAATAGAACATGAAGCAGACAGCTCTGTTCTCGCTGTAGTGGCGGAACTGAGTCACAGCAGCTTAACTGCCATTCAAATGAATGGGAGTCGATCTGCAATAACCTAGTCTGGCCTGAACTGTTTATTATTATTATTTAATTTACCATTCTCTGTGTATCAGCCGCTGATAACAGCTGATTCATGGGGGTGCCAGTGCTGGACCCTCACTGAATTGATACTGTTGACCTTATGGTAGGTTAGCAATAATTTTATAGCAGAAAACCCTTTTAAAACATAAGGTTTTTGCATTGCTCATTTTCATCACACATCCAACGTACAGAGTAAAATGAGTTACCTTAGGGTAGGCCATCAATATTACATCAATGCGGTCTGGTCTGACTGTTTCAAGTAAATGAGACTAGTCGCTTCTAAGTACACACTGTTCAGTTGTACAGACCAGCATAAACAACAAAGAGGCTGCAGTGCTCACCCAAGCACCACGGCCACTATTAGGGTCAGACCTCCACCGATCTGATATTGATGGCCTACCTATGGATATTATTTTGCCACATGACAAGCGCCAACAGTATCTGATGGATCCCACACACATCCCAATGACTGTAATGGCGTTGGTCATAAAAAAGTAGCACACATTTTTGTCAGTGTCTGGAACACAGATGTGAACTTAGCCTTAATATGTGATGTGGCCTTTATATACTTTTATACAATGTCATCTCTGTCCTAAGAAACTTATTTGAGCCTCCATTACACTAATATAAGGATACTGAATCATTACAGTCCTGTGCATCATCTGCTTGATAGCCAGTTCTATATATAAATGATATGCTGTTAAACAGCATAATACAATTATAGTAAGTGGTAGGCATTAGGATTGTGGCTTATTGGCAACCACTAGCATCCTTTCTGTATAAAACATTTAGCTGCAAGCTACCATCTTGACTACTGTAGACAGTTTCTAAAATAACACTACACAATGGCAAACACCAGACATTTGAGTAAGCAGTAAGGTCAAGGAATATACATTCTTCTTCCAGAAAGCAATAAAATTGACACATTTAGTATAACGAACTGCCTTGTTTCCACTGTATACTTCATATGCTCCTCCTACAGTGTGATATGGAAACATCCTTAAACTACTCAACACAATGCTGACACGAGAACAACTCCAAATACCTTCCAGATTTAGACTGGCACAAAGCCTGACCAATCCAGTCCGCAAGTTACTGTTGTTGCTATTCTGTTTCATGTAATGTGTTATATCACCATAGACTTTGAGGCTATAAAACTGTGAATACCTCAAGCAGAGGATTTCCCGAAGAGTGGAAAATATGGGAAGCTTATTGTTTATTTTAAAAAAAGAATTTGTATATAGAAGTGACTGTTCCCTGTACAAAGCTGATCACATGCTTCCGCTAGTTATCTGTGAAAAACACAATCTTCTTTTCACATTGTCTATTATAGTACATGCTATACTTGAGTACATACTTGTTTTATATATATTCTATTCATTTTTATATCTATAGATATTGAACATTACATGACTTGCCAAGTGCACACGATTTCTTTGACTCCACTAATATTTAACATTCCTCACTAGTTAATCATTACAAAAACGATCTAAGAATGTGTTTTTTCCTTCATATAAATAGCATATTACTGTTAAACTCTATGCAGTATGATTCCGTTTTGGAAAAAAACATAATAGGGCTTTCATTCAAGGGCAAGGGGCCTCTACTGTATACTGTGATTTCATAAAGGGATGTGGAGTTTTATTTTCTGTCAAATTGACATATGTGTCTGAAAAAATCATGGCAAACTCCATCAGATGTAGTATGTACACACCTAGAAACATTGCCGCTAGGGGAGAATATTTTCATACATACAGCACCTGTCGTAACCTGAGGTTACATGATGTGTGTGATGATCCTGAAGCTGCAGGAAAACATGTGAACTCCTTGGCTACTGTATTTGTTTTGAATACTTAACAATATATACTGTATATATAGAAATATAGATTTCTATTATGAGGTTCACCTGTTTTATACAGGTATCCACTGTAGAACCCCAAATGTAAAGAAAAAAAAGAATTAAATGATTTGGAAATCTACTATAACCATATTTATACAACCACTGACAAGATCTCTGTGGTTTCCATAAAGAATTTAAATAGTCACTAACTTTTCAGA